>CM074299.1:7137137-7737137 GCA_037194245.1 Opsariichthys bidens
ACTTCCACTAGGTGGCATATTTCAACATATCATCATCATCATCATCATCATCATCATCTTTGCCTCCTGCCTCTGGTTACACTTCATTTTGAGCAATGAAATGAGAAGATTGTACATCATAGTTCACATTTAAATGTTTAATTCCAGTTTCCATGTTTGTTAGGCCTGCTCATAAGTTTTTCATAAAGGTTTCTCTGTCTCTCTCCCCCCCCCTTCTTTTAATGATAATTGAACTAAATATGAGTGTTTGTTTTTAGGCCTTAATACATTTTCCTGTAACTATCTGCCTCAGGAAAAATATATAAACAGAGAACAGTGTAAACGTTGCCCCTTACTAATGTATTGATCTATGGATCAACGTCCCTTTTTAGTTTCGCCCCCAAAGCTAATAAATATGTGAAAGAAAAACCATGATGGGTTTATTAGTTGGTTAATGTTTTTTATTTGGATTTCGTAACATTTGTGAGGTGTATATACGGTGAAGTAAACATTGCAGTTCCACTTGCTTCCGTGAAGACCTGTTTGTGCTGAATAATTTGTTTTCCATTGTCTGACAACGCATTTGACTATAAAAGCAAAACTTATCTTCATATTCTTTGTTTATCTAACAGTTTTGTGGATTTTATGATCTATAAACTCTTTAAGAGTACATGTCGGCGACTGTTAGTAAACTTTATCACCTGTTTGAGATTGTATCGTTTGATGTTGAAAGAATTTGATCAGATTCATCTACTGCGGCTTGATTGATACTTCATGATGAGCTCTGTAGTTCATATCGTCCACTGTTATGTGTTGGAGGGCCTCATGCAAAGTCACAATCATTCTGAATTCCTTTTCTGTTTTAGATTTGACTGTGACCCATTTATGTTTGTAATTTCCAGCACTTTGATGTATTACAGAGTTGAGCCAGTATAAGAACAGGAAACAAACAGATACACAATCTCTTTTGTTGTTACTTGCATACAACAAATACTAAGATGAGCCCAACTGGATGCATTAACATCTCCTTCTTGGCAGCTTAAAACATTTTTACAAATTTCCTTTTAAAGAGCCTTTGCATCATTTCCAAAATGCTGTGTCAAATAAATATCTACTGACTAATGTGCACTGATTGTGATTTCACTTGTACGTTTTTATTTTAAAAAGAAAAAAACCTTGCATGGCTCCAAGGACAACTACATTTCTGGGCTGTGTCAACATCAATATTTTAATGTCATTAATCAGACCACATTCTAAATAATAATGAACCATTAATGTGCTGCAATACAGTCTTGATGTTTTTGCATTTTATTTGTACTGGCAACAACAAAATACTTGTTTGTAGGCATGTCACCCCTTGAAACAACAACAAATGTAGTGTCTACTTCTCGCTAGTAACAAAAAGATATCTACAAAATGACAAGTACTTTAACGAAAAAACATGTCAAAGCATTGCATGCGGGCATCACAAACGCTAACGTATGTAAAGCCTTTGTTTCTCTCGTCAGGCACACCTCTAAACCATTATATGGACGTTTCCTGTGGCGCATAATGTGCTCCACATCCCCTCAGGGTCAAACCTGCTCTACAGCACAAATACATAGCTAAACAAATGGAAAGACATTTACAAAAGAGAATCTCAGAAAACACAGAACCCTTTTGAATTCTTCACATGAAAAGGAAACATGAGCACTTGTGCTAACCCGTTGCAGATACATGCGCTCAGAGGGAACTCAAATCTTTGGTACTTCAACAAGTCCGACAACACCAGCTGTTTTACTGGAAAAAAGGCACTTTAAATAGTCAAATCTGTATTTTCCACTGCAAAAATATGTAAACAGGACATAAAGGCACAAAGTGTGCATCAAGTATACCAGGAATTAAGTTAGAGGTACTTTAATTTACACAACATGGGTGTACAATGGGAAATCCATGCACTGATTAGACAATACTGATGTTAAAGATGTGTGCACGAGCCTCATGATTATTTTTCAGAACCGAAGCTGTGCTGTGAACGAATGTCTGCTAGGAAAGAGTTTTTAGCAGCAGCACTTTGCGCTCCAGCTGTCGTTTTCTTGAAGAGATCACCACAAATGGATATTTTCAGAGGTAAGAAACAGGTACTTCGGTTTGTAAAAACTACAAGGTCAGTCTCTGGCCTGTCCCGAACACCTCACTCCTATTAACCACAGTTTGTGGAATATGTTCCATTCGATGCCCTTGAACTCTGCATACCTTATGAGGTAATATCTGTCTCTTCATAGAGTCCACTCCCCCCGATTGCGGGTAAACAGAATGAAGGCGCCTCTTTAATGGTCTTCAGTCTCATTCGGTTCAAAATCTGGGACCACCTGATCCGTCGAGTGTCTGGTGCTGGAGTGCTGGCTGAGGGATACGTTGTTGTTACAGTGGAGCCACGGATGGAGAAGTATATCTCCAGCCTCAAGCCTCTCAGCGGGAGATTTCCTCAGCATGCAGCACACCAGTGACTTCGCCCTGGGTGAAAGAGTCTCCGGGATGGTGAACGCACCCCTGCGAATTTTGCTGAACAGTGCTGTGGGTTCCACGTCCTGAAAAGGGTAACGTCCTACTAGCATGGTGTAGAGAACAACGCCAAGGCTCCATACGTCGGCAGCCTTCCCTGAGTATGAGTGCCGCGAGTTTAAGATCTCCGGGCCCACGTAGGCCGGGCAGCCATGTTTGTCCGTCAGCGAATCATCGTTCCCGTTAAGAAGACAGGAGTCCTCCAGGTTTTGCAAGACAAGCTTTGTTCTGAGGAAACGAAAGAACATCTATCAGTCACCTGATAACTACGTCCTATGTTTATGAATAGAATATATTCGACAAGATAAGGTAACAGTTTGTAACTTGTGTGGATATACATTATTATATTTAAATATTATATTTGCTAGATGAGCAAGACAAAGTAGCACCTTTGCAGTTTGTAACATATATATACAGTACTGTGCAAAAGTTTTAGGCAGGTGTGAAAAAATGCTGTAAAGTAAGAATGCTTTCAAAAATAGACATGTTAATAGTTTATATTTATCAATTAACAAAATGCAAAGTGAGTGAACAGAAGAAAAATCTACATCAAATCAATATTTGGTGTGACCACCCTTTACCTTCAAAACAGCATCAATTCTTCAAGGTACACTTGCACACAGTTTTTGAAGGAACTCGGCAGGTAGGTTGGCCCAAACATCTTGGAGAACTAACCACAGTTCCTCTGTGGATTTAGGCAGCCTCAGTTGCTTCTCTCTCTTCATGTAATCCCAGACAGACTCGATGATGTTGAGATCAGGGCTCTGTGGGGGCCATACCATCACTTCCAGGACTCCTTGTTCTTCTTTACACTGAAGATAGTTCTTAATGACTTTCGCTGTATGTTTGGGGTCGTTGTCATGCTGCAGAATAAATTTGGGGCCAATCAGATGCCTCCCTGATGGTATTGCATGATGGATAAGTATCTGCCTGTACTTCTCAGCATTGAGGATACCATTAATTCTGACCAAATCCCCAACTCCATTTGCAGAAATGCAGCCCCAAACTTGCAAGGAAACCTCCACCATGCTTCACTGTTGCCTGCAGACACTCATTCGTGTACCGCTCTCCAGCCCTTCGGCGAACAAACTGCCTTCTGCTACAGCCAAATATTTCAAATTTTGACTCATCAGTCCAGAGCACCTGCTGCCATTTTTCTGCACCCCAGTTCCTGTGTTTTCGTGCATAGTTGAGTCGCTTGGCCTTGTTTCCATGTCGGAGGTATGGCTTTTTGGCCGCAAGTCTTCCATGAAGGCCACTTCTGACCAGACTTCTCCGGACAGTAGATGGGTGTACCAGGGTCCCACTGTTTTCTGCCAATTGTGAGCTAATGGCACTGCTCGACATCTTCCGATTGCGAAGGGAAGTAAGCATGATGTGTCTTTCATCTGCTGCAGTAAGTTTCCTTGGCCGACCACTGCGTCTACGGTCCTCAACGTTGCCTGTTTCTTTGTGCTTCTTCAAAAGAGCTTGGACAGCACATCTGGAAACCCCTGTCTGCCTTGAAATTTCTGCCTGGGAGAGACCTTGCTGATGCAGTATAACTACCTTGTGTCTTGTTGCTGTGCTCAGTCTTGCCATGGTGTATGACTTTTGACAGTAAACTGTCTTCAGCAATCTCACCTTGTTAGCTGAGTTTGGCTGTTCCTCACCCAGTTTTATTCCTCCTACACAGCTGTTTCTGTTTCAGTTAATGATTGTGTTTCAACCTACATATTGAATTGATGATCATTAGCACCTGTTTGGTATAATTGTTTAATCATACACCTAACTATATGCCTACAAAATCCCTGACTTTGTGCAAGTGTACCTTGAAGAATTGATGCTGTTTTGAAGGTAAAGGGTGGTCACACCAAATATGGATTTGATTTAGATTTTTCTTCTGTTCACTCACTTTGCATTTTGTTAATTGATAAATATAATCTATTACCAAGTTTATTTTTGAAAGCATTCTTACTTTACAGCATTTTTTCACACCTGCCTAAAACTTTTGCACAGTACTGTATATATATATTTTTTTTAATTAATTAATTAAATTAATTACTTTAACACGTGTTTATTTATCTTTTTAATTCAATTAAAAATATATAAATATATTTTAATATAATTATGGATTATATTATACATTTTATAATTATTTTATACTTAATTTTTTTAAACAGTCAATTTAAATAAACAAAAACATTTCTGAATACTATACATTTAAATTTAACAATTTTGTGGAATACAAAAATAATCTTGTTGCACCTGAATAATGACAATAAAAACTTGGAATGCGGAAATATTAAAATTCTTTCCAATACCAAGCGGATTATTTCCATGCTATGACTGATAAGAAATAATTGACCAACATATAAAAAGTCTAATGTTTAAATAAACTTAAAAAATAATAAAAATTAAATAAAGTTTAAATACTACAATTGAATTTAGGCATTACATAATTATAATGTACAGTATAAAAAAAACTAATATTAATTGTTATATTTGCTAAAGACTACATTAAAAAAATTAACCATTAATATTTTTAAATTCTTTTAGTTGACATTAGATGACAACAAAGTAATAAATTCAAATTTGGACAATGAGCATGCACAATTAAATACTGGTCGGTTTCTATTGAATATTGTTAAAAAATAACATCTGTAAAAAATTATTATTTAATATTAAAAAATACTGACAAAATAATCTTTATATTTTTCATCGAATATCATGCATCCATACAATCAAGAGCTATTTTGACTTAACCAACAAGCAATTTAAAAAAAATGAGCTACTGACCTCTGTGGATCGGTAAACACAAACTTGCGCAGTTTAAGGTCTCTTAAAATGACACCGTTCTCATGACAGTGCGCGACAGCGGCTGCCATCTGTCCGAACAGGCGCACTGCCTCATCCTCCTGCAGCCTCTTACAGGTGCGCACGTACGAGTGCATGTCTCCATAGTTACGCTCGAAGAATATGTACACGTTGTTCTCCCCGAGCACCACCTCTGAAATCTTGCAGATGTTGCTGTGTGGAAGCAGACGAGTGTAGGGCGCGATGAACTCGTGATACTTCTTTATGGAAAACACCTGGTGAGAATATACCAAAGCAAGATGATTATTCATCCTTCATTATATAAAAGCTCTAGAACTTAAATTAATATAAAATCCACTATTATGACGAATCTATGCTCACTTTGCATGTGTACTCCTGTTCTGTGACCTGATGAACAGCTCTAAACGTCTGAGCTCCTTCCGTGGCCTCCAACAGGATGTAGGGTCCGATGCGCGAGACGTGGTGTTTTTCGGACCCCGGCTGCTCGAGGCTCTGGGAGAGGGGGCGAAGACAGGGCGCGAGACCCGGGGAAGGAGGCTGGCTGAGCCTGCGGCGCTTGCATTTGAAAGTATCGGTGTTGTGAGAGTCCTCAAAGTCTACTCGCTTCAGTCGCAGTGGAGGTGTGGGAGTTGACAGGTTCATACTCATCTGTGACAAAAACAAGTGAGTGTAAGTTCGTGACCTTGTGACAGCATAACTCAACATACCATACCATAAATGCTGATTGGATGAAAAATGCAGAGTCACAAAGGTGACAAAATTGATCATGAGCGCATTTGATTATTGCTCCACACTCAGTAAGCGTGGGATAATAACTCACACGAACTAACTAAACAAGATTGGGAGGTTCAATAATGTTGTGTAATGAAAGGAGGTGATTTAAAACTATTGAATGACTATGTGATGAGCAGTGTTGCTTGATCATACAGACTCGAGTTCCTTTCGAAATGCTGCTAGGCGCCTGTGAGTCACACAGTGTTTAAGTTATTACACATCCAAGAGTACGTCATCGAATGACGTAGCCCAGTTTCTCCCACCTCACCGTTTTTTAAACGAATTTTTCTATTAGAATGTGATTAGAATTTTCCGTCATTATTTATAAAACTACACTGAGTAATCATTTGTGGGTGTGAGCTTTCAGAACTTGTCCACATCATGTCGGACTCGAACCTAAATCCCCAGAGCAAGCACCACTGCGCCACAAGAAAAGTTATAAAGTAGCCTAAAAAAAAAAAAAAAAAAAGTAATATACTCATAAATGCTTTAGTAAACAGAATGAACTTTGCCAACTTGCACTGTGCAAACAACACTATGCGCTGCAACACTATGTTAAGTTTAGCCACCAAAATGTTTCTCAATAATCGTTTAAATGGGAAAGTGGATCAATAATTGCCATTAATCGGAAGGACTCTTGGTTGGAAGTACGAAGTAGTGATTTCTAGAAGTTAAGGGGACGTTTGAAGGTTTACAAGACTGACTTACCTCGCTGCTTTAGACAAAGGACCCGCTTCTCTCCAAAACAGAACAATGAAAACTACAGGCGCACTTAGTTGTGTCTACTTGTCAGAGAACATTTCCACTCGGGAAAAAACATCAAATGTTATGAAATGAACACCGGGAAACTGTCAACAGTAGTTAGGTCTCGGCATAAGAGAGATATAATGTTGTCTCCAGTGAATACAGAATAAATACGAGTCAGTTTGAAAGGACGCGCGCGCCGTATACAGTAGCTGATTTGTAACGAATCTCCGGTTTCAAATGCGTTTTGCAAATATTCGCGCACATTCACTTCTTTTCATCGGTCTTCTTTGTCCTGGAAGTTGGGCAGATTGATACTTGTGAGTCTGGCGGCAACACCAAAAGCTCTTCGGTTGTTGGCACGACTGTCTTTGTTCCTTATTCCCGCTGAATGAACGCGTCCTGAATGGACAGTATTTCCTTGGATCTAGGTTTTCACCGTTGGTAAAACGTCCTTTGGTCGGATGAAGTTTGAGATCATTCAGGGTGAGTATCGGACAAATAAAACTTGATACGATGCTGTTAGACGTACTTAGCTGGAAGTTTTGCTATACGACAAACAAGGAATTGTCCGAAGAAAGTTGAACTAGAGATCACGTCCGAATTGGTGACAGCGTAGAAATGAAACAGTAGTCCTTTAGTTGGTCTTTTGTTGCTGCCGAAATAAAGGTCCCTTTAGTAATGAGATCACAAATCAGACGTGGCCCCTCAGCCTGACCGTCCGACTGTAAAGTCTCAATTTGGCTGGGCACGTCTAATATGCTCAGTGTGTTACACCAGCCCGACTCGATGATGCTGTTCTTAGTAAGATTGCGACATGTTGGCCCCGCCCCCCGGGTCTGACGACATCTAGTACAGAGCTTCGCAATAGTACGCACTACTGTTGAAGTTCGCAAGGGCTGGAGAGCAAACACAAAGCGTTGCGTTTCATGGAAATGTTTGGTCAGTTTTAGTCTACGCTGTGCACCTCACATTATATTTCGACAGGGTCTAAAAGCAGCGAACACTTTTGTGCACATTGTCGTCTGCTATCAATATGACCTAATGAAATTCAACTGCGAGGGAAAATAAACAAAAAGTAACGTGAAAGAGCGTGCAAATATACATTAAAGCCAGCGAAAACCGTGCTAAATATAGGTTAAGTTTGTCCCTTTTGTCGTTGTGAAGATGAATGCCCCACCCCTGTGTATGACTCAATACCAATGTTGGTGTTGCATATCAAGTGTTCGTCAGGGCGACATGCTGCCAGGTAGACGTAATATGGAGCAAAATACAAAATATGAACCTATAGAAAAGCCAGTATATATCATTCCTCCGAAGCATCGATGAGATTAAATAAAGAACAAGTTTCTCTTTTCCCAGGTCTCTTCTGATGTCTCAAACTGTGCTCAGATTTGCAGAGACATTTCAATATGAGCTGAAACATCAAATTCTCCCAAAACCAAATTATTATAGGCTAGTATCCATATCTTTGGTCAACAATTGTCTAATTTGTGTCTACTTTAGGATGCATGAATCAACTTAAGTGAATATAACTTTGACAAAACTAATTTAACCCTGAGAGCAATTTGAATTTCCTCTAGGAAGGCGTGTTCAGTGAGCTAATGATATTATAAAAGAAAACTCAACCTAATTCCATGTTAAATTCTGCTACCGCAATTTGCATTAGTTGATTTTAGTCTGTATTATTGCTGGTGTTCTGCTTATTTAGTAGCCTACGCTGCATGTTTACTTGACAGATGACCTGCACGCAGGTTGCAGCGACAAACGCTGTAACCTGAGGCAGGGTGCACCAGGCAGTCAGCAGGATGCCTCCACAGAGCTCATGGTTTCAAGTTGAGTCAGAGGATTCATGTGTGTCTGTGTGTGGGTGGAAAGAGGTTTCCTGGGCTGTTCCACCATCAGAGGCCTGAGTGAGAGACCAACCACTCCTTAAAATGGAAACGTTTCTGCTGCATGCTGCGTTCGTTTTATCGGTCAATCATGCACCTCTGTTGTCCTCAAGACACCAGATGCAATTGTTCAAAATGCGCTAAACAGACAGATAGATATTCAGGGGATTTCTTTTAATTGAATCCTCTGGTTTAACAGCCACAGCTGAGATATAACATTTTAATATCACCATCGAAAAGTTGATGCGTAGCCGTTTCTCTCCATGTTGACAGAGAGCGAATTGTCAGAATGAATATGACTCTATTTCCAAGAAATCTCCTTCCTGTCTGTCTCTACACAGATGTCACACATTCTGGATTGAGACATATTGTCACCATGGGAACAAGCAATGTCCTCACAAAGGCTCTGTCTCATCTTGATGGACACTAATAATGGTTTACCGCCATGGAATCGCTGGTGCAAAGTGATCAGGAAGTCATGAATTTCCTCCCTGCAGTTTCCACCAGCTGATGACAGCCTTTGGGCGAAAAGGACACATTTGTTCTCTTTATGTCTCAGTTGGCTTTGATCAGAGACATGCTGATCTATTCGTATCGGCCCTGCATCAGTCTCTCGCACACGTAGACACAAATACTGTCAACCACAGACACATGTCGCTGAATTAGCCTAGTTTACGAAAAGGGACAGACCTGTATATCAAAGTCTAATTGGATTAGCAGTGTCATTGAGTGTGTTATACTATAAGCTCACAGATGTCTCTCTAGGGGACGGGGCTTCACCACTTCCTCAACTAACTGGCTAATCTTGTTAACAGCAATACTATTAGCATAACAGAGACACTTAAAAGAGACTATTCGAACTTCAGAGCAGGCACAGACATTATATAGTATGCTGAACTATTTTAATTGTGATTTCAGAGGTTTCAGAGAAAAGATCCGGCACATGGAAAAACATGCCTGTGGTGACTTTTCTGAAAAATATGTTGCTTCTTGCATGTTTTGCAACACTTCCAAATTGAAATGTCCAGTGAGTAGCTCTAAAACTATGATAATTTTTATCCAAAACAGATGAACATAAATCTGGCTAAGTTTTATGTTGGTTGTAGTGTATGTCACGGAAGCACAATAATGAAAAGTCCAGTGAGTATGTTTAAAGATCGATGCTCAGTCTACACTGTTTAAAAAAACAGTGTAGAAACGATTTTCGCAAAATAATTGCGCGGAAATAAGAAATCACATTGAATTAAACATGACATTTTGAAGTAGTAAGACTGAAATAGTATTTTCTTGTTTTGTTTACAACTTAAAGGAAAATTCATTGTGTATCACGTTCAAAAATAACATACAACTAACACTAAACCCTACCCTAAACCTAAACCATATTGGTTATAAAACAAGCAAGCAAATATGTATTAAGCAACCTTGTAATTTCAGCATTCTTCTACAATTATTTAAACGGTTTTATCGTGTTTCACGAGAGTCATACTTGAGCTCTCGGTATCTCAAGTGAAATGCTGTACCACGTGACACGCAAACATGAGTCTAAGTTGAAGTTGACGGTGCATGACTGCAACTAGTGGACATTTCACCTGGAATCTGTAGTGAATTTTATGTACGTACGTTTTTGGAGCTGGAAAAAAATGTAGCTACAGGCATGTTCATCCAATGAGCCTGAGCTGGATGCTATAATCAAGAGCATATGCTGAAATGTAAACATAAAGAAAGTCACACCTGAAGTAATCACTAACAATTAGAGACAGAGTAAGGGAGTGATTTTGTGAGGAGATGGATGGGCAATTCTCATTTTACTTCTCTTCAAAACCAAAATACTCTCCCATCACCATAACAATTACCCACCACAGAGCAGCAATTTCTTAGAAGAGTATTGGGCAACTTGAACTCAAAGAGGACCAAAAATCAGATCACTTCTCATTATTAGCCTATATTTTAATGGTAAAAGACACGTCTTTTAAGATTGTGTCACTCTTGCAAGTTAATTTAATGAAACTGTCATGTGCACTTTAAAGTGAGATAGAAAGAGAGCAGTCAGCAGGTTATTTCCTTTTTTAAACCTCACTCTGGATCATCCGCAGTGTTTTTGAAAGATTGTGAAAGTCTGAATTCCTCAGCCGTGAGCGGTCTTTCACATAAACAAGTTACTCAGAGCTTTTTAATGGCACATCGAATGTCTTTTTGCTCCTGTTTTGGTTTTTTCAAATGGCTTAAAGTGGCTTTGTGGGAAAAACTAAACAAAACTGCATTCATGATATCAGCTCCAAATGGTTAAGTCATTTTATTCCCTTGAACTCTTTAACGTTTTTTGCTATGTGTATTCAGGGATCCTCTTTATTCCGCTTAAGTTTCCACTGTGGTCCTCTGTAAACAGATCTCCACCCTATCTTTCTTGATCGCAAGTGTAAAGTGGCAAGTCTTTTCATTTCCAGCAGTTAAGCATTCTCTGTGTAGTTGGGCCCAACAGCCCTATCCGATTTCAAAGCTGAAATGTGTATTGTGTGTGTATTGACTGTAGTAACCTCTTAATGGCTCATTAATGGACCAACAAAGAATGAAAGAAATTCTTTTCTAAATATAGTGCCTTTTTTCTGTTGTTGCTTTTTTTGCTTATTTAATCAACAGTTTTGTCTCATTAGCATGGTGTATAACAATATAGTTATACTTTCCATGCTGGTTTTGTTTAGAATAATTCTTGAATAGGATCTAAAGAAAGCATTTAAGTTTGTTTACACAAGGCCTAATTAGCATAATGACCTGATTTGTATGTCAAACAGTATAACTTTAAAAGAGAAGACATTTTTTGTGACATAAGAAGAGTTTATTATAGAAACACTATCGAATGTATAAAAAAAAACTAACCAGACAATACAAAATATGCAAGATAATGTGTATGGTGTGTGTGTGTGTATATATATATATATATATATAATGGCACTTTAACTGACATGTCCTCTCTGACTGAAATTGGCTTATTTAATGTTGAAAATCTTCAGAAAATGTTGTGAAACATGAAGAGAGTGCTGACTGAAATGAACAATGCTCACAAGTTTATTACTAATGACCTCTCAAATGTTTATATTGCTTGTTCCGTCCAGCCGTCTGTTGACTGTAACCACCAGGTCTGGCTGCTCTGGAAGATTTTGTCCTTTTAAGCCTTTGGTCTCTTAATCACTAAGCTATTTTGGCAACAGCTGTTCTGAGACCTGAATAAATTGAACACTTCCGTCTGGACTGTGCTTTGTCTCTCTCTCTCTCTCTCTCTCTCTCTCTCTCTCTCTCTCTCTCTCTCTCTCTCATGTATCCCACCCATCTACCCCATTTATTTCTTTGTCTTGAGCACTTGCTGTTGAGTATTAAGGTTAAAGTCTTGGCTTGTAATCATGGGCGTCATTTGTTTTAAGTATGCGCCGGTGACAGTCCTGGCTCACTTGTGGCCTAGGGTTTCATATTAAAAAAATATGGTTTTAAGCAACTTTGTAATTAGTTTTGAGTGACATGACATTGAGTAGATGATAAAAATCCCCTTTTTACCTATAATAATCACAATAAGCTTAACTGAATTCAACGAAATAAGTCAATAACTAAATAAATTTGAGGGAGTACGTGCAGTTTGAATGGCACTTCAGTTTGTTATCCGAGCTAGCTGACACTGCGATAGATCAAACTCTTAAGTGTCAGATCTAAACATAGGTGTACACAGCTTGTAAGACTGCTGGAAATGAGTTGCTGTCGTACGCTCCTACTTATAGATGGCATGATGTACACGGCTGATCAGTTAAATATGCAGCATGATTAAAAAACCTAATCATGTAGATAATTAAAACAATGTCAAAACCTCCAACAAATGCACACACCGTTCATGTATGTAGTTCCCAGTTATTCTCATTGGGGACCTCATCAGATCTTTTAGTTTAAAGAAATGCCTCTTGTTTGAGAGGTGGCGTGTTTAAAAAGTGATTTGTTGTGCTGACATTGAACTCACGCTGAGTATGAGTGACAGCCATTTTCTCTGTATGTGTTGCCAGCACTAATTGTAAAGGGCACTGTGTTTTTTTAAATTTTTTAATTTTTATCTTCTTTCTGTGGGTTTCTCTATGTATGCATACCAAAGCGATCTTCTTAGAAACATAGAGCTGGTGCCATTTGCACAGTAGCCTAATCTTGTGAGTGGGTAGAAAATGGTGTTCAACATGTGGTGGGTGTGTGTGTGTGTGTGTGTGAGGGAAACAACCATCATTTATTTTCGAACGGCCCATCTGTTATCTCTTTTCTGTTTCCCAGTAGTCTGATAGTAGCATTTACAGTTAGTTAGTTGAACTTTTCAGATGTCACCCAACTTAAAGGACACAAATTTCAGGGTCAGTTCCATGTAATATTCATCTTCTGATAGCTGAATTGTGATAATGGTGCCTTTAGATCCTCAACCATTAGTTTAACACTGCTAAATACCATCAGCGATTTATCTAGAGTTGCATGCATTGTGAATATAGGCCTATAAGTATTATAGTTAAGAAGGTGTTTGTGTGAACCTGCTGAACTTGCAAACAGTCTAAGGTTGCGTTATAATTTGCTGAGTCACTGAGAGATTGTGGTTTCAAGCAGCTGAAGTACTTCACTAAACCAATAAGCAAGGAACTGAACACCTGCTATAAGACACTATATGCTTGCTTCACAACTGGCATCTAACTTTTATAAAATTAACCATGTCTTGAACATTGAGGGGCTGTAATGGTCTTTTTATTAAAATTAAATATAGGATTGGACAGTTTGACCAAATGATTTCCAGTTATTTGTGGGGTAGGAACCATAGACTTAAATACACTAGTAAATTGAGGCATCGGCTGAATGTGTGACAGTTTGATTGGATGCAAACCCCAAGCTAACAGATGTGTCTCTGGGACAAATTTGCTTGCTATGTAGTATCACGTAAAAGAAATGTGACACCATACCTTATTGATTAACTTCCCATTCTGCTGCATAGAAAGTCTCTATTTAGAGGAAATATAAGCCGAAAGATTACTTAATCATCCAGCAGACGACACATCGCTTGCCTCAGCAGTTTTCTCAAACATTTTCAACATAACATTGAGTCCCTTCCACGTTAATGCTGAAGTGATATGTGTGTGAAATAACTGAAGCTCTCCAGAGAGGTTTTGAACTTCATTTAGTATATCAGACAGGGGGCGAAACACAGTGGAAAGTCATAACCGTGCTTGCTGAGTCATAATAATTGTGTCACATTTTCTGTGCTTTGACCTATTTCTGTAGGTTTCTGTTATCTCCCCCACTTTTTAGATGCTTCCTTAATATACAATTAAGTTTATTTAAATGAATTACAAAATATGCTGATTAATTTATTACATTTATTCCCATGTATCCTGAGAAAAGCCCTGCATTCTTTTCTATGGATTATTTACACATTTCCAGTGTCCCCAGAGGCAGAAATCGTGTGTGTGTGTGTGTGTGTATATATATATATATATATATATATATATGGATAGATATAGATATAAACAATAAACAGTATGTTAAATTAATTGCAAAATATGTATAAAATATATACAAATATTTAAGTACTTTGAGAGTGTACAGAGACAGATGTCAATTGCACCATTCTGTAAATTCAAAAAAAGCAATAAGCCCAAAGAAGCTGAGGTTTACAGTGAATTTAGAACAGCTAAGGGACAACGTGGAGCAAAGTACCTAAAACCCCCGTAGCTCTTCTAAATTGACCGTAAACCACAGCTTCTTGGGGCTTATTGCTTTTTATAAAATGGTTATTCCACATACCTGGCAAAGCTTCATGAAATAAGCTCACAGACACAAAAATGTAATGCTATTGATAAAAAATATTATTCTACTGCCAACCAATGTGTTTCTTAAGAAGCGGAATGATTGCCAAAATACACACAGACAAAGTGGCGCAGTAATACTGATGTAATGCGGTCACAGGTGTATATTTGTAGAGTCGTTTACAATGGCTTCCACTACGGCTCAACCAATCATAATCAAGGGCCATTTTATAACTGTTCTTTTGGTACGATTAGTTTGTCACGATTCTCTGATTGGTGGAGTTTTCTTTTCATAATCAAGGGTAATTTAATATTTCATCCAGGTGTTCCGCTGTTAAACACAACTAGTAATAGGTTTGATGGCTTCAACAAAAGCATGTACCATTTATTAACAGCCTCATAGCTCAAAGTAGGCCTGTCTTTTAATGGGCCATAAGTTCACTGTTAAACACTACCCTGGAGAAAATTAATGTGATTCATTTATTTATTATTTATGTCCCAACCCAACTGTTGCGCTCTATAGTGGTGAATAGGAGAGAAAGAATAAAGAAAAAAATATTTTTTAATATTAATTTTAATTTAAAAATTTAAATTTGCTTCAATAACAAAAGAAAAAAAAATGATAGCATTTCCACGACTTTCCAAAACAGAAAAAATGTACATTGATTGATTATGGCAGTCAGAAGAGAGAAATATATCTTTTTATTTATTTAGTTATCTATTTATTGGTATTTAATTCCAAGGTAATATAATTTGTGTTGAAAATGTAAATATATATGTTAAAATGTGTCATCACAATCTGTGAAAGGTTCGTCAAACGGTCTGAATGCAAGAAACATTGAAACGCAAGAATACGAGAAATGTGGTCGGCCTATTTCAAGCTTGAACTGCGAGTCAAAGGTCGTGATAAATTCCGTTAATTTTTATCATGTGATGGGGAAAAAAAAGAATCAATCTGAATTTGTTTAACTGCTAACATAAAGTTTTCATAGTTATGGAAAGTACAATGAGGGACTCCCTTAAACCCAGATGTTACAAAAACCTTCTGAGATCAAGAAGAGCCGTTACAAAAGCCTTCTGAGATCAAGATAATTGGTGTGGCATATGCGGTAGGTTTTCCTTAAAATCACAAGCACTCTTAGCCCGAGGCATCTCCATGTTTCTGTTTCTTGCACAAAGTGAGAAATGAACTCAACACTGAGTTGAAAAATCAAACAATGTGTTCTCTCTGCCATCATACAGAAGAGCAAGCGCATGACTGTTAAGAAACTGCAGGCGTGGGTTATTCTCTTTGTCAGACTCTTGGATGAGTCAACCATGGTTTCTTACTTTCTTTTACAAGACATTAAGAAAGTTCATGCGTTTGTTTAGCACGCGATTCAATACATAACAAGTACCTCAGGATTGTTTTATGAAGCTGCAAGACCTTGTGAAAGTATGATCAGTATATTTTTATTGTTATGCCAGTGCTTCATATGGAATGAAAGTGATTACTTTGTTTTACTGTGGATATGCACTTTCAATCCTAAAAATGCAATAATTCCCGCAAAACTGGCCCTGTTCGTATCACATTCGGCTGCTTTCATGGGACTCTGCTGAAGGGTTATATTGAGCGAGACACATTGCAAATTCCATCCCACTCCCAGACACGTAAGCAGCTTTTTTGAGTCAGCTCCGTTTCTCTCTGAATCACATGCCTTTCATAATATATCTGATGAAACCAGAGGCCAAATGGAATGAGTCAAACATTGCTTGACATTAAAGTTTAAAGAGAAAGAGAGGGGAAAAAATAGAAAACAAGGTGAAGAAAGAAGTGTAAAAGTTTTTAATTCCCTCAACAGCCATCGCTGTCACAGTTACAGGCCCGTTTAACTACGGGAGGCTTTCACAAGCAATCCCATCCTCATTAATTGCCATTGTCCCTCGACACTTTCACTTGTGTTTTCCCCAGCCTGTTCTCTTGCTTCCTCGTGCAGCTGGGGGAAAAAAAAAAAATGAAAGCACAGTCTTTTCCTCATTACGAAATGAATTTGAAATGTTTCAAGTTAATTGTTTTAGAGGAATTTAACAGTAACTCATTTCCCAAAGATGTTTTTTTTTTTAGCCAATGCCAGTTGTTGGTTGAGTTTTGTCTTTCTGACTGAACTTTGGTAGGAATTCCAGTCTGTGAGACCACAAAGGTTTAGCGTAGCGTGGCTCATGTGATTGTTCTTCACGCCCCGGTGACCAGCATTAGTTGAGAGAGAGGGAGAAACAAGGAAGGTGTGGCCCAGTGATTACTGTCATGAAGGCAGGGATTCTTTTGCGGTGACAGTAAATTCGGGAAATTGTACTGCTTAGACAGCATTCTGCATTGGGAGTCCTGAAAATCCCCCCCCCCCCCCTTTTTTTAGAATGCGTGGGGTATTATATGCAAAAACAAGACAACATCTATAGAATGTTATATATTTATTTGTCTAAAACCGTATAGATTTTTTGGTTGCTCTTTAGTTTACAGTCCTGTCCCCTATGTACATACTATGTACTTATCTTAGTAATTACAACAACTGGGTAATAACCCTAATGAACCTACCCCTATACCACTTTAACCTATTACCTTATATTACCCAATTCTACACTGTAAGTACACATAAGTGCACGTACTGTGAAATCAAGTGCAACTGATTTTAACCATAAAGTTCAATGTTTTGTATTAGAGTTCTATACACAGTAGAAAAATATTATAAATAAGTTATGGCAAACAAATGCTTGTCATGTTAATAATTTTACATAAATAATTTAAACAATGTCAACTTTTTTAAAAGTTATGGAAGATTCAACTTGATTTAAACTTAGTCAGTTTAATAGCATATATATTATGCAAAAAATGAAAAAATCAATATTTAAAACAAGTCTATAGAATGTTTATCCCATTGAGTTAGATATTCAACACACATTTTACACACATATACACACATTTCATTTAAGACTATATATACATTGTTAAGTAGCTTTTTAAGATATATCCATGTGAGATTTATAGTACAAAAAAGAACCAAAAATAATCTGCCACTTAAACAGTTTTGTTTTTGTTTTTTTACAGGAAAACTATATTGCTTAAGTGCAGTATAGAGAGGTTTCTTTCCATCTGGTCTTAGCAAATCAAAAACAAAAGTCTTGTTACCATCATTAACCACGATAGCCAGCAATACTGGGAAATTAGAGGAGAAGTGTTAAAACAAGGAACAGGCTGTGCAGCTTTTCCGTTTTTTTTTTTTGTTTTTTTTGTCTCACTTTTTTGTGGGTGGTTTGGTTTTTCAGAATGTGGGGAAACCACGGCTTCTATTGTATGTGTATTTAAACATCTGACACTCATGCAGCCCTGAGGGATTTTTTTCTGGTTATTTGTGTTGTGTTTCCGTGCATATAGTTTTTTTGATATGAAGTATTGCAATAGAAATACTGCTGTATGTCTGAGCTAATCCACAGTCTTAAAGTGTCTGTTTCTTGTTTTACTGATACCCTCATTTAGAAATTCCCCTGTGAGCTTGCATTTTATTAGAACAGATATCTGATCTATTAGCCTTTGCTACTGACCATATGGTACAACTAAGCATATGTCAAATGCAAAGAAATTTTTGGGAAGTGACTAGATCTTGTCAGTGGGAACCCAGGAGACAGGGCAGGGGCAGCAGTCAGGACTCAGGATACAATTATCAGGCTTTCCAGTTCAGACAGGCCCATCCTAGAGTACAAGGATTTCCTCTCGGGCCGCGCTTCCATAGGCGTCAGTGGGAAACAGGAAGCGAGGAGCCACAGAGTCCTTTTGCTCTCTGGCCTGTATACATTCACTCCTCTTTGCTCTTTCTCTCATTTTTTTCTCCAATATTTCTCATTATACTTGTACTAAATATTCAAAACGAACACAACCACAGCAATATTACAATGAAGTGTGCCATACAGATCTCCCTTTCCTGTAAGAGTGGAAAATCAGGCCTGGGCGCTGTATGCTAACCAGAAGTTACAGCATGTGTGATTAAAACAAAAGTGAAGGTAACTATCGGGTTTTGCCCCCATGTTTGGCTGGCATCTTAGTCAATGATTGACACATATGTAGTGGATAGATACTAACACTAAAAGGTTACAAGGGGACTTTCCAGCTTACAGAGTTTCAGTTTCAAAAACAAAGTAATCGATTGAAATTTGTCTTCCTTTTAATTACAAATGAAATACTAAGTTAAAGTAACAATTTATAATGTGCATTTGTGTGTTTGTAATTATATAAAAGTCTCTTCCTCTGTCACTGGATGTCTTTGTAAGTTGTGGCGCTCTGCACTTGTTTATTTTGGTATCTGCAGAATGTCTTCCTGTCATGGCATTTCAGTGTGATCCTGACGGGCAATCGTGAGTAAGGAGGGGAAGGATATTGTTTGTGCTTGTGTCTGTATGTGAGCTAGATAAATGATAAACTGCTGAGATATCCTACACAAACATGTACATCCTTATGTCTAAGAGCACATAAATGATCCTGACATCAGATGCTGACATCACACGGTTCAGTTGTTAAAATTTATGTAGTAATATACTTTTATTTTATTTTATTAATAATATAATTGTATTTATTTAACTTTTTGAACTAAATATTTTTTTATGTTAGATATGGTTCAAGATATGATTGTTTAACCATGAATAACAGATGAAATTACAGTCTGTTTATTGAAATATAGATTACTTTTATGATACTTTATGGTGTTTTTTGGTCCTTTAGGTGCCTGACCGCCACTGGTCCCCATTCACTTTCATTATATGGAATAGAGCAGCTGTGGGCACCCATACACTTCAAGAGAATCGGGCAGATTTTGGGCCCAATTCTCCCCTTCCGACAATCCTTCGTAAAGTCCCACTTATCTTGATGTTTCTACAGATTATCTTGTCAGGATTTCCTGCATTGTGATGTGTGTTAAGAGTGAATAAATCAGCTCGGAAGAACGCTGGGCCGCACCGTTCTCAAATATTAAATAACCAACATGTTTAATATTTACTATCAGAAATCCTATTTCGTGGATGGAAACCAGAGGACAAAGCGATGCCAAATCAGATAGCGAGCTGACGGAAGACGGAAACATGACTTCTTCCGAACCTTTTTCTTTTTTCCGTGGATTTTCTGTAAAAAGCAGGCCAAACACCATTATTGTCATTTCTTCCTCCCGTCGTCCGCCATGTTTGTTTACTTCAATGTCACGTTTGACTGCGAGAGATTCACATTCGGGAATCTGGTTGTTTCTGAATGGAATCATCTGTTAGTGAGGGGTGTGCTGTACACACAAAATACTGTTAATGAAATTGTTCAATCTTTTGTCGTCATGTTTGTTTTCAAATTTTGAAAATCTGACAAGAATGAAAATGTGAGCCAGCGTAAGACATTCATCAAATTTTGTGTTCCACAGAGGAAAGAAACTCAAATGGTTGTGGAATGACATCAGGGGGAGCAAATGATGACAGAAATGTTATTTTTGCGAGAACTATTCCTTTAAAGAGACTCCCTGGACACAATTGTCTTTACAGTTTTCACATTTATAAATAATTTGTTTGCTATATGTAAGTCTGTGCCTGTTGGCTAAGATGCTTGTTGTAATTTATTTTATTTTGCATCACATCTGAGCTCTATTACAGTATTACAGAAGGCTTTTATCATCCTTTCTCCAAATGTAACAGAGGCTCAGCAGTGTCCAAAGACAGCTTGTTAGCTTAGGGTTGTGGCAGCAGGCTACAATGTATCTGTCTCTGATGAAACTCTCTGTAACGTTTCATGGTGGTATTTATAATACTGAAGGTCTTACTTTCCCGTTCTGTCTTTCTCCATCTCTCTTTCTTTCTAATCTTTCTGTTCTCGGCTCTCTCTGCAACTTTCTTTCTTGCACTCCCTGTCACTCACTGAATGATTCTGCTTTTCCCATTGCAGCTCATCAAAATTGCATGCATGTGACATCTGAACAGGTTCACGCTCTCAAAGACTTACTTTTTACAGTGTAGAGCTCCAGCTGGGAAAAAAACAGAGCATGCCTTGTATGATGCAATCCAAATATCATCATATCAGTGAGATTAAAATGATAGTGACAGAGACAATAAACAAAACATGAAAGGATCTGCCTTTTTTTGCCATTAGCAGGGCAAGATATAGTTGCAACAACAACAACAACAACAAAGGAAAAAAAGAAAAGAGTTAATTCCCAATTATTTCACATTTAAAAATTGTGTGTGAAAACCTTAAGGAAATACCATTTTAATGGTGCAAATATGTGTGCTGTGTGGAATCCTGTTTCCAGGATATTGTTTTCCTAGTAGTTTCCTCATTTGAGCCAGAGTGGTTTCACAATGAGCTGTCAACACATAAGTAGAGGTGGATGTGAAGGTCTAACATGTCCATAACAAACGCGGTGTAAATGCTTTGTTCAACTTTTGACCCAGAGAACATTTACCCAAGACTGACCTGCAGCTGACTAAACACCTTTTACTGCTAAGACAAAGCAGCTAATTAGTTTATAGGTGTCATGCATGAGGAGTTCTTAAAGGGATAGTTCACCCAAAAATTACCATTCTGTCATCATTTACTCACCCCTCTTGTTGTTCCAAAATCAACATTTTCTATGTGGAATATATATATATATATATATATATATATATATATATATATATATATGAATAATATATATAAATGAATATATATTCATTTATTGTTATTTCAGTTTTTAGTTTTAGTAATTTTTCTTCTTCATCTTAATTTATTTTAGTTTAGTTAGCAACATTTCCAATTTTGTTTAAGGTTTTTAGTCATTTCTAATATTTATTTAAAATATTTATTTTCAGCTTTTCATATAAGTTTTTTATTTTATTTTATTTTTTTATTTTACTATTTTATTTTTTTATTTTATTTTATTTTATTTTATTTTATTTTATTTTACTTTACTTTACTTTACTTTACTTTATTTTTCATTTCATTTCAATGCTGGCTTGGAATCTCCTGTCCCCATTTGTTCTGTGGAAAACAGAGACAAGGAAATTCTTAAAAACATCTCCCTTTGTGTTTCTCAGAATAAAGAATGTCATATAGGTTTGGAATGACATGATGGGTGTATAAATCCTTTAAAGCCACAACAATCACTTCTTCCCATCGGAGTTTTGACAATTTGATTGCAGGTTTATGTACTGATAGTCACCATAGTCACCTATCAACCGTGCTTTGTTTTTCCCAGCCTGATGTGTCGACATAGTTCCTGTAGGCAGTGAGAAGGTTGAGCAATCCCAGGGCCATTGCGTAACCCTGCCCTTCTCCCTCTCAGGTGCGATCTCCCTCCCTCTCCCTCTCCCTCTCTTTCAATTCGTGCCTGTAAGTCAAGCTCTTCTAGACACGCGAGACATGCGGCTAGCGGAGGTGAGGTAATGCTGTGTACATACAGTGTGTCCTGCCCCCGGGGGCTAGGATGGGGAGGGGTAATGCTTGCACAACCAACAGTCTGGATCTCAGAAGCTTCTGCTCAGAGGAGTCCCAGTAATACCTTGACTGTTGACGGAGGGCAATACCGGGTTTAGGCGAATGAGTTGTAATGGTAGTCATAGAATTAGACAATCAAAGAAAGAAAAAGACAAAGGAGAAAAAAGCGAAGGAAGGCTTGAGGGTTAGAGACAGATCATTTGTGAATTTTAAATTTTATTGAAAAAGACACTATTATTCGGTGAACCATGCTGGAATGCCCTACTTTCAAATTGCAGTGTGACATTTTAAAAGCCCAAAAGTACTTGCAAATGACTTACAGTATGTCAAACTACAAAGACCTCAGAGTGTTTTGAGTGAGAAAGTGTGTGTGCATTAAATCTGTCTGATGACACAACTGGCAGATATCACTGTACAATATGTGATCATATGCAATTCCAGGCAATAGCACTGTCTCTCACTGCAATAAAAGCGGGCCCGTTTTTAACCATGCCGTAACGATCTGCAATCACTGTGCAACGATGACCAACAGTGAAATGCTCACCTCTCCGCACTCTCACGTAAAGTGAGCCAACTCGGATGAATGAAGGAGGGTCAGTCATGTGGTAAACGTAACAAGAGGGAGAAAAAGTCCTTTTTAAGTGATTGCATGGGAGTTGCAGGATGTGAGTCAGGTGAGACTGATGTTGATACTGTTAGCACCAGATGCTGCTGTAAAGTTAGATCGAGTATGTGGCTCTGAAAAGCAAAGTGTAGAGTTTAGAATCAAAGAGCTGATTTCAAAAGACATTTCAGAGGTTTCAGCAGGAGTTAAGTGATAGCATGCAAAACAGCAAAGAGCTTTTTGCTTTTGTAAAAGTTTGTGTCTATGGCACAGACTATAATTAGCACTTAAAAGTACTTATATATATATATATATATATGCATGCTCTGAGTGTGTGTATGTTTATGTGTGTGAGTACATATATATATAAATACAGTGGTATCAGGTGACAGATGTATATATATATATATATATATATATATATATATATATGTCTGTATGTATATATATATATATATATATATATATAGTATATATATACATACATATACAGTATGTTTACACACACATAAAAATAAAATATATATAGTCACAAGTTGGTTTCAGCAATAAAGAACATTGGCAGGATCTAGATGCAAAAGCTACTTTTATTTGAAACAAAACATTCAGATCTCTTGAACTAGAAGTGAACAGAACAAGCAACATAATTTTGACGAGGACAAATAATCAATAGAGAGAAACACATGGCTTCAATACAAGAGCAAACTACATTTACATTTAATCATTTGGCAGACGCTTTTATCCAAAGCGACTTACAAGTGAGGAATACAAACAAACGATTCTTCATGAAGAGGCAAATAGACACAGGAAGTGCTCACAATACAAGTTTCATACATTGCTCAGAGTAACATAAGCTAGAGTAGGAAGGGAAAAAGGAAAGGATAGATTTTTTTTAATGAAGGGGTTAAGTGCTCACGAAAGAGATGAGACTAATTAACTGAACATTTAGTTAATAAGCTAATTAATGAAATGAACATCAGGTGTAACAGATAATCAAACAATGAGAAACTGAAAACCAAACTAGTACTAATATATAATAATTATTATTATTATAATTATTAATAATAATAATTGAATATTTTCTTAATATAATAATATTTTTGAGGACTTCATGCAAAGTTGCTGTTTTTAATATCTATTCCAAGACCTGCAAGATATGCATATAGGCAGCTGCCTCATTTTATATATACATATGTATATATATATATATATACACAAGCTCATTTTCTCATTCAGATTTTTTGTCAAAAAAATACGCAGTGTATATATTTGGAGAATTTTTGGTGAGAATTAGTGGTCCGAGGAGGGACAAACCACAAACCGGTGACAGGGTGTTGGCCGCCCATGCAAGGCTCATTGATGGCCGAGAGCAAACGAAGGCTTTTTCATCTGGTCCAAGCCAACAGAAGATCTATTGTGGCAAAAGTTACAAAATTTGAATGATGGTTATGGGAGGAATGTGTCAAAACACACAGTGCATCGCTTCCTAGCCTCAGACAACTCTATATGACCCCTGTCCTCCATCAAAAGCTACAATGGGCACTAGACCTTGATCATCAGAACTAGACCTTGGAGCAGTGGAAGAATTTTGTCTGGTCCGATGAGTCCCATTTTATTTGACATCACGTGGACAGCTGTGCACGTGTGCGCCATTTATCTGGGGAAGTGATATCACCAGGATACTCCATGGGTAGACGATAAGCTAGTGGAGGGAGTGTGATGCTCCGCAATGTTCTGCTGGGAAATCCTGGTTCCGGCCGTTCATGTGGACGTCAATTTGACATGCTGTAAACCAGGTACACTCCTTCATGACATTGTTTTTTCCTGATGGCAGTGGCCTCTTTCAGCAGGATAATGCACCATGCCAGACTACACAGATTGTTCAGGAATGGTTTGAGGAGCATGATGAAGAGTTCAGGGTGTTGCCCTGGCCTCCAAATAGCCAGATGTCAATCCAGTTGAGCATCTGTGGGATGTGCTACCAACAAGTTTGATTCACCTCACTCCTACAGGACTTGAAGGATTTACAGCTAACTTCTTGGTGCCAGATATATCACAGGACTTCAAAGGTCTTGTAGAGTCCATGCCTCCGCGGGTCTGCGCTTTTTTGGCAGCATGCAGAGGTTCAACAGAATATTAGGCAGTCATAATGTTTTGACTCATCCATTTAAATACACATAAACACACACACACACACACGTAGGTAGATAGATAGACAGATACATCCTCATGATTTCTTAAAATCACACTAGGTTTTAGAATAGATCAATGTTTACTTAGCTTTTGTGGGAAAGTGAAGCAATACCAAGAGGTAATTTAGGCAGTAATTCACACAGCACAAGGTACATAGGAAGTGCACCTCAGGCTAACTGGAAGTCTCTTTTTGTTTTTCACAGCCCTTTTCAGTCGCTCCTGTGGTTGTAAGCAGAAGGAAGTATATAGAAACATTCAGGGTTTCCCTTCTTCTCATGAACAAAGCCTGAACAAGCTTTTTTTGTCTAAGAGAGAAGCAGTCTTCACAGTGATTGGTATTCCCCTATCAAGACTGACAAGTCTAAATCTGGCTGGCTTAGTTATAGTGGTTACATTCACTGGAAAAAGTTGCATAGGAGTTTTATGTGGGCTGCTGTTTGAACCTGTCAGAAAGCATTAGTCATTCCATGAATCGCAGTGTCATAATAGTGGATGAATAATCATACCTTTGGGTTCCTCTTTGGCTTTTTCATGACCTTAGTTGACCTCCATTGCAATTTGTGGCTATTTTATTGACTTTTATTTCCTGGATAATCTCTAAAATTACTCTTTAACTGCAACTTAGTAGATTCCTTTGGCTCAGGGTTTGTATTCATAAGTGAGTGAAAATTCAAATCACAGACACTGTACGCAACAGTCTCATGCTTTGATTTATTGCCTTGTTTTGTTTCCAAGATTGTGCTTTCCTTCCTGAAGATGGTAGCTTACGATTTGTGCAGAATGGCCCAAATGAATGACTCATTCTTGAAGCATTCACAGAGACCTGGCTGTCGCTATATGAACAATCTGTGGAGCTCTAAAGGCTTTGAAATGTCATATTACTGTAGAATGTAGCACTGCTGTGTTCGCCAACACACTCTTGCTTTCAGTTGAGACTGTGCACACACACAGTACACACACACACACACCGCCCATTGGGCTTTTTCTGTCATGATGTGTATGCACACACAAACACGCAAACACACAAAGACTGCCTCTGCATGTGACTCAAGTTGAAACTGACATAGGAAAGACTTTGGGTAGCGATACAGATTAAATCAGTATAACTTTTACATAGCGTTGGATTCCATGCAGGGAAACACATCTTCTGATGCGGTGTTTTTTATTTTTTTGATAAGGGACTTGTTTATGGTGATTCCCCGAGACTCAGATTAGATTAAGCATGACTTACATCATTGAAATATAGTATAAAAAACATTATATTCAGCTGTATATTATATTAGCTGAAAAGAGTTAAGCTTGTTTTCCACTGTATCACATGTTGATGGGCTGCAATGCTTGTGACTTGATGAGCTTTTGTCAGGTAAGTGGCATATTAAAATTTCTAAATAAAATCATAGCATCAATTCATTTAATAATTTCCTGAGATTTCCAGAAGCCAACTTCTCAAGTCGCAAGTTCCGTGGAACTTGCGACCATACGATGCTTTTGGGAAACAATCCCCAGTTTTGTTGCTTCCCCGTAGTTAAAAATACCCAGAGTAGCAGCTTATATAAAGTGTTGGGGGTAAAGCATTACATAACCAGTTACATAATCAGATTACTTTTTTCAAGTAACTAGTAAAGTAACACATTGCTTTTAAATTTACAACAAAATACCTGTTACTTTTTCAATGAAGTAACGCAATTTCTTTTCCCATTTATAGACTGACACTGATTGACCTCTGCTGTCCCCATGTCGAGAGAAGTAGGGAGTGCAGAGGCTTTGTGTGCTCTGCGTAAACATGATGGTTATTCTAGACTAGTTTTAGACCAAATGTAAGCACCCATTTACTCATTTACTTCTCCTGTGTCCTGTTCTTCTGTATTCCAGAATGGCAGCACAGCTGAAAGGCTTGTTTGTTTTGAACTGGGCTCACTACTACACAGCTGAATTTGCATTTGAATTTGTATTAGAACTTTTTTTGTTGTATTAAAAACAAACAAACAGCCCAGCTCAGATGAGAAAAATGATCACATTACTTTTCATAAAAAGTAACGCGATTAGTTACTTTTTTAGAAAGTAATACAATATTGTAATGCATTACTTTTAAAAGTAACTTTCCCCAACACCGGTACACTATTATTACTAAAAGGTACACAGTGTTAATTTTCCAGGTTGTTATACCTTTATTACCCAAACTTTGCATAATGTTCCCTGCTACACATACATACTGCAGTGCATACTGTATTAGATACACCATAAATGCAAAAAGGTACGGTAAAGGTAAATTCGATTTACATATGGTATAATGTAAAGCCTTACCATTTTGGACATATCACTCTTTTCACATATTGTGTTTTTCATCTACTAGATTAAAGCGTATTCAGATGCAGCCACTGTCTTTATGCTTAAAAGACTGAATCATTAAATCAACTGATTTATTCAAAAACATTGATACATTTTGATTCATTTAGGTATTAAACTGTCTTAAAGTTTGAGTCACTGAATCATTTAATCAAACTGACTTCATTTGGAACTAATAAAAGAACAGTGATTCTGATATGTCCCACTCCCACTTCTTTTTTCAGTAGGTCAATGCTGGAAGAAAACTGTCTTTAAATGGAGACCAGGCTATATATAAGAACCTGTCTATATCCTTCTTCTAAAAATGTCATGTTGTGTCATGCTAGCTTGCTGAATATAAGAGACAGAGTTTCTACAAGGAAGTCAAAAGTCACGAAAACAGGAGAATATGCTAAAAATCCATGCAAGTGGATCCTTGTTCATATTGTGACCGCAGAGTTGTTTTGAATGGGTTTTAGAGAGCACTTGAAATCATTCTATCACATCATTATTCCCTAAGGCAAATTTGTCAATAAAGCACTGGTCTGCTTCCAGGAAGGATTATTTTCCTCACAGTGACCTTGAAGAGCCTCCAGTAAATGCACTGATGTCTCATTGACTGCTCGGCCCATTGAGGATAATGGATCTTTATGGCTGTCTGTCCATTTAGGAGATCAGATTTCCTGTGCGGACATGACCAATGTAATAGTATGCTTAGCGAGGAAGATGGAAAAGAGATATTGTATATCGGCCTATGTCAACTACAAAGCTTCTTGCCCTCTGTACATTTAAAGACAGTTTGTTATGTTATGTTGTGCACTTTACTAAACTAATCACTGATTAGGTGATCCGACTGTAGTTACTGTACAAACCTTAAATTTTTTCTTACACAAACACGTAAATTAAAGGGATAGTTGATACTACATTTGACTACACCTCTCACTGTAATTGATGGTTTAATTTAAAAGTTACCTGATTAGTGAGGACATTCCATAGGCGTAATGGTTTCTGTACTGTATAAACTGTTTATTCTATCCCCCTACACTAACACTAATCCTAAACCTACCATCACAGAAAACGTTCTTAGATTTTTAATAAAATGTTGTTTAGTATGTTTTAAAAGCTATTTGAAATATGAGGACGCATGAAATGTCCTCATATTTCACTTTTTAAGTTGTAACACCAGTGTCATACCCATGCCATTATACATATTTGTGTCCTCATAAATTACAAAAACCCTCACACACACACACACACATGTATATACTATATACCTTCAAACAAATAAGACAGAATGTCTTAGAAATCTCCCTCTACCAATTAGGAACTCAAAGGCAAGAGGAAATAAATATGATTGGTCCAGGAAATCAGAGAGAGAAATACGGGACAAGGACATTAGATACACTTTTTTGATGTCATTCTATCAAAAGTACATATGAAACAAAGCTATTATTATGTATTCGTCATATAACTTCCTCTCTGTCCACCAGGATTCAGATGATTTCATGGACTGGATTCTTTGTGTGTGTGTGCTTATTTTCATGATTCATGAGGACACATATTTGTATAATGACATACATATTACACTGGTATTACGACGTAAACATGTTTTATTAGGACATTTCATGAGTCATCATATTTAAAGTAGCTTTTAAAACACACTAAACAATGTTTAAACAATGTGTGCACGCAGTGTGAAGGGACCAGTATTTACAAATTCTGGTCCAGGCTATTAATAAAGAAGCTTTGTTTTTCCCATGAGCAGTCTACACTCTCACCATGTCATAGAAGGTTGACTGTGAGCAGTACATCAAACTTTGACCCTATGGATGTGTTGGACTTCCTAGTTCCCAGAGCACGATGGAGACTTACCCAATCCATTTATCACCCATTGAGACTTTGTAAACATCCCACAGAAAAGTGCATAAAAAGGTAGCTGACCTGAATAATTTATTGTTGGATCGCAAAGCAACGGCTGACATCAGCTGCAATTCCCAGCTCGTTTTTAAATTCTTTGACGTAGTTCCTTTGATTGTGTTAAAAAGACATTCCAGTCATGATTTCGGGTTGTGAGAATACTGCAATCATTGGGGCAATATGATGACAGTATTGCGACAACTTAGCATGTGACCTATCATTAGACAAGAGAGTTATTTGGTAATGTCTGTCTGCTATATTTTCATCACAGACACATCTGTGGAACGGTACAGAGAAGCTAAACTCACAGTGCTTTCCTATCTATCACTAGCTATGTTTACATGCACCCAAATAATCAGTTTATAATCGACTCATTCGGACTGAAAATCCTTCGTGTAGACCTTTCAATCAGGTTAATGGGGTGATGTAAACCTGAAATAATCTGATAAACAGGGGAAAAAATTAAGCATGCACACTAAAAAAAACATTTTTTGTAAATATATATTTTATAAATATTTTTATTTATTATTCATTTCATGTTAATTCGATGCATTACTTGCAAATTCTTTGTAATTATTTATAAAACTGATTAACAATTTCTTTGTGAAAATTACACCAAATTGAACCAAATGATTTTTTCATTGTACATGCTTGAATTTGACTGTTTTCTCCATCCGATTCAAAAATGAGGGCACACTGGTAGCCTTGAATGGGCCGTCTTTCTGACAAGGGCTCTTACAATCATCCTAATCTAAAGACTGAAGGACGAAGATTGTTGCATGTAAACATACCTACGGTTATTACAGCAGCAAGGTACCTGTTTCCCTAGATATGATGTATCTATTTGGCTTTTTTGTAATGCTTGATGTTCCTCCCACATAAAAGATTATCAGTAAGACTTCATGTACCCTTCGTCAGGCTATTATCTCAATTAGAGGACACAATGCGTTCTTCACAGAGTGTTCCCTTTGAAGGACTATCTTTAGGTAGCTGTTTGTTCTGAAGAAAAACAATTTATTTTCCCTGATCCAAAGAGAGAAAGAGAGGGAGGGCAGCCATCATTGGAGCTATTGTTGAAAATGTGCAATGGAGGTGGTCGGGGGGGAAGATGGAGGGATGACATCAGGGGGAAACAGGTGGGGCGGTATCTGATGACAAGAAGATGGAGTTTTAGGTTGGATTGGGTGGGGTGTTTTATTCTCCGTCGTGTCTCTTGTAACCTGAACTCCACCTCGGTTGTGCTTTGGCCCACACGGCGGACAGCAATCACCCTCCATAGTGTCGCATAATATGTGAGTGTCCTGCATGCTCACAAAGCCATCTTTGTCATGGCTCATTGAGTCAGGATTGCCTAAGACTCTGTCCTCCCTGCTATGGGTTTGTGTCCCATGGGTTAAAGGCACACAATGCCTGACTGTTTAAACATGTCACATTTCCCTGTCGCTGTCATGCTGTTGTGTCCTTTTCATTTGATGTTCCTCCTGCCAAGTTCCATGTTTGAGGATCTAGCCTTTGTCTGCACTCGTACAACTTTCTGACGTATAATGCATGATTTATTGAGTTTTAAACTCGCAATTTTAACAGAAGTGACTGCATTCTCCTGTTCATTGTCACAGTGCTGTATAAACCATCTATCCTGGCATTTTGAGAGGCAAAACAACATTGTTGTATGCTCTGCGTCAATGTATATGGCATTTGGGGAATAGCTGGTGGGTGAGGTCATGATTTGTATTTCCTTCTTCAGTGTGGGACCGTGCCAGAAGCGTTAAGTCTCTCACTGAGAAACAATCAGCAAACTATTTGTGGTCAACCGAAACAGCCCTTGGCCTCTGGAGAAATTTCCACATGCACAAACACTATTGTGTAATATGCAGATACTGCAGCTTTGTAGACAGGCTTGCATTTATTCCATATGACATAAACATCACTTAAAAGGGCTGCAGGCAATGTAATCTATTCTGTAATCATGTAGCGATTCTTTTAAAGTACTGATTTATTAACAGATCTAAGTGACTGCAGAATGCAGATAACGCAAATGCTGCTTGTTGGTGCTTTCAGGGTTCCATTTTTTTTTTTTAAATCAAGATTTTCTGTAAATTCATTTTATTTAAATTTATAAAATGTATATATATATATATATATATATATATATATATATATATATATATATATGTAACGAACAGGGTGTGCGAGAGCCATGAGGGAATGGCACCAGGCCGGTGACCCGAGTGAAGTGATAATGAGCATCAGCTGGGCACTGCACTGTTCTCGTATCTCTCATGGAGGAGCTCCGGAAGCATAAAAGAGTAGCAATGACAGTGAAGGACGAGAGAGGACCAGGCCTGGATTTTGTGTTATGATTTATTATGTTTGTGAGGGCAGCAGTTGCCGTGAGGAACTGTAAACATTATTTTGAGTTTATTAAAGTTATATTTAATGTTGTCCGGTTCCCGCCTCCTAATTCCTTACTTAAGAACTGTGTTACAATATAATTCCTATGTTTCATTATATATATATATATATATATATATATATATATATATATATATATATATATATATATATATATATATATATATATATAGATTCCATTATATATATGACCTCTCCTGGGTCAACAAGTACAATTTGATATTTTTCATATTTTAAATCACCTTTGAAATTAAATTTTGATATATCGAAATTTCTGTCATTTTTTTGTAAAAAGCTGAAATATTTCTTAACAAATTGCAAATAATTTTGTTCATTTTATTTATAATTGTTTAAAATTAATTAACATTCACCAATAAACACCATACTGTACAAAATAAAATAAAATTTCATTTTTATCTGAAAACCACTTTACCGTAAAAAATACGGTAGTTACATTTTAGGTTTTATGGGACAGTACTTAGTTTGTCTATTTTGTTCAAAACTGTATAATTTAAAGGTTTATATTGTAGTAATTACGGTGCAACTGTTTATTTTACACACAGTAAAAAAAATTTTTTTGCAGTAAAAAGCACAGCAGCTGTGGTTACCAGACATTTACCGTAAAAAATATGGTAGCAACATTTTAGGCTTTACAGATATAACTTAAATTTACAGTAAAAAAAATGAAATATTTCATTAATTGATATAATGTTATTTTACCAACCTTTTGAAGTACTAATATCGGTTTTGTACCTTTGTAATACACTAACAAATACAGTGGTGATGAGAGTCACATGATGAATCAAAGCTCATCACAATATACTATGTTGCTGTGGAAAGTTGCTATGTAGTTGCTAGGGATTTCTGTGTGGTTGCTAGGGTGTTGCTAGGATCTTCTGGGTGGTTGCTATGGGGCTATTTGCTGGCAAAAGTCAAAATAGGACATCCAAGTATCTGATAATCAATGTAACTTCATGAGATTTTTTGTGTGCTTTATCAAGTCCCATGGGAAAATTGTAAATCCAATTGCTTAAAAATAAAAGCAAATATCTCCTCATAATTTGAAGCACAAACAGTGAAGGAGGAATTAGGGGTTTGTTCTAAGCCTTAAGGTCAGCATAATGTGTGTGAGACAGGATGCCTTCAACTGGGAGAGCCGCCAGGTTTGGTGCTCATGGAAAATAGTCTTGGAAGGTGTGTATTCAAGGCAATGTCCAGATGTTATTCTTAAATAATTTATCGTTTTTTTAGCTCGTGCTTGTGTCGAAATGTTCCTTTTTTTTGCATGCGTACGTGCCACATTCGCTTTTGATCTCATGAATGTGAATATGTGTATATTTATACTGTACCTCTGCAGAGCCTGCTGATTGCTCAACATCCTCTCAGGTCATGTGAAATGTGAGCGGAACAGAGCACAGAATGTGCAGCTCTGGCCCTCAGCGTGCAGTCAGAGCACACTCGCTCACTTACTCCCTCTCTCACTCATTTTCATGCTCGCTCTCTCATTTTTGTTTCCACCCTCCCTCCCACTCTCTCCTCACCCCTGCCTGCGCCACTGCACTGCTACACATGACATAATGGGCCTATTATTGTGCCTTTTTGTTTGAGTGTGACTTCAGCTCATTCAGCCCTGGTAGAGAAAGTGTTTGTTTTGCGGCATCATGTCAAAATCACTTCTACACCTGTATGAGTAAGGTAGTGTGCTTCTGAATGACAATGAGGGTAATTCCTGTTACGCAATACCTGTTATACATGAAGGTTATGGTATTACCTACTTATTGGCCCATTCATTTCAAAATGAAGTTAATTCTGATAGTTTTTCAACCAATTTTGACTTCTATAGTTTTATCCTACAGGTTTTTAAGGAAACACAAAGAAACACCTGAAATATTTCAAGTTTGCAAGTTTTTCTTGTTTCATTTTATTTAAAATATTTAAATTATTTAAAAAGATTTCAAATGTACATATCATATATTTTACTTTTGCATATCCCATTTTAATTTTTTTATTTTATTTTATTAATAGAGTTTTTACATATGCCAGTTTGATCTATTAATAGGTTTGTTAATTGTAATTTTTAGATTTTTGAGCCAAAAATGATCAAATATAACCCTTTTTTTTAATAAATAATAAAATCCTTTTTTTGTGCTTGACAGTCTTAGTTCCCATTCACTTTCACGGAATGATGAATAGCAGCATGCCACTGCTAAACATATCTTTTTGTGTTTTTGTAGAAATAAATTAATATTTCATTTTATTTTTGCCCTGGCCATATTTAAAGTGTTAGAAGTGTAAACATAATCCTCACAGTGTCATGATAATATTTAATATTGTGTTGAATAGACAAAAACGTTGTAAAGACAAAAACAGATTTCTTAATGAATAATAATAATAAATCATATTTTATCCAATACAGTATTATCACATATATAATGAGGATTTGAAATGACACATATACACTCTACGAATCAGTCAAAGTCCTGATGTAGCAGTAAAGTTACTGCATACTCAGAGTGAAACATTAATTTCAGACCAGCGGAAACAAACTCATCGTGATTACAGGGTGATGATTCGCTGAGTACTGTAGATACACAATAGCCTCCCTCCTCTACCCTAGAGAGACTCAACCTTCATCTATAGGACCTTTTCTGCTTATTAGTGAGCTACTTCCTGACAGGAGCGGTCGGGCTTCAGCAGGATGCAGGATGTGGTGGGGGCCGTGGTGAGGGGTGTGTGGTCATGTGTTTCTGTGTGTGTGTTATTATAAGAAGCAGCTCTGAGGTTTCGCCGTTCACATGGGAAGTCAGTGGGGGAAAATGGGCATCCACAGTTCAACTCAATACTGACCCCTTCAAATGAATCACTCTCATTTCCCTCTCATTGCACAAGCCATCAGCAGACCATCAGAATCAGGGCTGTGTGCAGAGCAGACACTTTCTAATTTTTTTTTTTTTTTTTTTTTTTTAAGGGGTCGGTTTAGACAAATCCCTAAGACAGATAGAGGTATATTTGTGAAAATAGTTTTAAAGCACTCTATCTGTAATAAAACATTAAAAGCCTTTAATTTAGTCCTGTTAATCCTGGATTTGTCCTGTTAATCCTGGATTTGAATGGTGGGCATGTGACTATCATGACCTACAACCTTTTGCATTATATGAGTTGATAATGAAAATATGTTAGAGCTTGACATCCAGGTCAAGATTTTAAGTAAGCTTGCTTATAATATATGTATTTACTGCCATCTTGTGGCCGAAGAGAGAAAACATTAGTCTCTTTGAATGGCTTCCCATCCTTCAAATTTGACACATTAGCCTATGAATTTTATAATACAATTTATTATTTTTAAATGAATTCTTTCAGACCCGTATGCTCTTAGGCTTATTAAGCTATTTGAATTTCACAGATGACTGATAAACATTTCACAAACCACATTTTAGATGCCAGTCACAAACACCCAGCAGCCATTAACTTATTGAATGGCAACAAACAAATAGCATAGGCTAGTCTTTCATTGTCAATCCTTAGCATTTCCACAAACATATTTGAAAATGCCCAATTTTCTTTGGATTACAAATATAACTACTTACGTTTAAATTCTAACATTCTGTCGTAGATTCGAGCTTTATGTATCGTGTAAATGTAGCCAACATACACTGAAGTCTTTATACTGCAGTGCTTTGCATCGTCAACCAGAAAAGACAACGCTTAACTATTTATATATTATTTTTTGTATATATAATTTGCATTATACTCACTGATTATACCACAGATTTCTCAAAATGCAAAATAAAAAATAAAAAAACTGTACAGGCACTACTTTCTACTCCCGTATCCCTCCGCGTGGTGCTGTCTTACAGCTCTTGTAACGGTTTTAGTTTTTTTAAAAATGCATTTGAGGACTTCCTTATTAATTATGTGGTAAACATTTTGATAGATGACTATAGATTTAAGTGACCCCATTTAAAGCAAGAAAAGTAAAACATTGGTCGTAAGAACTACTAAACGACCAGACACAAAGAGCAGAAAAGAGAGGAATGCGATAGAACTTTTAGTCCATATAAAATGTAACAGGATTGGAATATTACGGCATTGGTTTTGTCTTGTTGCCAGGGCGATTGTTTCCTACATTGTTATTGAAATATTTTTTTTAATCAGAAGGTATGCTAAATAGTGAAAATAACAATTGGCCATTTTAAGTTGTAATTTTCTTAGTAAGACAATAGTGGTTAGATAATATCTAATAAAATATTTAATATACGTGTATTTTTAATTATGCATTTGGTTGGTAAGAAGTAGGCTATTTTCCTGAATTATTTTGCGATAATTACCCCACAATACATTGTCCCTAGTAATAGATAATAGGTTTAAAAACGTAGACAGTTATGCAGATATTATTCACAAGCCATCTATGCATACATTGAAAATCCTCATGATGGCACTATTCCCACAGCAATCTGGGATGCCAGGCAGCCGCACTTAATGCTCCTGTAAACATGAGGTCATCTGCGATTCACCTGCCATCTACAGGCAGCTATCACGTGGAATTAAACCTGCATTCTCTGAAACTTCAGGTAAGGATCACAAATATACTTGTATATAATGATCTGACATGCAATTCAGTTCACAATGTCATGCAACTGAGAAAGACACAAGGTAACTTGACAGTATGGTGATCAATAAGACTGTACTTGAAACCATCAGTGAGGTAAATGACAAGGTCACTGGTGAGGAGACCAGTAGAGTTTTCCGAGGGGTCACTGATGGGGTCATTGCTTGGGTCATATCAGGAAAGATCTCACTGATGAGATTGTTGCTGAGATCTCAGTTCTGGTCTCTAATAGCTGTTTAATGACGGTCTTGATTGGGTTTAAAATTGGATTTTGCCTGCTGTTCCAGGGATAATGGATGAAGTAATTGATGTCACTGGAAAGACAACTGATAAGTTCACCTGTAGTTCACTAATGGCTGCACCAATAAGGTAGTAAATGAACTAATAAATAAGCCCTGTTGAGCTTGTCTGTGAAATCCTCAAAGAAGTTTTAATAGCTCAGTCGTGAAGTAATTATGATGGTCAATGATATAATATGGGTGCTATTGGCAGCAGAGTAGTGTAGTTACTGCAATGAGGTTAATGAGGTCACTGCAAAGTCTATAGATGACTTCCACCTCTGAAATCCCCTTTTAAGCTATTTGTGGGGTCATCTAAAAAAAACAAAAAGAATGGTGAAGTAAACTAGGCAGACTCATTGATGTACTCTAAACTAATTTGATTGCCAATGCAAGGCTAAACAATGAATATTTTTCTTTTTTCTGTCCAATTGGCACAGTAGTTAATTTTTACTTGCTCTGCATTTTCATTGACCCTACAACAATGATCAATTTTGTTCTTAGCCATATATTTTATGTAGAAGAAATATTTATATATTTTAATAATTATGCATCTATATTTGTCAGGGAACACCATACTTCTAAAGAGTAGCTAACAGGAGATTGCTCGGGTAACACAGGGAGATTGTTGGAGAATCACTTGGAGATTGCATGCAACTCCATGTATTCATTTAGCTGAAAAACAATGCTATACTTTGAAACCCGCTTGGAGCAGTGCGAGTAGAACTGGAGGGGTTACATTGGTGCCGTGACCCGGATGGGAGTGAGGTTTAGGGGGGTGAGTGTAACGGAGGCTTGCTAGTAAAGAGCTGTGCACTCCCCTGGCCTCAAGAGGCACATTAGCGACTGACACTAGAGGCTGTGGTCTTTAGCGTCTCTGTTAGGTTGCCCAGCTCCCATGCCGGAAACGCCGGTCCGAATCCCGCTTGAAGCGGTGCAAGTAGAACTGGAGGGGTTACACAAACACTACACTAACATAAAATTTTCAGTTGCAATAGAGCTCTGGGCGAAAGTCTCTCACGTTGACCCCAGACTATCCTCATTGTTGAGCCCTGTAATGTTTTATTGCTCTAGTTTTGCTTGGTTGTATGCTTTATGGTATTCCACTGCTTTGCTGGTGTAATCCAGTGCCTAGTGTAATCCATCCATTTAATGTGGTAACTCTGAAGCTAAAGGGAGATATTTAGAGCCTTCCTGCATGGATCACCCTTTCAAATAGCAACTAAAGACCTTACCACAAAGGCACTGTGCTATACTCTATAAAATCCATTTAAACCAAGTATATTGCAATGCATGACATTTTGCATTTCAGTGGCAGATGTTATAGTGTTAATATCTATCACCAGACTGTGTTTCAGATGACTTACTGAAGCTTTGGCAAGGCAGGGTTGGCTTTAATAGCTCATTTTGTTGGATCTAACTCTTGACTGTCTTTCCAGACCAGTATTCATAAAGACGAGTGCTTCAGACATGAAGTAATGGCTTTAAATAATGGAGCATGCTTTTCAGCAGCAGCATGGGAGGGAACGCAGCTCAGACTCAGGCTCATTAAAGCTTAAACTATATCTGAAATCCACTTGGGCTTCAGGGATGAGTTGGAGGGATCAAACCCAGCCGTTCCCCAAACAGCTCTGTTTGGAAAACCCGTGAACCCACGAACACTGGTGTGATAAAAGCTTGGTATTTTGAATATTAAGAAGTCAAATGCTTTGCAAATGTGCACCCTTTGCCCAGATGACTTCATTATTAAAAATAGGACACATCAAGCAATAAATAAGCTAAAACAATTGAAAGTAAGATATTTCTAATAATTCACTTTTTTGTTAAATGATCCATGATTGTATAGTAAAAGTGTCATTTACAGACTTGTAAAAGTATAAAATGGTAAACTCCGAAATTTATAAACTCCAAGGGAATAAAATTTATACTCCAAGGGAATTTGAATATAAAATTTTCTGGTTAAGCTATAAATAAATACAATAGTTTGTGTGTAAATTGTCACAAAAAACTTGAAAAATCATTGTCTTTAAGTCTTGACTACATTTCCACCATAATGTCAGATACAGTTCAGTGAACCTTTGGTTTAAATGTATCTGAAATTCATGCTAGTGTCAATGACTATAGGAAAAAATGTTATCTGAATTTTAGCTTAGAAGACAGATTTCACAAAATGTATTCAAATTTAACTTGAAAATGTGAGTAATTGTGAACTCAAAACCTCATAGTTGCTGACAAATAACTCATGTGACAACTAGCCCAGTTTGTTTTCACATGTGTGGCGTGATTAATGTATATTTTATTTGCAAAAAATAAATTTTCCGTTGAGCAGTAGTTGGGTTTGAGTGACAGATGTTGGGCTTATGTGTGGTGGATGGTGCTGTATCAGTCAAACTCTGTGACAGGCTCAATCCAGATTGGCTCCATCTATCACATCAGACTGACACGGACATCAGCTCTAATCTGACGCTTCACTGGTAGCCAACAATGCAAACATACACAGAAAAAGAGGGGAATACATTCATCTCATTCACTTTAAAGCAGTCTACATTGCAAAATAAAAAATATATTTTTTTTTATTGTAAGTCTTTAACATTAAAACAATTTTCACCACAATTTTGAATGTGAAAACTCTTTAAATATTAGATTTTGATTTCTTTTTTCCCCCCCCATCTCACTTTACACACGCTTACTAGCTAAGCTTTTTGTGCAGGAGAATGGGAGGAGATTTCTTTGAAGCCTTGCAGCTTGCGTGTCTGGTTGTCATGGTAACATTCAGTGACCTTGTCCAATTCCTTCTGTCAGTATGCACATTTGGGAGATGGGGGAAGCCTAATCAGGGTGTATATGGGGGAACGCATGGCTCAGAGACGGCCTAGTCTGTCTGATGCCTGGTGACACTAGATAAAGCCCTGAGGAACATTTAGACACATGACAGCACACGCACACACACAAATACACATGCATAAGTGAGTGCAGGATGAATTCTAGAAACAGCAATCCATTTGGCTGTAAGGCTGAATTATACAGATGATTATTTCAGTATGTTTGCACATTTTTCATTTTTAGATTTTATTTCAGATAAAATCTAGAATAATGGGTTTTTTTTCATTAAAAAAATATTAAGAACTGTAACAGCTCATGGGTGTTTTAGCACGATAATCGGTAAAGCTATGCTTACAGCCTCATTTTATCAACACGGAGCTGCTCGTCGAAAATATTGCTGATGCAAAACCTATTTGAATCGCACATTGCCTGAGTTTAAAAAAGACATGTCAACTGCAGATTGCATTGGGATTTTATTTGTAATTTTTTAGTGAGGTTATTTTATAATATTGTAAATCATTATTTTGAATCTTAATATATTTTAAAATGCAATTTATTCCTATGATGGCAAGTTAAGTTAAATTTTCAGTCTTCAATGTCACATGATCCTTCAGAAAGCTCAAGAAACATTTCTTATCCATGCTGAAAACACTTCTGCATATTATTTTATTTTATTTTTTGTCTAAAACATTTTTTAGGATTCTTTGATGAATAGAAAGTTCAAAATAACTATACGTTGTTCTCATATTTTCATAAAAGCGACAAAGCGCTTCTCAAAAGGCCATTTGACTCATAAAATTACATCTTTTCATAATGACCTCATTGCAAAGCCCTTTATATATTATTTCCACAGATGACATCTCACGTTAAAAGCTCACCACATGAGAACTTGGATAACGTGTAAAGAAGTGACATGAAAAGAAACAACCTGAGCAAACACCTAACGCATAAATATGTAAGTCATACACACCACAGGATGTGAAAGCGGAGTCCAGCGGTTGCTGACACACTCATTTGTCAGTGTGACCTTGCTTCACTTTCATCAAGGTTCTGCAAAGGTACCATGCCTCCCCTGGTGACGCCTAGCAATTACGATAACATAAAAAGAAATATCTGCAGATAACTCAAAACTCATGTCCATTATCGCCAAATATGGTGCCTTCATTACCAAGACCGAGCAATCTGTTCCACATAAGAGAACCCATTTACGCATTCAATAGTTGCGTGGCAGGCAAAATTATCTTGGCACGAGGTGAGAGCAGGACTGTCTGTAGCCGAACAAAGGCAAGGCAGGGAAGTCAAACTGTTAGTTAATTAGTTGAGCAGCTTCGCATTAACCTTTGACTTCACCTATGTAAATGCTGATGAGTGTTCCTGTACCCTCAGTGCAGGTTATGGACAAACATTGGAGCTATACATGTACATACTTACTCAAGGACACTCTCATTATTATGATATGAGGTCACAACTCTCCTTTAATGAGGTTGTGTTTAATGATTGTTTTATTTAATTATTGCCTCCAAGCTGCTGTGTTATTTTGGAAATCATGTTGTGTCCCTTGTACCTTAATGAATCTTGTATCTCTAGGCTTAATTAAGAAGTGTAGTAGCTCGTAATATACATTGGACAACCTGTAAACTATATAGTATATAAAAACTTTGGCCTGTGGCCATAGTTTAACTTAAATTGGCTTTAAATTTGATTTAAAACCCTTTGTATTAGACACACCATACGTGGGTTTAAGAATTTGAACATGTTTTCTTTTTGTAAATGGTTTTTTTGTAAATTTCTTTTTTCTTCTTGTACACAGAATCAGAATCGTAGCTTAATTTTTTACATTTTCAGATGAGGGATGTTTGCCTGAACACTTTTACCAAAGTGTTGCTAAGTGGTTTCTAAAGTGTTATGAGTTTCTTTCAATTTCTCCAGAGGTAGTCGAAAATGCATGCGAGCAGATTGCTTTCGTAGATTGCTAAGACCGCCCACTTAAACATTATGGGAAGTGCGCCAGCCAGATGGGATTTAAATTCTGAAAATTTTAAATTTAGAGTTCAATTACCCAATAATGTAAATACCAAAACTTTATTTTTTGGCTTCAGTTTCCAGCTAAATGAAAACTTTAATTTTGGTTTTGGTAAAAAATTCAATTTCATTGCATCACTAATAACCAGATGATTTAAACTACTCTGGACCACATTAGCTTTCATTGAATGGACAAAAAAATCACTGAGACATTTTTCAAAATATCTTCTTTTGTGTACTGAAGAAGTAATGCATCGCGAGTTATGATTATCATTGGTGTGAAAAGACCTTAATTCAGAAGAACCCCTTGTACAAATCTTTGTTTTGTGTTGGCCAATGTGGCAGTCATCTAAAAGGAAACACATAGGTACCATCTTGCAAAAACAATAACTTTTGATGACTACCAATGCCAGTGTAGAAGTACGTTTTTCACAGGCAGCCATTCTATTTCAACGAGGACGTGTATACTGAGTGCACTTTGTCAAGTGAAGTATCCATTCTGACCTTTAGAGGATGCTGTTGTCATTAGGACGAGGCCTATTTTTCAGAGCAAAATGTCTTATTCTCACTTTTTCTCATTTCTACTATTCTCTGTGCTGGATCTTTTCACCTGCATGGAGTGGTTTTCCATTAGTAGCAAAAGCGGTTCGAAAAGAGTGGGATTGAGCGTATATTTATGATGCCACACCAAATGGTTCCCCGACACATTGAAGCGTGACTGTGAAAATGGATTATCGTGCAGAATCAAGCCAAACACTGTCAAGAGTGTGCTGCACAGATGCTGACATTAAACAGCTTACAAACACAACTGCAACTGCACCTGAATCACTCCACAGATTCAGACTTTTTTCATTCCCAGACTGTCAACCTAATTTTTGAGTGTTTCAGAGGCTTGTAAGCATAAGTGTTTCCAGAATAACTCTCTTACTTCGTGCTTATTCAGGATTTACTGTTTAGGAACAAAATGTTTTTACTGAAGTATTGAAAGGAACTAATTAAAAGTAATTGGAAAATCTGAATCGATCTGGAACGTGGTGTGATTAAAACCGTCTTCTACACCCAATCAGACAAATCAATGTCGTTTTGTCAATTGTGTTTCCTAAGCAGACTTAAAAGTATAAAGTAAAAAGTCATTTACTCTCAGTGTTATGTTGTTCCAAATCTGTATGACTTGAAAACCAGGTATTTTGAAGAACTGTTTGTGTTCATACATCCAAAGTCAATGGGGTCTAAAACAACATTGGACCCCTTTTAGTTTTCACTGAGACATTTTTAAAAAAAAATATCTTGTTTTGTGTACTGAAGAAGATAGGAAGACATTTGGAACAAGTAAATGATGACAGAAATGTTATATATGGATGATCTCTCGATTGAAGCTGGAGTCAATTCTGAGTATGTGGCTTCATTAATGAAAAAATCTGACCAAAATCTCTGGTAACATGTAATAAAGCTTTTTACGCAGGCATTCGTTGCATTTTAATCCCCTGGAGCAGTGGACAGTGGAAAAAATGTATGAAACTAGAGTTTTGACCCAAATGATATCCTCAATTGGCCTCTTTCTGTTGTCCAAATCATCCCCACATGCTACTAACCACGAACACATTGCAAGGTGAGGTCTTTTTAAACAGGGAGGGTCGGTAATTCATTACCTGTCATGACAACACCTCGCAACGACAACCCACCCCCTTTGATAGATTAAAGGGGGATTTCAAGGGGAATGACTTGGCAACTGTGCTCGACTCTCCTAATTGAAGGTTTGTCTTCCTCTATTCCCCTGCCCCCTGTGTTATTTAAATGATACAAGTTTGTTTGCCCTTTTTTATCACTCCAATCTTCATTGTGTCTGTGTGTATTGGTGTGCGTTTATACATTTGATGCTGTTGTGGTTATTATCTCTTTGCAAATAATCTGAAATAGACTGTAAAATGCTGTGCATGTCAGTGACCACCTTGCACATTAAATCTGAGTCTCAAAAGAGTTCATTCTGCAGTTGTTCAGATTTCAGCGCAATGTTGGAGGAAATAGACGCCCTTTAGTTGTTCTGCTTTAAGAGATAAATAAATAAAACAAGCAGTAAATGAAGGGTGGGCTCTGTGGAGGAAGCTCATTTCATGGCCCAGTGTGTGTGTGCTCGATAATACACAGTGCTGGGGATTTTAGGGTGTGTTTGGAGCAGATTGCCTGTGGGCTTCCCTACTGTGTTGCTGCAGCTGCTAAACAGGAGAGGAGAGAAGAGAGGAGATTTAACCTCAGCGTCAGAGGAGCACAGAGGCCAAATACGCACCCTCCCTCTCCTCGACACACTCAAACACGACAGGCAGCTGAAACACACAAACACTTGCATGTGTATTTATGATCACACTATAAAAACAAGTGAGAGGTTGCAGTGTACATAGCACAGATTACACGTCAAATTTGTACAGCTCGTTAATGCAAATAAACCACTATTACCACTATTTTTTTTAAAGAAATTAATACTTTTATTTAGCAAGGATGAACAAAAAGTGACATTTACATTATTAATTTTCAACATTATAATTTTTCAACATGAAATGCTGTTCTTTTGAACGTTTGAATAATTGAAAAATCTTGATAAAATGCATCATGTTTCACAAAAATATTAAGCAGCACAACTAATTTTAACATTGAAAAAAAAAGACCACCAAATCAGCATATTAGAATGATTTCTGAGGCATCATGTGACACTTAAGACTGGAGTAATGATCCTGAAAATTCAGCTTTGCCATCACAGGAATTTTAAAATATATTAAAGGCCCACTGAAGTGCCTTGGAACACGCAGCATTCAATGTGTTGACGTAATTTCCAGTGAAACAGGAAGACAGGGCGGAAGACATATCGAACAGCTCCTTCCCTTTTCTAAAATGGCCAGCGTTTAGTTCATGTCACTGCTCAGCAAAAGCCGCTGAGCTCAGTAAAAGCTCAGTTTCTTTCTAATTTCTAACTGTTTCTCCTCTTAATCTTTTCCATAACACTTTAAAATATAGCATTCTGTGCAGAATTCAAATGGATCACATATGATCCACTTGGTGTTCCTGTGTCTCTGGACCGGAGCACACTGTGCACGCTGGGGCGGTTCACATTACACTAACGTGAAACCAGACTTCATTCGCCTCAATGGAAGGCCTATTTACACTGTCTTAATGATTCCCTATCCCCTATATACCGCCCTATGTGCCATTCAGAATGTAGAAAATAGTATATATGTGAACTAGTGACAGATTTTAGCCGCAGCTTCAGTGTCTATTTATAATCTAGGGGGCGGGACACTTTAGATTCTTGAGAACATTTGATTGGACAGAAAATGCAGCGTGATGTCATTAAAATCGTTTATGCATATTGGATCCATATTAGCAGCAGTGAGAGTTTTGAACGCTTATATATCTTCTAAATGTGAATTTTGTATTTGTTTTTGAACACACTAGCTCATAGATAACAGTAAGGCTAACATATTCAGACTAAAACTAACATTTTGATTTCACAGTGACTTTAATGTTGAAAAAATGTAATTTAATGTGTAATAATATTTTGCATTATTAAAGATTTACTGCATTTTTGATTAAATAAATGCAGCTTTTGTGACCATAAGAGACAATGTCATACTGAAGTTATCCACAATGTTGACAAAACAACAAGTGAAAAAAATCCCATAGACTTACACTGGAGGATGGACCTGAGACTACAGACCAGAATATCGTAACAACATAGCAACCAGCCCATATAGTTGTGTGCAAAAAAACACTCAAATACCTCAGTAACCGCTTAGCAACGCCCTAGTAACTACTCCCAAACACCCTAGCATCAAGGAGGACATTTGAAAAGACAAGTCCCCTCGTAAAAATGTAAAAATATAGTCAGTTGTTAGGCGAACAGTGTTTTCAGTGTAGTGAAGTGTATCTCAAAACTATCAAACTAAAAAAAAACTACATATTAAGCACATTTGTCATTGCATTACCCAGTATGTGTGAACATACATTAGCATAAACAGTATAATGTTAAATGGATAGTTCATACAAAAATGAATATATTTGCATAATTTACTCACCTCGCTGTTGTTCCAAACGTGAATGACTTTATTTCTTTTGCAGAAGTAGAACACACAAGATATTTTGAAACCTGTATGGTGTTTTATTTATTTATTTGTCCATATAATGAAAGTTAATTGGGTACAGTTGAAACATTTTTAAAAAATATAAAATGAAAGTTAGGTTTGGTGGAGGGGTATTAAGTGATAACAGAAATGTTATTTTTGGGTGATCTATCCCTTTAAAAAAAAAAAAAAAAAAAAAAAAAACATTGCAAACTAAATAGTGTGTCTTTTACTATGATCTAAAGGTCTTTTCTCCACTCCATCAGATTCGCAGTCCATAGAGAGCAGCGTTGTAGAGTGAAACGGCATTCTAACGCAGACTGGATCTTCTTTTGTGTCAGAGAGACAGGCCAGCGATTCAGTGGCACGCTCACACACTGCTCTCATCCAGCACAGAGCAAATTGTGCATGAAATTGGTTCAGAAAACATGAACTGGAACGATCCCATCTTCAGTCCCTTTTTGCTGGGTCTGCAAAAACTGCGTTGGCTGTTTAATTACAAAGTATTAACGCACCAGTGTTGCATGAGGGGTGAGTCAGCTACCGATTGGCTCTCACCATGAATAACCACGGCTGTGTTGCTAAAACATGACGAATGTTTGTTGTAAAGTTCAAATCATATGTGGCAGTTCAAAAAGCTTGCCAGGGCCTTCATGGAAATTATTAAGTGCACATTTATTGTACGGTCTTTCTTTGGATAGCATGATAAATGACTTCACCGTGTTCACCTAAGGGATCAGTGATGCAGTGCAGATATCTAATAATTGAACAGAACAGCATGACTATTGCCAGAAAAAAGAGCAGAAACATTATTTTGTCATCATGCAAGCCCTTTTGCTCCAGACAAGATGTTTTGGCTGTTCCTTGCTTCAAAAGATATGTTCCCGTTTATAAGGTGCACTCTCGCAATTTGTATACTTCAATTCACTTCTCAGGCTTCATTCCACTCGAGAACTCCGTGACCGAAAACCTTACTTCCCAGCTTGAGCTTTATCTTTGTTTTTTTCTCTCAGTCATTCCTGAGCTCAAGGTTATGGTGTCACTTGTGGAGGCGTCCTTTCTGACACAAGGCTGATATGTTGGATTCTAAATGATATGAGGGCTAATCTGGTTAGTGCATATTACAAGCTATGTTTTATTACTAATTGGAGGCTTGGGCAACACTAGTTATTTATTCACACTTATATCTCTTCCCATGTTTTGTATTGTTTTAAATCAGCAGGGAACCTGCTGACTGATTTGGGGGGTCTCTTTGGGTTTCAGTTTAATTTAATTAGTTTTAATTTTTATTTCAGTTTTAGTTTGAATCATTTCAGAACTTAAACTTTTTTTTATTTCAGTTATTACCAAGGCAACATTATTCATTTCATTAAAGTTTTTTTATGTTTATGTTTATTTTATCTAATAATTATATCTTGTTTCATTATTTTATTTCAACATAATTACAATTAAAAAAAGTTTAAGAGTTATTTTTTAGATAACAATAATAACACAAACCAACTGACACATTTCTACCAGATCATGTTACATACTACAATACGTTGTGATTGAAGGTGGCAGTTTGAAAAGAAAATATAATAGAGGAAATTCGAATAGGTGAGCAAGCAGCAAAAGGGATGTGGTTTGAACAAAGTGACCTTTGGCAGTGCCTGGTCTTAAAAACAAGCCAGATGACTGGCAAGATGATTCAAAAATAAATAAAATAAAGAAAAGAAAAGAAAAGAATATCCTATTTCTAATCACATAAAGATATATATTTTCAAATGCAAAACAGGTTTTACTGTACTCTGCTATTTCTATATGATGTTATTGTAAAGGGCATCTCTTATATACTATAGGCTATTGTTGCAAAACCAATCACAGTTACATTGAAATTTAAAGTACATTTTTTAGCACCTTTATAACTGCAGAACATTTGCTCCACTGCTGCAAAGCATCTTAGACCTATATGCAAGCTTAATAAAAATACCGTATGTGGGCTCAGAAATTGCTTTTGTATCACATACTACATTTTAATCAGAAGGAGATGCGGGAGGGCTGCATAAACAAACATTTTCCCACTCCAAGCCAATTCTCTAGAATATATTTTCCAATTAATTCCGAAAATGCGCATCCAGGCTAATGCCACGTGGGTGAAGTGTAAAACAGCAGTTCGTGTAGCAAAGTAGTTGTTGTAAGAGTTTAATGTTGTGGATGTATTGAGGTTAATCTGTCTCTCTCACTAAACCTATGGTGGCCTGCTGTGAGATCAAAACACCCGGAGAAGATGAGAGATGAGGCGAGCACTTTACGTAACCCTATACTTTCTTACATAAACACAAAACCCTCTGTGTTGCTCTATCAACACTAAAAGCCTCCTTTCAGTGCTAAACTAGCCCCTTTTTTATTATAAAGACTAGTGGAGTATGTTCAACCGACCCCTAAAAATCAAGCATCCTTTTTACAGAAGCTTAAACCTGGTTTAGGCAAATCCAGAGCCTGCTTTTTAGCTTAAACCTATTGAGAAAGGAGATAAACCCAACAGAGTACACAGGATTACCGAAGAATCCACTGAGAGCTGCGGCGAAAAGGCCACCAAAAGGAAGGGGGAAATGGATTCGGAGTGCTAGATATCCAACCTACTTACAACTAGGTCTATGTAATAACTGCCAATACAAATTTCACCAAATTTGATACTAGGGGTGGGAATCAAGGCCCACAATATGATATTCTCACGATTCTTAAAGTGTAAGTTTGCCCATTTTAATCCCACTTTGTGTTGTTGCAATGTCAGTAGTTTATTTAAATTGACGGTTTACTCTTTCTCTATAATACCTGGACTGAGAAATTCCTGTTTATTTGTCAGCAAAAGTCCACCAGATGATGTAAAACATTGGCTTTTGACAGGCTTTTGGGAAAACTACAGATTGTACCTCTGCGTTTTTGTGTTCCAACAAGGGCTGCCCAATTTATCGGGATTACACTGCAGAGGCTGCGATCTTTTTATGTGCAACTTGTCAGGGCTGTACAGCTCTCTGATCAGTAGTAAAGGCTTCTCCACCTGAAAGCCAGAGGGCGCTCTTGCGCAGAAACTCCAACTATGCAGAAGATAAGACATGTCACATCGCTGTACCTGAATAAACAGAAGATTGAAACCTTTAATTGATTAAACATGACTAATAAACACACAACTACCTTATTCTGTGTAAGAAGCCATATCATCTCACAGAAGGATTCTCAACTGTCGTAATGAAGGGAGTTTGGAGTAAAAACATGTTTGACACGTGTTGCTTTTTCAAATGTACATCATAACGTACTCAAACTCGTAGTGCTTTCAGATGCATTAGCATTGGAGCCATACTTCAAAGACAAGCTACACATTAAAAAATAATCACAGCCTTTGCGATGTCATAATCGCACTAAGAATCACATGAGATAATCGCGTTTAAATTCAATGTTATTTTTTATATTGTGTGATAAATCGTTCAGCCCTAATCCCAACCCATGGACAGTAGGTACGACAGAGGGTTATTAACAAAACAGTTAGAGGATGTTTTGTCACTGAAAATTGTATCGCACTTTGTCTACTCTTTAACAGCAATATGGTAAAAATGGAACACGACAACAGTCTTCTAACTTGTACGAGATCCGGTTTTGCATTAAGGTGTTGGGTTAAGAGTGCTGGCCGCTCCTTTACTTCATAATTTACTCTGTTACACTGTGTTTGTAGTCATCCAGTTTGAAATCTGAAAGGTTTTTCTGATTTTATGTTGTGGTGTTCACTTCATATTTATGTTTTTTGCTGCCTTTAGCCACTGCCTACAAGGCTCTGCATTCTCCGCTAGAAACTGAAAATAGCTCATGCTAAACATTTACTCTTTGAATTCTTGCACCTGGGATCAATACAAGTCAACACCATTATAAAGGTTTGCTAAGAAGTATTTCCTACTCTAGCAAGGTGGTATTTGACTCTGCTCAATCCTATCCAAAAGGAGAAGACTGGTAGGATTGGCCTTGGATAATAAAATTCCCAGTGCATTACGGGTGTTAAGTTTTCCTGCCTATTTGGCAGAAGGGAAGGCAACCCCTCTTTTATCTGGTCAGTTAACACAGATTAAAAAACAAACAAAAAAAAAAAAAACACACATAGGCTTTTCTACCACATAGGCTGCCAAGTTTCATTGAAAGCCCATTTTGACAGTGATGAATTACCTCTTTTAGCCACAATAAAAAATTTTGCCTATATGCTGAGTATTGCAAAAACACATATTGCAATATTTCGCAATTTCCTTTTTTGAACTGCAAATGCCTCCAAAGGAAAACTTTGTCCACATGTTTTTCTAATGTTCTCAGTCTTTTCATTTCACATCTTCATATCCATCTCTTTTGTCCCTTCCTTGTTCAGTATTTTTCCTATTCTTGTATTTTAATAGAAATTGCCGTTGTCAAATAAAAATCACACTCAAACCTTATATTTGTTGTTACAATACATATTGTTTTAAGCAGTTTTACAAAGAACAACATTACTAAAACCCTAAAGAACAAGTCATATAAGTTCCTTTTCAGTTATGAATTGTAGTTATGTGCTGAATCATATTTATATTGTTTTTAGAAAGGTACATTTGAAGCGCAGTGCAAAATTGAATACAATCCCAAGCCAAAATTCAGGCCCTGAAAAGGTTGATATTTCCCCACACAAAATATACTGTGCTGTTCTCCCACCTCTAGTTGATACCCATCTTAAAATACTTGGCGCTGCATCAGTAACCGTTTCTCTGTGGGAAAAGAAAGTCAAAGTCTTATTTTTAAGCATTCGTGACTTTCATTTGGGGCAGAGTAATTGGTAACCACAGGGACTCTGTGTGTGTGTGTATATCAAGAAAGGAAAAAGTCTTTTAGTTACCGTGTGTTTTAAGTCAGGGCTGTGTGAACAAAAGATAAGCTGTGGCCTAAAAACATCTCAGAGTAAGACATGTATCTTCAGCAGCACAAGCCACCCAGGTGGAGAGGATATGTGTGTGGGTTGTATGCGTTGAAGCGATCAAAATGCACTTTTGTCTTCCTGGTGGCGAGGGATGTTGAAAGCCTGTTGATTCCCCAGACTTCACCTTGCCAAACTGACTTCACAGTCTCTGTCCTTGCCGAACGTACCTCAACATTTCCTTAGCGCCTTTGTCGTTATGCCATAAACAGTTATGTGCGTGTCAGGGATTTGCAGAGGTTAAATTTGTCTTGCCGAGCACCCTGGAGAATACACAACAACGCTCTGCTTTCTGCCCTCATGTATCATGGACAAAACAGTAATCACATGAACATCCACTCTGGGGACGTTTAATGTGAATTATTAGTTTTGAAGCATGATAGCAGAACATTTAGCCACTTCCTCATTTATCACTATACAGTTTAGTGTGTGTTAGCGTAAGTGTATGTTTGCCGGTATTTTAGTATTTATATGAGAATATTTATCTAGCAGTAAGCCTTTGTCTAAAAATGCCCTATGCAGTGACAAGGTCAGAGATGGAGAGGAATAACTGGGTTAGTGCCAGGAGCATGTTGCCAGATTGCATGTGTCCATCCTGTTGACGCAAGGCGTGAGTAGACAGAGAATGCTAATGTACGATTAACCACCCTGTCTGTCTGCATTTCCACTGAACTGTGAGGCATCTGGAGTCTTTAAAGGGGTCATATCATACACATTTTATTTTTTCCCCCTGAGGTCCACTTGAGGTCAAAAACGGGTATAATTTAATCTTTTATGACCAATTTGTACCCTTTCTATGACCCTTGGATTTAAAGGGATTACACAAAAATGAAACTTCTGTCATCATTTACTCACCCTCATTTCATTCCATGACTTTCCTTCTTCAGTGGAACCGATTTTTTTTTTTTTAAATGTCGCTCTCTTTTTCCCCCTTTTTTTTAATATATATTTTAATAAATAAATAAATTTAAAAAACTTTTTTTTTTTTTTAGTAAAAATTTACATACTATGGAAGTCAGTAGAATTCAGTATTGTTTAGACCCCAACATTCTTTGAAATATCTTCTTTTAGAAAATGGTAGACGGTAGAAAGTCATGCATGTTTGGAACAATTTTAGTTTTTTTTTTTTTGGTGAAAGTTATTCAGCAAGGACGCATTAAATTGATCAAAAGCGACAGCATGATTTTGGTTTCAAATAAATGCTATTTCTTTCTTGAACTTTCCATTCATTAAAGAATCTTGAAAAAGTATTGTATTATAATTTGCACAAACTGTTTTCAACATTGATAATGATAACATAAAATGCAGAGGGGAAAAAAACAAAAGATATCGTGGCCACTTTTGAGTGCAACATCTTTTTCTCAAAATCCAAACAACAACCGATGCATTGATGTCTCCGGCCTACATTTTTTTGCTAATCCATTCCAGTCGGATGTGTGAATGTCACAATATGGAAGAAAAGATCTGTTGCTACTTCAGTTTCACTGGCTTTACACAAACATGTGTAGTTATGTTAGTTCTTTAGTCTGAATATCTTAAGTATTGTAATAATTCAGACCTTAATAAAGCTTCTGTTGTGAGTCAACTTACAAACACACACAGTTTGGTAAATAAAGTGTTAAGACTGAAATTGCCTCCCCAGGAAATGATAAGTATCAGTTTCTTATAAAGAAGAAGTTGTTATGTTATGTGTTTCCACCTTTTAAACAGATTACAAGGCATCCTTTAAAGATTCAGTGTCAGAAGTTTCGTCTCTTTTCCTTACATTTTCTATTTATTTATTTTGTTTCCCTTTGTTACATATGTCTGTCTGTTTGTCTGTCAGATCATTCTTGCTTTCACTATCTCTGTCTTCTCACCCTCAAAAAGTCACATCACATAACTGCCTCACCTCTTTTCTGTGCTTTTCTGTGTGGATCTGTCTTGTAAACGCGAACCCTAACTTGAGGAGACAGGCCACAGGCGTCCCTAACACACAACGCCACAGAAATGTTCCTAATAGTCCGAATTACTTGTTTGTAATTCAGCAGGGATCTTTCTTTTCACAAAAAAGCAGTGCAACTGTTTCCAACATTGATAATAATTAAATGTTTCTTTTCCACCAAATCAGCATATTAGAATGATTTCTGAAGGTTCATGTGATTGGACATTGGCGTAATGGCTGCTGAATATTGACCTTTGAATCTTAAAATATATTTTAAGATATATATTTTCATAAGTATTAATATTTTACAGGATTACTGTTTTTAATGTATTACATATATGCAGCCTTGGTGGGCATAAGAGACTTTCACGAACACAAAAAAAAACCTTTTTAATGGTAGTGTATTTGTCATGTAAACACATATGCCTAATTATAATAATCTAGATAGGCCTATATTTCGGTTTCTAGAAATCTGAATAAGACAACTGGCATCTCATAATTTTGATTCACGTAATCACCTAATTCAGACCATAACTAACTTTATTTTTGATGATTTATGTCCAAATTAGAGTAGTTAAAAAGAGCTAAAAAGTCAAGCAATAAAATTAACGTATTTTTTAGAGGGAATAGAAGACTGAAAATAAATGACCATAAATCAAAATACAGATGAGTGAAAGCACTGTCAGAGTCTCATGACCTACATTTTGCTATTGTGCTGTTGTCAGTGGCATGAATGCAGTTTAATGAGTCCAAATGAGTTCAATTGCTGTGCAGAACTGCCAAAAATGCATCCCTTCCTGTAGGGAAAAGCATAAAATAATGTGCACCATTTATTCAAAATATAGAATACAGAACACTCAGAACACTTTTTTTCTAAGCCCCATGATGCTTTGCACGAATTACGGCTGTGACTTCCCCTTAACTGTAAAAAAACAAAACAAAAAAAACTGGGTACAATGAAGTGACATCAATGTACTCACCCTTCAACCATCAAACATTTAAAGCAAACTTAAAAGTTTAAAAGCGTTAAAGGGAAAGTTCACCATAAAAATGAAAATTTACTCACCCTCAAGTTGTTCCAAATCTTTCTTTCTTCTCTATTTTGAAGAATATGGGTAAACAAACAGTTTAAGGGACCCACTGACAAAAAAAAAACTTTTTGGGGAGAAAACAGGAGAATCTTAATGAATCATTCATGGGATATATAAATCATTCCCGAAAAGGAAAAGAACGCAGCACCTGAAAAGAGCTCTTACCACAGATATTCTTGTGATACCATATCACATAAAAATACCAAGCTTTACGGAAATTTGACAGCTCATTCAGTCAAACTGGCTAAGGATTATTTGTAGCACAACCTTATTATTTGAAATGATTTGTTTCAGTCTTTTTGAGTGGAAGTTCCCCGAGCTGGAAGTGCCTCCCATAATTCAAAATGCAGTAGGCTCGTCAGGAAAAAAATGTCTGGACATAGTCTGTTAGTATGTTAACCTCTTTTTCTCTGTAAACTTTTAACCAGACTATAGATCTTAATTGGAAAATCATGCGCATATAAACATGGTCAATGTGATACCGTGGGTGTACTTGTAAACGTATCCTTATGTGTGTGTGAATGTCTTTCTGCATGTGTTTGTCATTGTCTGTATGTATAAATGTGTGGGGGGCCAAGTATCTCCACACCCCCTCGAAATCTCTTATTACAGTTTCCTCTTGGCACTATGGGCCCCTCTCTCTGTGCCACACCGTTCTCTGTCCAACTGTCTGGAGACATGGCTGGAGGGGACAAGCAGTCCAGATCTGTCCATCTGCATGTCCCTGTGGCCCCTCAAATCCCTACTTAAGAGGGGACATATGACGACCTTCTGTGGAGAACTGAATTCAGACCAATTTACACACATTTTCTTCTTCGACTGAACTCAAGTTTGTTATGCTTCATTTTGACCCGCCTTTTTAGTCCTTCAATGAGAAAATGTGTTGGAAATACTTCTGTTTTTGGCTCAAAGACATGTTAAGTAGTGCAGCAATCCTTCTGGTCGGCTAAATCCGCGCGTGTAGATGCTGACTCACTCGATTAGGCTGCCGTATCTCCAACAGCGAGGGCAGAAGCAGGTCAGAGAAACAGCATAATGCAGCACAGCACCGGAAAAACTGGGTCTTCTCATCCCATCCATGTCTGAAAGTTCAGAAAACCAAGTCAGCCAAGCCTAACATGGCTTTTTTCCCTCTCGGACTTGCTCGCCTGCCCCCAATCACCCCTAGAGAGTCATTCAGATCTTTAGTTTCCACTCACCTTCCCGAAACAGCCTCTAATCATTCCATCTCCTGCTTATCACCGCATAATTGGAGGTACAGCAATTAGTGAGCTCTAATTGATCCGAGTATGGACAACACCGGACTGACGCAGCAGTTTAGCATAGGGCTAATTCTCATCCCATCCGCAAGCCTGTGCAAGAGAGCGCTAGATAAATCAGCATGGACAGAACAGCACATTTCACTCTCCGACCCTCAGAAAAGTGGCTCAAATGCGCACCATTATCGGCTCGTACCACCCACTGGAAAGCAGGTTGCAGTGAAATATAAGAGACCAATTATTCACACTGTAAAACAGCTATCTGCTTAGCCAAGCACCTAGGGAAATTCAATAAGTTGTTCCAGAGATGAGGCTTGGCTTTTACTGGACACAGATTTTGTGAGCATCCATCACAGAGGCGTGCAGATGAACTAGTCTGCCGATACGAGGCACCAGACGGGGGAGTAAAATGAATGGTGTGCTCTCTCAGCAGGCCTTAAAATTAAAGTGAGACATTGTTGGGCCAACCTGGCATGTTGTATTTGGAAAATAACAGCCTCGGCTCACACATGTACTTTTTTGCTCAGAGAGCACTATTTCTTAGGGCCTCGGATTTGGATTGCGGTATACTATTGGAAGGATGCCTCAAATCCTGTGTGAAAGCCATTGCCTGTAATCCTGCTAATCCTCTCAGGTGTGGCGTTACTCACAGGAAGGTAGCTTATTGGTGATGGGAAATCAAGGCCAGGGCATCTATTAAACATCCACTGGGGGAAATGTGCTAGCAGAGTAGATTTAAGCCTTCTAAAAGTTTTAGTTTATTTGTACTTTACACAGCTTTTGCATTGGTATTTGTTACCATAGTCTTGCCACAAGGGAAGTAGAAAGCCAATGTCAGATATAGAGGAAGATGCCATCTTGAATTATGCCCTTGGCACTTCTAAGTTCCTCTGAACCCTTGGGCAAGGCACTTAATCTCCATTTGCTCTGGGGGAGCCGCAGTGTGGGCCACCTGTGCTTGGATTTCCTCAACCTTGTTATTTAAAGATATGCAAAGCAAAAGGCCAAGGTTTGCAACTGGCTGTAATAGGTGAAGTTCAACCTTAATAAATACGGAAGTGCGCAATATGTTGGTATAAAAAATCAGCCATATTAGAAATTTGTATTATTTTATTAGTCAATATTGTATATTTAATTGTGTGTACTCATTTCTTTTATATTTAAATGACCTTTCACATCATCCAATATTTTAAACTTAATTTTTAAAAACTCAAATAATTGAATAAATGTTAACCGTGAATCTCAAAATGCATTTTTTACGCTATGCATTTTGATTGTTATGGTGCCTAAATTCACTTGTAGCATTATAAACAATTATTTATAGTGTTTTATTTTAATGATATTTTATTCAGAGATATAAGCCATAAACTAAACCAACCAAACCAATTTTTTGTTTTGTTTTTGGGAGCATAGGGAAACTGACTCTGTTATGCCATTCACAGGGCATAATGCCAAATTCGCTTTATTGGAGCGATTGGACAGCGGGCGCTAAAGAGTTCTTATCTCAGGAATTCTCTGATTGGTTGAGAATATTTTGCAGACTCATGAGTAATGTAGTTTATCACCTGCAATTGCTAATGCAGGCTGATGGCTTCAACAAAAGCAAATACCATATAGACATCATCTATCATAATCACGTAGCCCTTTATATTTGGGATCATTACACAAACACAAGTGTGTTTATTCTGCCTCTATATGAAGAAAGGATTATTTATGGGTAATTTATTTGTTGTCACTGAATATTATACAGTGTATTGTGTGGCCAGTGTACAATGCATTTTTTTGACTCACTGCCGACATGCTGTGACGTTTTTCAGAAAGGGCACAAGAGTGAAAAATGCCATAATTTGTGGTCATCATGAGTTAAACTTTGCCCTTGGCTGGAGTGGCCATGTGGTTCTTATATACAGTTAGGAGAAACATCACAACCTCATATGGAAGTCTTCGCTGAATTTTTGTTGACTAATCAGATGGCCCTTGTTTAAACTGATTTCAATTTATATGTAGAAAACTTATACATGTGAGAGCAGTGACTTGAATTACAACAATAATGATATTTCAGTTCACACATTTGATTGTATTACTGACCATTTTCAGTTGTGTAGGCTGAAAGCATCTAGAAATGGTTCTGGTGTTTGTTAGTTCTAAAGCATTTTCATATGTCATATGGAGCTGGCTGTGTATGTTTGCATGTAACGTGCTGTCACTTACATTGCTGCTGCAACCTTTCATGCCTGTGCGCTTTGACCACAAGAACATCTGCATCCTTTCTGAAACTCGCGTCAGAGACAGAGTGGGAGAAACCCGCAGCGTTAAACAGACACACATGACAGCTCTATGTCAAATGCATGTTAGAAAACTTGAATCCACATATGGACAGCTTGCCACATATGTTTAATCCACACTAATTTAATTGATAAAAGTAGCTTTATGCGCATATATGTAATTGTGTTGAGCATGTAAGCTCTTTAAAATCACACTCGCACAGACAAGGTCGTGTCGACTAAAGCAGTTTATTGATGAGGGTGTCATTACACTGATGAGTCCATCAAAATGACAAACATGCACTGCTCAGATCTACCATCATTATGTACACAAAAGTGCTTTCGTCTCTATTAGTTGCTCAGTACCTGTGAGGTATAAAGATACTACAGCACACTATGGAAACAGACATGCACATGAATTACGCAATGCTAATTGTCCAAAAATTGGCTAAGGTGTAGAAAACTCCTGTTTCTGAAAGGTTTTGTGCACAGTTGAAGTTATTTATCCTTTTTTATTTCAGTGCAGTGAAGAGAATGACTGAGGAAAACAATCACAATCTATTATGCTCGAACCTACTGAGAGTTGTGCTGAAGTATCATTCTCTAAGCGTAGATTAACGCAACAGTTCAGTCATTGTTTACTTACCCTCATGTCATTCCAAACCTATACTGTTCTTTTTTCCATGAAACACGTAAGGAAAAGTTTTGAAGAATGTTCACACAGCTCTGGTCAACAAAATGAAAGTAAATGGGGCTGTCAAGCTCCAGAAACAACAACAGAGTAGTGCATATAGCTTGTGCTCTACATTCTGAGTCTTCTAAAGCTTTGTTTTAGAAATAGAAATTCATGTGAAATTCAAACCATTATTTGCTGAAAATCTAGCTTGACCCTCCATGGTCATCATTCAATTCCATTGTGTGGAAAAGAGCAACTTGGACATGTTAGGAGAAAAAAATATTTTGTGTTCCACAAAAGAAACAACATGCTTAAGTCTGAGGGTTTTTTGGGGGGTGAACTATCCCTTTAAAAGCATGATGATGATGATGATGATGATACCAGAAATACAAACATAACAACATCACTTCTACATGTTTTAAATGAACTCTTTTCAGGTAAACTCAAACACCACATATTGTCATACTTTATGCATATGTCCCTGTGTGACAGCGAACGCAAAGTTTGCTGTTCAGATGCTGTGGTCATTCATGTAAAGGCAACAAAATCTTTTGATTCAGAGTAATCATGTACAGCGTTAGACCTGGATGACAGTATAATGTAATACCGAATAACAGTGATTGCAGTTGAAACATCCAAACCACAAGCATTCAAACAACATAATGTACTATGAATTATACATCACTTCAGTTGTAGGTTTTGTGACCATTCAGTCATCTTCTGATTGCATAAGGAATAAATCATTTAAAAACAATAGTGGAAAATAACAACCAAAGCATTATTTCCACTAGAAACAGAGAACTGGACATCTAACTACAAAAAATTGTAAAACAATATGTTTGAGGCAATTTGGTCATAGTTTGGCCACCTTTTGATTCTAAAGAATGCTTTAGCTGAAGACCCTCGATGTTTTAAGTTTCACAAGAATTTCACATCATTGCCACATTCCAGTATGTTGGAGATCCGACGTAAGATTTCTCACCTACAGTCTGTAATAGCTGAAACAGCACCATGCTGAGATTATAAATTAGCTCTGCGTCTAAAAACAGCGTTGCATTGGGAATTATCTGGTTAGGAGCTTGGTTTTGTTGCGTTTGTTGCAGTACAAACCACTGTGCAGGTCTGTGGTGTCTTCTGTGATAGATCAGCTTAGTGCCATGAAAATTCTTCAGTCCTGAAAGGGAAGACTGGCCCATGTTTTGTAATAAGACTCCATTGGTGGCAATCACTGATTTTGGCAGCAGGTTTCCGCCAGACATGGAAATGAGGAAGCGCACGCTCCGCATATGACGGGTTTAGCAAAGCTGAGTCTGGCCTGTGTGAAATTAGCATTGCCCTTGGTTTTCTATCGCACAGAATGCTGTTCATTAATCCCCAGCCCAGAAGTAGGAGGTGCCGACCAGATGGGTATTTTTACACTGCTTCAGTTATATACAGCTTTCTGCATTTATCACTTTGACACTAATTTGCCTGAGCCCATCTGTGATGTGTCGTTCCCATTTTCTGGTGCTCTTAGTAAAATATCAAATAAAATAAATGACACTGTCTATGAAATAAAAATAAAACAATTACAAAATGATCAAATATACTGGCAAAGAGTAAACGTAAAGCACCCATTTTTAAGACACATTTAAATAAAGTTTTATTTACAGCTGAAAAATGCACCCAGAAGTGATGTGGCATTTTAAAATATTTAATATTTAAAAAGGTACAACTTTGCAGATTGACCTTTGATGCTACATACAGTTGTTTTGCAAATCATCAACAATGACATACAATGGCCAAACGGAGTGCATCTTAGTAATGGCTGAATCAAAGCAGATCCACAGTGGGCTGATGTTTTTAGTCCTGAGTCCGTTTAATTGACTGCTGGTGTTTGGTACGGTATTGGTTCAGTGTGTCACCTGATTTAATTCAAGAGTTTTTGAAGACAGATTTGATTGACATTGGTCTTAATGCAAAGACTCGTTCCTGTGTGTTAACTTCAGGTGTGGCGAGCCATTTCACAATTTCAGTACTGCAGAATCTGCTAAAATAGTGAACGTATCGCTTTCCTGAAATCATTTCCCTGATGGTTGTTGAAGGCCTGAGCCTTTTGTTTTACCTATTTGTAACAGATTCACAAATCCTTATTTATGACGCATGCAAACTTGATTTTGGTTTTTCATAATACAAATGACCTTTTCGTATTACAAAAGTAATGCCATCCATTGCCTCACTTAAAAAGAAACGGAAGTTTCCAGTAGCTTGCGTTATTACTACAGCTTCTACAATTTTGAGCATTTAAAATGCCAACGTTTCAGTTTTAAAGCACTAAATCTTTCTGCGCTATACATATATGTTGACGCAATGTTTTTATACATTGAAAATCCTCATATGTTTGTGTTTTATGAATGAAGGCCTCATATCACAAACTGTGTCCATCTTTCCTATCGGTCCTCTTGTGTTTAACGCCATTTCCCTTTTCAGTTGAAATACATATACCTGAATTACATGTTTGACCACCGAATGTGGCATCACTCTAAAAACCACTTGATAAAACTAAGATTTTTGCAAACTATCCTGGTCTAGAAAAAATACTAGTTCAGTCAACTCTTTCCTACAATAAGGAAACACAGCAAGATGGAGACTGTTTATGCCTCTGTGGTCAGTGTGACAAAAGTAGTCATTATGTAGTCCAAACAGTGAGGTTAAACCAAGAGCAAACACACATCAGGTCCCTTTCCTTTTGTGTTCATTCGCTTTGCACAGCATGCTGCTGCATCTTCACAGGACGTCAGAAATCGACGAGGATTAACAGTTTATGTAAGATACAAACTGCAGGGTTTGTTGTCCCTTCTCTGACAACTGTTGGTGGGAGGTAAATAATGCCGGTCTCCCGGGCACCAACTGAGCTGAAATTAATAAGAGCATGTGGGTGGAAAAAAAAAAAAAGAGGACGAATCCTGTTTTGAGAAATCGGGGCATTCTGTCACTTCGGTTGGCTTCGGATGGTTTCTCCGGGAGAGAAAGAGATGCTCACACGCACACACAGATCATCACAGATGAATTACCTACGGGAGGCACTAGGACCTAGACAAACGATCCCTGAGAGAGTCAATGGGGGCCAGCTGGCAGACACAGATTTCTAGCCCTGATCGGGGCAGCTGCAGCCAGACTGCAGACATGACATGCATTTCAGTGAACCGGTGCAAGAGCCCCCCCTCGTACGCCTCCCCATCCTGGCAGACGCTCGGTAAGCACAGAGTCCGACCCCTGCATAAAAGCTGCTGCCTGCATGGACAGATGCACAGTTCCCTGAAAGAATCAATCCCAACCCCCAAACCCTAACCTTAACCCCCTTTTGTCCACAGTCCAAACAGTTCAGGCAAACATTGACGCACACACACACACACACACACACACACAAACACCTGCACGCAGGGCCGATGCAGAGCTGCCTTTAAATCACATGTGTGTCTTAACGTCTGCGGCAATGGCAAGGTGATGAAAGTGCTATTACCTAATTAACGATTATGATATGAATTATGTGTCTGCAGTGATTTCCCTTGCAAGGTTACTGATGCTTTACTGTAAGTGCTGCAGGTTTTAATAAATGGTTTCAGTCATGTTTCCTTTTCATCAATTCTTCCCCAGTCTTTCAGAGTTTTAATGTACCAATGCTGTCAGCAGACCTCTATATTTTTGCACATTGAAACTTCTGGTGGAAATCGTATGTGAGTGAATAATGATTAAGAGTTTACATTGTGAGCAGTCATTAAAATGACTGATATAAAAGGCTTGTTCTCTCAAAAATGAAATTTGTCACCATTTACTTGCCATTTTGTCTTCTGTGGACCACAAAAGAAGATATTTTGAAGGATGTCACGGTGTTTTTTCTTCACACAATGAAATTCAATGGTGTCCAATGTTGTTTTGGTCCCCATTGACTACGGATGTATGGACAAAAACAACTGACACAGTGTTCAAAATATCTTCTATTATGTGTCATGAAGAAAGGAAATCATATAGGTGAGAAAATGATGACAAAATGTTCATTTTTGAGTGAATTGTCACTTTAAAACAATTAAAACAATACAAGTCTTTGCCTCTAACTGCTGCCCAGCATACTTAGAGACAGTTGCTTTCAGTTTAAAACATTTATCGAAACAGCTGGTAAAACTGAGTTCTCTATCTCTAAGAAATACACCCAGCTTCCTCTGAAATGTCGAACAAGATCTGAATATCTTACTCTCTTGAACAAGATCTGAATGTTTAACAGCTCTGCAAAGCCCTGTGTGTCTGTTAGCTAAACCAACAAGATGTGACATGCTTGGAAAGTAAAGCAATAGCACTTACGGGATTCATTGAGAAAAATAAACACATGGAAAAAGGAATTGTCCAAGTACAACATGGACAAAATATTTTTAAATTGGCAGCTATGCAGGCCTGACCACATTACAGAGGACTCAACTTCAGTAGGTGAACACTAGGTCTGAAATACTGGGCACGAGCAAGTCCCCAGAAATCATTTCGTTCACCTCTGGAGTGCAGTAATCTGGGAAGTCAAAATGGGATCCTGAGTTAGCATGAAATGCTTCAAAGTCCTTGTCCAGAGCAGAGCAGTCCATAGGCATACTGTTTGAAATGATATGCAAGAGTTCCTCGTCCAGTTCCTCATCTGAACACGCTGATGACACCAAAGAGGAGGAGCTGGTTGAGGTTGGTGTGGACGATCTTCCAGACGTTGACCCTTGTGGCTCACTCATCGTCGACTCTGGGGGAGCCTGGCACTCGCTGTCCGAGGAGAGACTCTGGATGCTGCTGGTTTGAGAGATGGGCACTTTCACTCTGAGCTCAGGAACTGGTTGCTGGTCCTCAGAATGAACGGTGGCCTGCTGGTGAAGGACAAAGTGACTTGACGGGTTGTGATCGTCTTGCAGAGTCACTGGACTTTCTAAGTTTACATCCATTGTGTCGTCATCGCTCATGCTCTCGCTGTAGCTCTTGTATTTATTGCCATTGAAGTTCATTTTATGCTTGGTAGAAGCCGGTTTGATCTTTAGCCCTTTGCAGGAGAGCCCACTAGATCTTCCTGAATGGGGCTTGCTGGATTTCATAGGCAACTTCTCGCCAAGTTTCACAGGGGTAGAGCACTTGCTCTTCTTCCTGGGCCGGTATTTGTAGTCAGGATAGTCAGCCATGTGCTTTAGACGCAATCTTTCGGCCTCTTTGATGAAAGGTATCTTCTCGTAATCGGGCAGTAGTTTCCATCGTTTTCCGAGGCGCTTTGAAATCTCTGCATTGTGCATGTCAGGCCACTGCTCCATAATTTTACGTCTCTCAATCTGGGACCAGACCATAAAAGCGTTCATTGGTCTTTTGATGTGCCCAGTTGGAGTTTTGCACCAGTTGGGATCTTTGTTTGGAGGTACATGTCCAAACACCTCAGCATCGTCTTCTGCCGCCAGTCCCACAAACACCTCTCTGGTAGAATTGCTGTCCATGACTGACAAGTATTTGTGGGTTCTTTGCTGAACCATGATGCAGCGCTGAGATCTATTCACTAGGTTCCCTAGAGTCATCCATGACAAGACACTCTAAGATGCAGCAACTTATTAAATCCTGCTTTTATCCTGAAATAAATACAGACATGTCTTCAGTGACCTCTTATAAACTTCATTTGTTAAATACAAACTTTCAATTTTCATTTTTCCAGGACAACTGTTTTAAAAATGTTTTTATAGTATATATTGATAATAACATAAATCTTTAGATGTCATTTGAATCAGTTACATATGAGACTCTTCATATTTGTATTTGTGTATTGTTAAAATCATAGCAAATTAAAGAAAAATAAAAAATATATATTATATATATATATATAATTTACATACATTTAATTTACTTTAATTTGCTATATATTTGAATAATAAACATATATACAAACACACACACTAACAAACAATAATTTTTTAAAATATGATTTAAATTTAGTACTTACTATAAAAAAAAACGAAGACAGCTTCTGCTTACTATGCACAATCACTTGCTCTCCTCACATAATCATGTCCTCTGCTGTAGCAGTTGTGGTGGAAGTCAAAAAAAGCTCTCCAGCGTCTGCCTGCTGTTTTATCACTCTGTCCTGCATGCGGACCCTCTCTCTCAGACGCTCTCTATCCTCTCAGTCACTCTCCCTATCCTCGTCTGCCGTTTCTCCTCCTTGCTCCCTCTTTGTAGGGATGCCTTCCCCCCCCCTCGTCTGCTGTTTTATAAACCCACACTGTAAACAGCTCAACCTTACCAGACACAGTCTCCTCCCCTTCCACCCACCGCTCTCTGTCGTGGTGTGTTTGTGTGCATGTGGGTGTGTGAGTGTCAAGGATGGGGGAGTGAAAGTTTCCATGCAATGAGGCACAGCTACAGTGCAGCGGATGGAAAGAGAGAGAGAGATGCTAACTGAAGAGGTGTTAAATGCTACTAGCAAAAACTTAAATTAGGACAAGACCTTCAAGGCAGTCTGGCACATGTAAAGTCATGTATTCATGAGTCTGTGTGATGTATTTCTCGATTTTCATAACTGGAAGTTGCACACTTGCAGGCATGCCTTGAGTGTTGGCATTTTTGTGTGTAATTTTAGGTATCTGACACAATCTGCACTTTTTAAAAAAAAATCAACACCAAGATTTTAGGTTAAAATGTATTTGAATATGTAAGTGAAAGTGTGTATTTTAAGTTCTGTAACTGAATCATTTTCTCCACCTTTTTACGTTTAGCGTTTGGACGTTTTGCATTATTATTGTTATTAAGAATAAAATATTTAGAGTTTTTTTAACACATCAGTTTTCTTGCGTTATTGCGTTAAAAGTTTTTAACTGCAGCTCCATCTTTGATTTTTTAACAGGAATGAAAGCAAGGCTGTGTGGGATAGACACATCTCTGTGGTGGGTTGTACTGTTATTTCATGTGTTTTTCGATTGTTCTGCCAATGAAACAATGCAAAACTCTCTTTCCAAGAAATTTCAGTAGACAATAAACTTCAGACAACATGAGCTGTGAAAAAGTATAAGTGATCTAGGAGCTTTGTACAACTGTATACAGCAGATGCCATTGAAAACATGATAAGTCTATCCCTCATAGTAAAGGCACGGGACAAGATTTTATGTGCAGGTGTGGGTGTAAGATACTCGTGTGTGTGGGTTGCGGGAAAATAAAATGTTTTGCGGGACTCCAGCAAAATAAAAATATCTAAAAAATAAAATATCTAAAAGCAAATACAATTATTCTTCTTCTATTACACAAACAAAATTATAAAATAAAAATTATTTACAGGCACAAGCATGGGCTTAGCCTTCCCCTGCCTGCTGCTGCTGCTTCTGTTTGCTTTTAGAAGGAAAATCTGCCCATAACTGCTGGTCTAGTATCAGTTTTCTCTGTAATAACAGCATTATTATAGGTGAAACAGATTTGGCAAGCGATCCAGTGCATATCTCTATTTGCGCACTGGAAAGGTTTCTGTTTACAACACATTTTTGCAGCGTTGAGCAGTGTTACCAATCCCAAACATAACTGTTGATTTCTTGAACCCAGTGGCCATCATAGGTGTTTAAGATAGAATCCAGTCAATCCTCTCAAAACACTAGAGCTTTTGTTCAGTGAACGCTCACAAATTCTCTCATTATAATGAAAGATTCATTAAGGTTTATTTGACATACTCTAGCAGCCGATGTTTTTTATATTTAGTGGTATTTATGCTCATATGCTTATCGTTAAATGTAGTCTTTAGAAAAAAATAAATGTCCATATTTCATAGTGTACATTTTACTTTTGTACTGGCTTAATTCAATGAAAATGTTTTTTTTTTAATGTTTTCATTTTTATTTTTTAAAACGAAATAGTATAGAATTTTTATATTAACCATTTATTGGTTATCGACCACAACATATAAATAAGTATCAGTTGAACAATATCACCCAGGATTGTAATATTTGCACATATCTAGTCGAAACAGTTCATTTTACAATAGGATATAGCATGCCACACTGCAGGACGTCGACTCATACAACACATAAAGTATTGTATATTATGTGAAGATATACATGTATCATCACTAAAATGTCATGAACTAGATGCTCGTGAAGGATTGAAAGCTGAATGGATATGGACAAAGAGATAAATTAGCTGCAATCTATATTTTTCTTAATCTTGGACATTGACGCAGTGAGCACTGTCTTTTTCTAGTGGCTTCACACATCAATTTCTTCTGTAAAGTAAAATCTTAATGAAGGTGCATGGGGAATACAGAACATCTAATAAGCCTGCCTTGAGAATCTAAACATTAAATGAGAACATCTGAAAGCATCTATGTGACTGTCCTGGTATGACATCATTATATCTTTCCACAAAATTGACGATTAGAATGAGCTATCATCATCTGAATAGATACAGCCACTAAAGCTTCAGTGAAATATGTCAGCCGATCCATATGGTCGGCGTCACTGCATCAATAAGCTGTTGCATCGATACATGCTGAAATGGCCCAAAACAGTTAATTAAAGCAGACTGTCACTAAAGTGCCAATAATGGTAATATACATTTAGTAATCAATGAAGGGCGGTCGTCAAAACCTGAGGGCTGAAGTGCAAGCTTGCATTTCTCTGGGTATTTCCATATAACGGGCAACTGTCCAAAATCTCATCTGCCAAATTATATATTCCCATATAGTCATGCATCAGTCGACTCATGTAATTTTGATATAGGTGTGCAGGCCAGTTTTTTTTTCGTTCTCATCCTATTTTCTGAATCAGCAAAAAAAAAAAAAAAAAATCACTGATCCAATCACAGATATGTTTGCACGGCCTATTGTGTCAAGTTCATAGTGAACATCAGTCCATTGAGACCTCTTAACGGTGTCAATATGTCCTCCAGCACTTAACGTAATGATCTGGGCCACGTCACTGTGTGTCAGACATATTCGTTTGACAAATAAAACTGATATTAGCCCGACACTAGAGAGCGATGGGGGCTGGGGGGGTGTTAACGAAAAAAGACAACAACACTATCACCCACCGACCTAGTTCAGACCCGGGCCAAATCCCTGGCCAGACCTAGACACATCATCTAATTACGGCACGGGCAGAAAAGAGAGGATTGGACCCCCTGAGCAGGATGGGTGTTTGTCTGGCTGATAAGGACGGGGCCGCCTCCTCTTCCGTACCCGTCCCGAGCGAGCGAGCGAGTGTTAGAGCGGGACACAGATAGATCATCTTTCAGGGATTAGTGGGCAGAGGGAGGAGGGCACCGCCTGATCTCACTGCTGCTCCAGTTTCTAAATAAGAGGGGAGCAGTGATGCCACCACAGTGCTGAATGAACATGGACGCTTGCTGGACCACCCCATAACACTCTTTTACATTCTTTGTTTTTAAAGCAGGTAATTTTGCCTAATCTATTAGCCCCTGTGGTTGGCGGCATGTAAAATGGACAGACAGGGACAATAACATGCTTGTCACACGTATGAATGTTTCCTGAAGAACTTCACAATTTTGTACTACTCTGCCACTCACTCTGGATTTTACATCATGAAATCATTAGTTTGATTAGGATATTTTTTATTTTTCTACTATTGTCAAACAATGTGTAATGTAAAAAGTAACATATAAAATATATTTGTATGGGGTCAGTAATATTTTTCAATGTTTTTGAAAGAAGTATCTTGTCAAGTCTGTGTTTGATCAAAAATAGAGCAAAAAAAGTATTATTGCAGAATATTATTATGATTTTATTCTAATTCTGATGCTTAATATTTTTAATAGAATATTTTTAAACCATTTTTTTCATAATTCTTCAAATAGAATGTTCAAAAGACCAGCATTTATTATTTTATTTCTCACTTTTGATCAATATGATGTATCCTAGCTGAATAAAAGATATAATTTCGGTTGCACTTTTGTAAGGTTTCCTTGTTACATTGTAACTATATGTTTAAGTATTTTGAAATATTTAATTAACAGCATATATTTACTATAGCGTTAAGGTGTGGTTTGTAATGATGCATAATTTACTGTTATTACTACTGTAAGTACATGTAACAAGAACACTGTAAAATAGTGTTACCATACACCCTACCATATTTTTATGTGTTGATGTAATTATCTATACATTTTGCTAAATATATGCACTATAAGTATCACATATTTATTATATTTTTAATGTTTTAAAAAATCTGAAAACTAGTTTTTATTACAGCCACCATTTGATTGTTTAGATTTCAACAAAGAACTGAAGTAGAATCATAATTATTTCATTAAAAAGTTGATGTAAAAACTGCCTTATGTGCAATTTAAATGTTTGCCGTATATGCAAATTGTTTAAATGTATACTTGTATATACTGTACATATATATGCAAATTGCTTCCTTGTGTTTGGCCTGGTTAAAAGCTGTCTCCAGCTGTGCTTGTGTATTTGTTGCTCTTGTTGTATGTGGACATCTGCAGTGAACATGCTGTGGTGTGCATATGAAATGCAAAGGCTTGAAATGAGTGGATATGATAAGTCTTTTTTAAGAGTATTGAAATTCTATAGTTGAACACACAAGGATCCTCCTCCATGGTCAGTGGTGGTCCTGCGGAGGGGTGTGAGTACGTGTTTGTTTTTGTCTGTGTTTGTTTTGGGACTTGAGAGATTATACATTACATCCATGCTTGCACTGGCAGACACAAAAATGAGATTTTAGCCTGTCTAACTCCCTCCTCCTTTTCCTGTGCTGGTAACCTTTGGCTTTTTTCAGACAGAAGCAAGAGAAATGAACGTGAACTCCTAATCTCCCAGACTACAACCCCTGACCCGTTTGAGACTGCTCCCCTGCCCCCCTCGGCCATTCGTTTCTGAGAATAGAAATTCAGTCTGAACTCGAACAGAGATGACAGATTAGTGAGGAGTGTATAAATCTAATCTCCCCAGAGGAGAAAAGATGAATATTCCTGATTGCCCCAAAACCCAAATCAAATCAAACTGTTATATCATGCAACTCATACATCAGTTCCTCATCTAGTTTTGGCTGGTTTACTGTATAGAGTCTATTTAAACGGTCATAATCTGTGATGCATTCAGACAATTCTTGAGTCTTGTTTCTTTCTAAGCTGCTCTGATAACTCTATTTACAAAATGGCTGTTGTTGATGCAGTTCCATTATGGTGCAGCTATGTAGTGTTAACATCACCAGATGGTGAATATAAACATTAATCGACAGCTTGTCGCTTCGGAAACTCAGTAAGACATGTTCCATCTACACAACAGACATGTGTTGTTGTGAAGAGATCAGTGATGGAGATATTCAGTGCAATTTTTGCTTTGTATATTATAAGAATCAGTCCACCCTCAGAAAGTGGAAGGTCAACAGGGAGATCCTCGCTCTACAACTGCTCCCCCTGTTCTGTCCAATCACAATCCAGGATTCTGAGGGTCAAGCATCTCCCGAGGGGTCAGTGACTAAGTGGGGGCGATAGAATGAGATAAATAAAGGGGACCCGGACTGTGTGCATTGGCAGTGACAGGCCAGGGCCTTAAAAGGTTGCATCTGAGCACTTTAGAGAATCGTGTCTCCCCCATGAACTCTCAACCATCCTAGCCCACCCTTGCTGTTTCCTTATTCATGAGAGAGAGGTTGATTGTACTGCTGTTTTAAAAAAACGCACACAAATATCCACATTAGTGCACTTTTTGGTTGTCTGATGAGCATGAATAGCATTATTAGGTTCATAATTAATTTTTTGTTGTTGTTGTTGTTTTAATTTATTAGGCTCCAGCTCTTGTTTAAGGAGACATTGGTCTGGTGTTAAAAGGCCCATAGATGTAAGAGCTTAAGTTATTATTTATTATGAGTTATTGTAGTCAATCAGCCAGCAATAGTCAATTCATTTTAATGAATGCATACATAAAATATGCATGCTTTGCAAACAATCAAATGTTACTTTGATTAATAATAATTGCCAAATATACTGTGCATCTACTACTGTATAAATGTTATATGTTGCAACTTGCTTCAAAACAGCACCAAGTGCACAAATCTTGCCTTTAGCATTGAGTAGAGTACTTGACATTTTCCAAAACACTTCGTTGTTGTGTTTTTTAACCCTGAAATTAATTAGTGTTAGTTTCAATTTTTGTTTTTTTCTCAGTTTTTTTTTTCTTTTTTGTTTGTTTTGTTTTTCTGTTCTGTTCTGTTGTGGTTTGTGTTTTGTTTTGCTTTTCTGTACCGTTCTTTTGTTTTGTGCTCTGTTTTGTTTTGCTTTGTTTTTTGTTTTGTTTTGTTTTGTTTTGTTGCTTCACTTTGAAATAATGATGAAAGCCAAATGTCAAATGAAGCAAGACAATGGTAAGATGTTCTTTTTTAACATAGTGGAATAAAGTAATGGTTTATGGTTAATGGTTGATGACTGAGCATTAAGCCACCAATCCCCCCACGGCTACATGCATATCTACACCTATTTCGCCTTGGTCAGTTTTGACAGTTGGTAAAAATGAGAAACCAAGTAGAAATGGAGGTCGATGGCGGGTGAAAAGAATATGAATATGTAGAGTTTACATAGTGTCCCTTAACAAATCACAAGCCTGGCTTTGACATTGTCAGATGAGGGCAATGGAGTGAAGGGCAGGACAGGGTACGTGCTGTTCTGCTATGATCCAAACTCCCCAACTCTATCATTGTGAGTATAACACTCCTGACATTTATGTTATCCTCCTCTGTCTGGGTCTCAGGCACTGAAACTCCACATGTTCTCTCACCTCTCTGCTTCAGAGACGATCTTTTGTGTATACGTTTTTATCCCCATTTTCTTCTTTTGATATATTTTCAAGACAAATATAATTTTCTCAGGGTATAAACATAATGGAAACAAGTTAATCAAAACAGCTGACAGGATTTGAAGATTATTATCGACTGATGTAACTCACCGGTTCACTTGACTAGCACAGAGAAAAATGTTTCTCATGGCCAATAAGATTTTCTTTTGAGCGCAACTCCATGACATCTGTCTGTTCATAGCCAATGAAAATAATCTGTGTAATATCAGCAGGAAATTTGTTTTTCCTCAGGAACAATCTGTTCCAGATGAACAACATGCTGTGGGATACAAGCTGTACTTTTTATTGAATTAGATTGTGTCAAAGACTGAAATCTTTCATTGTTTCTGGGGCAGCATCCTAAAGCATCTCCCCTCTCTTAATGGGGTCTTCATCATTATTTCCATCACCGTTGTATTAAACTGCACTTCCCAAGGATATAAGCAGAGAGCAAATGAGGCTACGTCTGTCTCCAAGCCTTATTAATAAATCTGCCTGGTCCCTGGCAGACGCTCTTTGACGAATGATAAAAGAGTCTCTTACGACTCAAAAGACACTTGTGTTCTAGATGATGTTGGAGTATCACAGTAATAAGTCTGAAGAGGATTACATACGTAGTTTTGTGAATTCTTTATGCTTATTCATTGTTATGCAAAGAGCGTATCCACTACATCCTAGGTCTTCAACCCTGCTTCTGGGGATCCACTGCCCTGCAGTGTTTAGTTCCAGCCCTAATCAAAAGCTAAGCTAGTTGTTCATAATCACTTGAAAAATCACAGGCCAGTTATGCTGAAGCAAGTTGGAAATAGACTTTGCAGTAGAGGGCTACTTTGGGATTGGGATCCTGCGGGACCCAACACAAATCTTGCGGGAGCGGGCGGGCAAAAAAATACAGCGTCCCAGTCCCCGCGGATTGCCGTATAACAAGAAAGGAGTCAGGAAAAGTTCCTTGTTAGGTTACTGTTATGGTTTGGTGTGTGTGTTGTTACGCATACATTTAAATATGTTTTTAGGGTCCACTGGTTGTGATGTTCTGTTTTAACAGTTGAATTTTATGAGGCTAATAAAAAGCTGGCCAAATGTGTTTGTCATTTGTGGTGCTATCTGATGGTCAGTTTAAGTATACTCACTCTTTTATCTCTGTTATTCTGAGCTTTTAGCAAAGCCCTGATGTTGGTGTGATTCACAATTTCTACAAGCTGTAACAGAATGTTTTCGGGTGCTGGCAGGAATGGATACAAACATTGCGGGAGCGGGCGGGAGTGGTCAGAAATTCAGGACAGTTGGTCCCCAGGAGCAGGGTTAAAGACGTAGGCATTACATGACTTGCACAGTTTTACTAGCACATGTTCATGTGTCTTCGTGTTTACATTTGCATCATTTTGTGTAAGAAATATTACCATAATTTTGTGTGTATAAACAATATAAGCATGCAGCTTAAGCTAGTCTGAAATCAATAAACTTTATGCTTTGCTCTCAGGTGCAAAAACAGCACAGACAGCATGTACCATTAAATTAGATTATCAGTGGACAGTGATCTTTTGTGATAACACTTTTTAGCTCCCTCTTCCCCTCTCTTTAGTCTTGGTTGCAGTCAGCACTGGAGGTGACAATCTTGTACCAATTACACCCTGCCTGCAAGGCAGCATAAACCAATAGCATTATGATATTTTGATCATGGAAGTGGAGTGAAGTCTCTGCCCTGTGGGACCCTCTGCACTTGTACTGCTTCACGTTCTTGATCTTTCACCAAACTGAGCTACGCCATTGTTCCCAGCTTTCCCACAGCAGAGCCTCAGCCTGCACCCTTTCTGCTGATGTGTGACATCTGGTTCTTTACGGGAATGTTTCATTGGCTAAAGACTCTTCCGTGCCACAGCCTCCGGCGCAGTGTGTAAATGCTGAGCATTGAATTATGGGATAGCATTTGGAAAGCTGATCGTAGGAAGCTGCTTTTTCTCTTGTTCGTGATCTTGCATTCTGTACAACATTTTCTATTTTCTGAAAAAATATAAAATATACCGTAGACTTGGCTTTAAGGCTTCCATAGTGAATGTTTTACTGTACACATTTTGTTTTGTTTGTGATAATCAACAGCATGCATCAAATGCTGTCAGTAGAGCGTAAATTGCATTTAACCCTCAACATTTCTTTAAAATGCAATGGATAAGATTATTTTATTTATGGGGTTATACAGTACATTAAATCCATAAAAAGAAAAATGCACTATATATATATATAGAAAATGGTAATCTAAATGAAACATGCATAGTTCCTGTAACCTCTTGCAAAACTCTTGTGTCTCATTTATTCTGGATAGGTGCCTTTCATTTTACTGTTCCTCTGGGTTCATCTGTATCTCAGCACATTAAAATCCAGCACCAGCTTCTAGCCTTGACAGCCCTGACAGCAAAATCACAGTCTCCCCCATCAGACACCATTACATGGGAAATGGCAGTCACGGGGGGAAAAGAGAGGCAATTTACAGCCGTTTAAATGCAAGACACAGTCCTGGCTCTGGGACTTTCTTACTCTGACTTCTCAGAGAGGAGCTATAGATCTGGAGCAGACAGACAGCACGCTCAGACTGGGCTATAAGTAAGTAGAAAGGGGTAATGATGATAACCTCTGACTGAGAGTGATGAGCATAGATGAGCATGAGCACCTTATTTGAACCTGCGGGGACAGGGAGAGAACTGGGATTGGTGAGATACTGTAGGCTGTGAATCACATGGATAACTCGAATGAAGGTGCATGTGTTGCCTAACAATATTGGTCAGATATACTGATAGTCCTGTCCCCAAACTCATGCCATTGGCTGAGCCAGTGTTGCTGCGTTGGACTGGGAAGGAATATCTGAAAGGACCACAGTGTTTATACTCTTCTGGAAAATCATCCTGTGAATTGCTTACTTATAGTTATCGTCTCATCACATTAAGCTGTCATAGAAGTATTTTAACCAAAAAAACACCATTACTCGGTACTATCATTTTAATATTATCACTAATTTGTTTAAAAACAAGTTACTGTGTTTACGAGTGAGTCATTGAATCATTCATCCGTTTATTCAGCTTTTGTATGTTTGCTTAACTGATTCAGTCATTCAGCTTTATTAGGGAGTCTGATTAATTCAAAAACATTGATTCATTCATTCAGTGTGAGTCATTGAATCATTAATTCAACTGATTCAGTTATTCAGTTTTATATGTGAGTTATTGAATAATTTACTCCACTCATTCAACTTTGATTGAGTCACTGAATCATCTGATTTTCGTTAAAAAAATCACAGATTCATTCAGGAACAGCACTCTTGCTTGTGTGCGATTGCTTAAATATCTCACCAGTTTAAACACATACCCCCGATTTCACAGACTTAAGTCTTAAGCTAGTCCTAGACTAAGCTGAGCTGTTTTAACTGAAAGAAACTTGTACTGATATGTCTTAAAATATGTCAGTGTAATTGTTTTATCTCAAGATCCACACCAGTAATGTTTTTTCTAGTGTACGTTTAAAACAACTACTTAAATAACCTAATTGAACTAAGATCTAATCCTGGCTTAGGCTAAACTCTGTCTGTGAAACCAGGCCTTAAGGTGCAGTTACATTTTGAAATTTTGTCTTTTGTCAGTAGTGTAGCGATGTTTGAAGCACAGCTCACACAGAAGTCATTTTCAATACAAGCAGCTTTTTGTTGGCGAATATCATGAATTCACATGACCAACTGAACCCATTGACAGTCGGTATACTAAATTTAATAACTTTTAAAAGTTTAAGAGGACCTCATGTGCGTTCAGATTCGGCAGAAATGAAGGGAGCTTTCTGCAGGTGCTTATTCTCTGTGGCCAAATGTATCACAACCTTGATCTCACTGGAACTAGGAGTCACTGTTTGACACGAGGATCACACATGTGTACTGGTTAATTTTAGAATTCCAAAAAACTGCCTGTAAAGGTCTCATAAGCCTGGACTCCCACATTGAAAGTGAACGCATCAGGCCAGCTGTGTATTTCACTATGTTAACATCACCATTAAGATCCACAGTGCAAAACAGCTGATGTAAGATAAGCAGAAACATCTTCTCCTTTTTAAATCTGCCAGCCTTGTCTTGTTTAACCTGCTCAATGTAATGCCAGGTGCACAGAAATTATTAGATGGGTTGTCTATTGAACAGTGATTTATTAGGCCCCTCAGACATGGAAAACCCAATTAATGGACCTACAATATAAGTGCCAGACAGAGTGGTATGAAATCCTTTCAAATCTTCCGCAATCATGAAATTAATTTGACTTGCCTTGACATGTGTATCTCTAAATACCTGCAGTATACACCATAATCTCAATGGCTATCTCCAGGGAACTGCATTTTAATTTCATGGATATAATGCTAATTTACTGGGGAGTGGAAGGGGGGCAGGCGACTGGGAGAGGAGGCGAGAATAGATGCAAAAATGGCCATGTCTAATCCTTCATCCTTTTTTCTGATAGCCAAGTTATTTAGGCGCCGTTCCTCTGTATGCATATTTTTACAACCATTACAACAAGACAAAAATAGCGTATTATCATTGCTTCCAAGCTGTGCAGGCTTAGGATTTACACACTGTAGATTCACGCTTGGCACTTTATTATGATCATCAATTTCTGTGAATATGATGCGCTCTTATGTTGGGCCAAGAGACAAAATGATGAAAGCGAGGACCACTGTCTTGAGCACATATTTACTCACAGTTATCTTGAAATGCACACATACAAAAAGAATTGTAAGAGATTATCCACCAGTGTTTGCCCCGTTAGGAAACAGACTGCTTTTCTGCATCTCCTGGAGTCGTCTTGTTTGAGCTCATTAATGAATTCAGAACCGTCAAGAAACAAACCAAAGTGGACGGTTCTGACAACTGGCAGCCGTGGCGTCTTCGGAGCTAGCTGGCATGTGCGGGGACGGCTCTTTGATGCCACTATTGTAAACATCTGTTTGGTCTCATGGGAGACTGATGTTCAGCATGGGTACCCCTCCAGAGGAATTAGCTGTTCCCGCCTATTGTTTTCTCGGAAACAGAGCATCAATTATTTATCGGCTCTTCTATTGAATGTATTTGATGTGCCACCCAATTTTAATAATGGAAAAGTACAAAATGTTGCCTGCTGTGGACTGAAACTTCAAAATATGAAAATTCTGTCATCATTTACTCACTCTCACGTAATGACTTTCTTTATTCTGTGAAAAGAAGATATTTTGAAGAAAGTCCAAACAATATTGCATCCCCTTCACTTTCATTGCAAAGGCAAAAACATTGAGACATTTCTCAAAGTATCTTATTTTATATTTCTATATTAGAAAGCCATACAGGTTTGGAACGACATAATTAGAATGTTCTTTCTTTTTAAAGAAAAGCAGAGAAATGGGAGTTTCTTTGACTCTTATTTAGCTAAAGTAGCTTCATTTTCGGCCTTGTTACATTTTACTACATCAGTAAAAGTTGAAAGCATCATTAAAGCAATGCATTGTTCTTGGTAGAGATCCAGTAGGTTTCCGTGCCAAGACACAGCATGCATCATGGGTGAACATGTAGAGGAGGCTGATCAATGGTATATAAGCTGGATATTGTCCTTGATTGTAGGGGTTGGCCATTGAAGCTGCTTTTTGTTCTGTTAGTCTGCAGTTTGAACTCTCAGTTTAGGGTTTCTGAGATTATCCAAGAGCAGAGAAAGTTGACTCTCTTTCTCCCTTGCTTTTTAAAATTTTTCTGTTCGTGCTTCACTGCTTTTCTTCTGTGGAACTCCAGCTGTTTAGTGATACAGTGTTCAAATCAGTACAAAAACACATGCCTGCTGCAAGCTCTGCAAAAAAAATTGCCCCCAACCCCCAACACACACATACACACTTGTATTTCTATAACTGTAAATCTCCTAATTTTAAAATTTTCACAAAAATCATCACTTAGTATGATTTATGAGCTGTTTTCCCCACACGGTCAAAGATTACTGGTATTAGCGTCCGTGTGGGGACAGTTGGTCCTCAGAATGTAGGTTTTACCAAGATACAGACACACATACACACATTCATACAGTATAAAGATCGAGTGCACTGCAATGACTTAAAAAATGCTTTTCAAATGCTGTCATCATTTATACTCACACTCATGTTGTTCTAAAACTGTATGACTCATTTTATTCTGTGGAGCAAAAAGATATTTTGAAATCTCTCTGTGTTTTGAAAAATGTGTCTGTATTTATTTATTTATTTTCCATATAATAAAAGTATAACTTGGTTTTGGACCACACTGACTCACTGTATGGGCAAAAAACAAAACATCAATATCTTTTGTGTTCCTCAGAAGAATGAAAGGTCATACAGATTTGAAATAATGTGCGAACGATGTGAGGCTGAGTAAATGATGACAGAATGTTCATTATTGGGTGAACTATTCCTTTGTGTCTTTTTTATGAAAAATGTGATGAAAAACAAGAGTGTAAAAGTAAAGAAGCACATGTTTTCATGGCAATAGCTTTTCTGTCAGGATCACTATCGTCAAAGATGACTGACAGTCAGCATACAGTTTGGATTGGCGGTATGGTTCTGTTCTGGGCAAGAACTCCCTCCCATCCATGCAACCTAGCATGGATAAGGGCAGGGAGAGCAGCGATAACCCTCCTTAGGGTAAACAGAACAGAACCAAAGTAATGCAATATCATTAATTTCTTAATGACAAAAATGAATGTAACAACATAATTGAAGAAATGACTTTGATCAAGAAAAGGTAAACAAGGAGGAGCTGGGGATGGAGGAAGGTAATTAGCTTCTGAACAATGCGATAGAGCTGCTGATAATTCTGTATGGACCATATATATATATATATATATATATATATATATATATATATATATATATATATATATATATAGATATATAGATATATATAGATATATATATAGATATATGTATACGAATGCTGTAATAGGCGTCTTATTCCTATAGGTCAATGTGAATCAGCTGAGTGTCAGCTGATGCGAGCTTGACTAACGTGACCTGCCAGAACTAACACTATGCTTGATTTCTAGTTCTAAAGCATCTTAAAGCCTTGTGCGCACCGGGACAATTATCGCCCATGCTTATCGCCAGCATTTTTCCAAATTGTTTTTCGACGCGTCTGTCACATGGATGTTTTCGTCATGTCTAGTGTAGTCGTCACCATGTCCTATTAGTTATTGTCATCACCTGTTGTCAATTAGTAATCACCTTCAGTGTATTTAAGTTCCTGTCTGTCCGCTTATCATTGTCGGTCGTTGTTTGTGCTATGCACTGCTGTACGTGTCTGCCCTGTCTTTGGATTAAAAACCTATTTGTTATTCGTGAACCTTGTCTCCCGTCTTCCCGTCTTCCTGTCCCCACCTACACTACTGGGCCTGGTGGTGCAGCGGCGAACGCTCCGCCTCCGCCTGGCAGCCCGGGGTGCGCTCCGAAGCCGGAGCGGACTGCGACGACCTCGGGGACCCGGTGGTGAAGCGAGCAGAGCGGTCCATCACAGAGCCAGGAGTGGTCCACAACACCTTGAAGCAGTGGGCCGCGGATCCTTTCCCCACCCATATACACGCCCGTATAACCTCGTCTGCCCCGTTCCAGTTCGGAAATCTGCCAGTCTCCCCGATCCCGCCTCCTCCGCTGATCCCAGTCAGCCCTCAGGATCCGTGGCCACCGCTGCCAACGACCAGCTCCTCGGCTCTGTCCCCGTCGCTCGCCCCGGGCGGCTCCTCACCAGCACCTCAGGCTGCCCGTTCACCAGCCAGGCTCGAGGCGGAGTCCCCGGCTTCCTCTCCAGGCCTCCAGGCCCCCGTCACCTTCTGGACCCTCCAGCCCGTCACCTTCACCTCGTCACACAGCTCCCTCATCACCTAATCGGCCGTCAGCCCGGAAGCTCCGCTGGGCTCCCTCGATCCTCCAGTTCGGCCTCCGGGGGTCGACGCTCAGCTTCCGCCACGGACTTCCGGGTTGGCGGCTACACCTCCACCCGTCACCCCTACACCGTCAGCTAGCTCCTCCCTCCCTGCGACCTCCCTGTCGTCCTCCGTCACCACACCGTCACTCCGGTCATCCAGACCAGCGGCGGCTCCTCGGTCACGCGTGCCAGCGGCTCGGCGCCAAACTTCCGGGTCGGCGGCGGTGCCGAGGTCCGTCGACCGAGGAGCTCTGTCGGTTCCTCCGCCCACTGCCATGGTTCCGCTACCATCGATCGGCCCCAGCACGTCATCCCACCTCACAGTTTGGACTCCTCCGTGGCCCCTCCCTCTGTCAGCGTCACCATGGCGGTGGCCACCTGCCCCTGAACACTGCCCGTCTCCAGCTCCACGCCCTCCTCCTAAGCCTCCGCCTCCTTCTTCTTACGGCGCGAGGACGCGCCTTTCCGAGGGGGGCGCTATGTCACATGGATGTTTTCGTCATGTCTAGTGTAGTCGTCACCATGTCCTATTAGTTATTGTCATCACCTGTTGTCAATTAGTAATCACCTTCAGTGTATTTAAGTTCCTGTCTGTCCGCTTATCATTGTCGGTCGTTGTTTGTGCTATGCACTGCTGTACGTGTCTGCCCTGTCTTTGGATTAAAAACCTATTTGTTATTCGTGAACCTTGTCTCCCGTCTTCCTGTCTTCCGCCGAGCGTGACAGCGTCTTTGTATTCATACCCATTTTTTCACTGGTGATGCACCAAGTGAATGTGCAAATTCACTCCTTGACAGTATATGGCGCTTGTGCTTAGTGCAAGTGAACGGTAGTGCAATTAAACATTTTTATGAATTAGACATTCCAAATAATATTTCTTGAATGTAAATAAAGCAATAAAGATTCAGATATAAAATAGGATATATTGCATATACAGTGGGGGAAATAATTATTTGATCCCCTGCAGATTTTTTTAGTTTGCGCACTTATAAAGAAAAGAGGGGTCTATTATTTTTATGGTAGGTATATTTAAATGGATGGAGACAGAATATTAAACAAAAAATCCAGAAAAAAACACTTTATATAAAGTTATAAATTGATTTGTACTTCAGTGCATGAAATTAGTATTTGATCCCCAATCAAAACATGACTTAGTACTTGGTGGAGAAACTTTTGTTGGCAAGCACAGAGGTAAGATGTTTCTTGTAGTTGGTCACCAGGTTTGCAGACATCTCAGGCGTATATTTGGTCCACTCCTCTTTACAGATTGTCTCTAAATCTTTAAGGTTTCTTGGCTGTCAATTGACAACTCGAAGTTTCTGCTCCCTCCACAGACCTTGAGCCACTCCTTTGTTGCCTTGGCGGAATGTTTTGGGTCATTGTCATGCTGGAAAACCCATCCATGGGTTCTTGGAGGACAGGAGGTTCTTGTCCAAGATTTTATGGTACATGGCCCTGTTCATCGGCCCCTCAATGTGATGAAGTCGTCCTGTACCCTTAGCAGAGAAACAGCCCCAAAGCATAATGTTTCCCCCTCCGTGCTTGACTGTAGGGATGGTGTTCTTGGGGTCATAGTCAGTACTTCTCTCCCTCCAAACATGGCGAGTTGAGTTGATGCCAAAGAGCTAAATTTTGGTCTCATCTGACCACAGCACTTTTTCCCAAGCCTTCTCTGAATCATTTAGATATTTATTGGCAAACTACAGATGGGCCTGTATGTGTGCCTTTTTGAGCTGGGGGACCTTGTGGGCACTACAGGATTTCAATCCACTGCGGCTATGTTACCAATGGTTTTCTTGGTGACTGTGGTCCCAACTGCCTTGAGATCATTTACAAGCTCCTTCCGCGTAGTTCTGGAATGATCCCTCACCTTTCTCATCATTATCCTTACCTATGAGGAGAGATCTTGCATGGAGCTCCAGATCGAGGGTGATCGATGGTTATTTTGTACATTTTCGAATAATCGCACCAACAGTTGTCTCCTTCTCAAGCTTCTTGCTGATGGTCTTGTAGCCCATTCCAGCCTTGTGCAGGTCTACAATTTTGTCCCTGATGTCCTTTGACAGCTCTTTGGTCTTGCCCATGGTGGTGGAGAGGTTTGAATGGAAGATAAAGATTCTTTGGACAGGTGTCCCTTATACACATAACGAGCTGACATTAGGAGTACTTTCTTAAAGTGACGCTTTTACACCTGGCATTTTGCGCCTCGGTGTGGACTCACATTGGCGCCCTTTGTTTAGTCACGAGGTGTTAAACTTCGGCGATTATCACGTAAGCGTGCGCAATAATCGTCCTGGTGTCCACAACTACATGAAGACCTTTACCTTTTCAAAAAATTTTTTAGCTCTCTTTAATTCACCATAGTAAATCAGTTTTTGTTCACTCTGACCTTTAATCTCAACCTTCCGTTTATTGGCAATTCAAACTGTTAATTGATTGCTTGATTGATTCTTTTTGATGTTCCTCATGCATTTTGAGAAGAATTAATTGATTTCATCAGGTCAAAACTAACACCAGGACATTTCTCCCTGTGTGAGCTCTTCCTGTGCTGTTCTTCTTATGAGTTGGTTATGTGGTCCCTCAGCTGGAGGTGTGTGGCGTTACGTCAGAGACTCTTTATAAGCGGTAGGGTCCCGCTGTGTGTGTGGTGACCTGTGAAATGCCAGCGTCAGGGCGCGCAGATGAAGCACAACTGGAGCTCATGCTGAGGAGAGCGCTCTGATGTGAAGTTCAAGCTTGAGGTATGGCCAGCTGGGCCTGCACCTTATCTTGCCCAGAAGATATCATACATAGAGCAAATGCACACGTCACACTGTCTGAGTACCATTGCAATTGATACACAGTATCGTACCATGTGACATTTGCGACCAAATAATGGTAGTTTTTCCCAAAACTATCTCCTTTTTGGCTATTTTTGCAGTTTATTTTGACCAACTGGCTCTAAGATGAGCAACCACAGGTTTGTTCATCATATTTAACTAGTGTTGATACAGTTAACTGAAGCTAAAGCTATTTCATTAACACAACACAATGCTACCCCACCTTTGTTTTTCTGGCAATCCATGTTTTTACTGTTATCTTTTGAAATATTACCGAATCTCAGGATCCAAAAACAAGCGAAGAAAAAGCAGAAACAAATGATAAGAGATAGCTTACGCACATGTAAACTAACACAATCATCAAACATTCAGCAGCATATGAATCAAAACTGCCTAAGGTTACCAAATGAAATGTCAAAACCACAAAGAGGTATAGAACTGAGGGTGTTTATAAACACGATTCACTCAGTCTATGCTCTGATCATCTTTCTGAATCCAATCTGGACAATACCTCAGACAAAAAATGTGAAAATTAGAAATGTTGGCCTTGGGAACCATCTGAAATTTAAAAAGTTACTAAAATATTTTAAAAAAAAAAAAAAAAGAAAGAAAGAAAGAAAAGAAATAAGAAAAGTACAGCAAAAGTACTAAAAATTAAAAACTTTATCACTAAAAATAAAACCAGAAAATATATTCAAATAAGAGGTCATTTAAAACATGAATAAATACTATAATAGTACATAAGCAGTACTAAAATAACATTAAGACATACCAAATGCGTCATCTTCATTTTAAAAAATAATATCGTTTTGAAATAAACAACCTGAAATGTGTCTTTCTTTAAAATAAATGATGCTTGTTTTATTATTTTATTGCCTAATGCAATGACATTCATACGTATTTATGAATGGCTTAAGAGCCCAAATACTTTTGAGGCCATTGTATATTTAGAACAAACAGAGTATTGCTTCATTGGTAATCGCCGCATCACCATTGTAAGGACTATAAACCTATCATAAAGTGACACAACCACTGCAGTGCAGTTCCCATGCATACTCATGCTGACAGAGCACACCTGCAGTCAGCTTACTACACACTTGCACTTCGGAAAGGGACCTTTATTCTTTGCAGTGTTATGGCCCTTTTTATAGTCTGTGAAATAAATCAGTCTCATCTTCAACACCATTAATTATTATGTTTTTAGTTTAGATATGACAACTCATTGAGGGAGATCAGATATATAATACTTTAAGAATCTGTCATATTGATCAACCAGTAATGAGTATATTTAGACGTGCACAATATGTCTACGGTGGTAACACCCCTGTCCTTTTTTTGGCCACAATATGTGTACAGGGTGTTTTTGGTGGTTTAATATATAAATATTTTCCTATCATTAAAAGAATTGATTTATTTTAATGTGAGTGTGGATTAGCCACAGTGGAAGATTGCCTCTAGAATTAATGAGCCGGAAAATAGGGGCTTGTCCAGAGAACCTTCCTTGATCTATAGTGGAAAATATGTCCCTGCTGCCTTTGATGTTTCCGGTAAAGTAAGGCCAGAGCTGCAGGTGGTATAATGAGATGCAATAGGGCAGTAGCACTGGGCAGGAAGCCTGCACACCCGTGGGGAGGAAAAGACATGCATACAGGCCGATATTTATGTCTTTGGATGTGTTTATGTGTGTGTATAGATCATGGCTATATATGCCATGAAGTGTGTCAGTCCAGACTGTCAGAATGAAATCACTGGGACTGCAGTGCATCAAAGCCTCACAGTGAGAAGCAATCGGTTTCATTGATCCAGTGCAATACGTTTTTTACCCTCCTGGGCTACGTTTCCCCAAAGCATCGTAAGCCTAAGTTGATCGTAGAACCACTGCCACCAATGGAGCTATGATCGATTTAGGCTCACGATGCTTTTGGGAAATGCTGCCCTGGCTGGTTCCTGAAAAAACTTTTACTTTCTATAAAAGGTAGTTTACCAGCAGGTAAGCCAAAGTAGGTCAGCTTTACTGCCTCAAACATACATAGTAATTGTTCGTTCTGACTCTCATCAGTGTCGCATTGCTTCTGAGACACCCATTGGGAGCAGTGATGCAGGAGACGTGGGTCTGCTGAAAGCGCTGATCAGCAGGGTGCATGAAACCCTCTGATTGTGTGCTGTTTGATATGAGCTGGATTTTATTTTGAGGTCTTTTTATGTAGCTAAGCATTAAAAGTCACCATGCAAATGACAGGGGCATTATTTTTTGCAATTTTGAGTTTACTTAAATGTAACCTGAGGGAATCTGTGCTAGTTTCAGAACGCATTTTTCAATTTAAAAATATACTCGACACTTTGCGTAGGAACTACTTTTATTATAAACTTGACGTGCCTTACCAGGTCTTGCAAGTATCTGTCTTACAGTGTTTTTCTACTTTACCACAGTAAAGGATGTGAATGTAGTGAATGTAGTAATGTAGTAAAAAAACTTTCAAGTAAGTTCCCTTCAAAAATGAGTGAATTTGTGGAAAATCAGGTGACCAGATTACAAAATGATGTTATTTTGGAACATGTTCACTTGATCTATCCAATCAGCATTAGAGGAGGCCTATATATATATATATATATATATATACACATATACATAGCCGACTCACCTCGACAGTTTTCTGCATCCCTCCACCACCCTGCCTCTTAACTGGTTCCTATTCCAGCCAGGAATACGATGGGAGTACTCTGGGTTTGGGCCAAATTCTGAGCTCGGATCCCTCCCCTCGGACAGCGTGCCAAATACTATGCACACTCTTTTACTCTATCTGATTATTTCTAAGTGTGACCTCGTGAAACAGAATACAAACCCGACTAATGGTTAAAATTTATTGGCCCTCTCTTGTTCGGCACTGTGACGAGCACGGCGGGCGAGAGCCGTGAGGGAACGGCGCGAGGCCGGTGACGCGAGAGTTAACGAGCTTCAGGTGCTCGGCGCACCGGTCTCGAGTTCCCCACGGAGGAGCTCCGGAAGCATAAAGGAGGAGCGACGACAGTGGAGGACGAGAGAGGACCAGGCCTGGATTTTATGTTGTGTTTTATTTGGTTTGTGTGGGCGGCAGTCGCCGTGAGGAACTGCCGCCCTTATACTTTCGTTTTATTGTTAGTTTATTTGAATATTAAAGTTGTTGAATGTTCGCCGGTTCCCGCCTCCTTCTTCCCATATTTACGAACTTTGTTACACTGGTGCCGAAACCCGGGAGGAAGGAGGGACATGCTGTCGAAGAGCCCTCGCTGCTGAGGGGGATCGCGGTGCTGCGGAGATCGGGCAGCGCGGGAGTGAAGACCGCGAGTGGCTGCCCGAAGCGGTGGTACTGGAGCGTCTGAGCAACGGGTGGGACGGAGAGCTCGCTGCCGCGCCCCTGGGACGAGGTGGGGTGGCGGCCGTCCAAGAGGGAGCGGAGGAGCCGCCGTTCGCCGGGGGCCGAAGCCTGCTGCCTGCCGCCGTAACGGGGAGGAGCCGCCGTCCGCCGTGGGCCGAGGCCAGCTGCCTGCCGCCGGAGCGGGGAGGAGCAGGGAACGGCGGGCTCGCTGCCGGCTGCCCTCATGAGGAGGAGTCATCGCCGGCCGCCAGGGGGCGGAGGAGGATCGGGCCGTCCACCGAGCGTCCAGTGCCATCGCATGGCACCGCGAGGAAGAGCCTCTCGGCGGGCTGAGGACCGAGCGGCAGTGTGTCTGGGAGCCGGACCAAGAATTTTTTTTTTGTTTTGTTTTCCTCTCTCCACTCTCTCGTCCTGGTCGCTCCTTGTGCTTCCGTCTCCTTTTCTCTCGTCTCGTCTGTCCTTACCCCCATGCGCTGTGGCCGCCGAGACTGGCCCCCGGGGGGGGGGAGTAAGCGCAGTCTCGCGGGTACCCCCCGGCCTGCGAGGGGCGATGGGGGTATGTGACGAGCACGGCGGGCGAGAGCCGTGAGGGAACGGCGCGAGGCCGGTGACGCGAGAGTTAACGAGCTTCAGGTGCTCGGCGCACCGGTCTCGAGTTCCCCACGGAGGAGCTCCGGAAGCATAAAGGAGGAGCGACGACAGTGGAGGACGAGAGAGGACCAGGCCTGGATTTTATGTTGTGTTTTATTTGGTTTGTGTGGGCGGCAGTCGCCGTGAGGAACTGCCGCCCTTATACTTTCGTTTTATTGTTAGTTTATTTGAATATTAAAGTTGTTGAATGTTCGCCGGTTCCCGCCTCCTTCTTCCCATATTTACGAACTTTGTTACAGGCACAAATCCAAATTTTTCCATGGTTGCAATAATGCAATGTAACATTTGATTGCTAAACTATTATTTCTTTTGTAAACAAAGGTTTGTGCTTCACTTGTCGTAATATTCACCTTTGCTACTTGACCTTAGTTTCCTTAGCCTTAGTTTCAGCTCCATTTAAATTAACTAAAACAATTTTTAATATTTTTTAGCTTTATTTAACAATAACAACACTTGTGAAAAGTGAGCAATACATATCCAAATGTAGCCATACTGCAAGTTTGCTAAACAATGGGGAGTGGGGGAAGTAGCAGAAGAGTCATCTCAGAGGAAGAGCAACATTTTTTATTTCTTTTGATTAAAGAATACAAATGTACGCAGTTTTTTTTCCCTTTGGTATAACATTCACAATGTACCTTGAACATGCATTAGGAACATCCATAGGGTCAATTTTGATTTCATGTTGACTTTTAAAGCTACAATCCCCTGTTTGGCAAATTCAGTTTGATATAATCCTTGATTTCTCAATGTTGTGTCTGGCCTTAGCAGACGATTATGACATCGCCACAGAAACAATATGCTAATCCATAAAACCCTTAATCTCATCCGCAAGATCGTGAATGTCATCTAAAAATTGAATTGTACACAAAAGTAAACCGGTCCTCTGTCTGGCCTTCAATGTTTTTCTTTCATTGTTTGAGTGGTCTGCCCGTAGAATCCCTTCTAACCCAAATGGACTACATTCGTAGGAGCATTAAAAGGCTAAACCTCATCCATCTTAAGGATTAGGACAATATGTAGTTAGGCTCAGATCGAATAATCAGTCATGTTAAGGCGAAATCCAGGCACAGTGCCACTAGCTGGACCTGACAGATTGCCCCAATGATTTGGATTGATGGAGTTGGCCGGTGATCTCTGGACCAAATGGCCAGGACTGGGGGGAGAGGTTTGCTTAATGGGATTTTCACTGGGGTTCACCTGGGGCCTGTACCAAGGACAAAGCAGTTTTGGGGGACCAAAATATAGTCCTTTTGGCAACATTGAACTGTCACCTCACTTTCAGCAGAAATGCAATGAAACTTCTGCAGAGTTCAATGGGACATAGCAGCTTGAATACAAATCGAAAACTCATTCACAACAAACGGTTTGTTGGTGCTTCCCTCCTCTGATATAAGCACACATATGACATCTGTTTGTAAGGGTTAAATGTGAAGCGTCACTGCACATCCCATAATCTCTTGTGGTACACACTACTGTGCCTGCTGTGTGATTGATGATTGCAGTTCAGTTACAAAGATGCACGGCAATACAGTTAAGTGTCAATTTACATATATTCATAAGATTAATGTGTTAATTAGCAAAAAGAAACACAAGGAGCTCGTTAACCCCACCACAAACACTTTTAGTTCTCGGGAGACTGCACACTTCTTACTGCCAGTCCCAGGTGTCCTACTGCCAGACATGCTAGCATGTATGCTAGCGTGATAATTGACATTAAACACAGTAAATCTGTCATTGTAGAGCAGTTTCCATGGGCAGGATGTCAGAAATAACCTGCTTCAGCCAATTAAGGATAGCAAATGCAATCTGTAAATCGTGTAAACAGAGTTACGTATCTTACATGTGCAGAGTTGTTATGGTCTCTTTGCTTGCGGTTCACTGGATCAGTTGATCGTTTTGACATTAGTATGTCTGTTCAATATATTGATTCACTGTCAAGTCAACTGCTTTGTGTTTTGCATTTTTACTTACTCTCTCTTTTTTTTTTCTTTTTTTTTACAGTTGGGGGGGATTTACACATGTATTTAAAAGCGGAAGAAAGCTCCATTGTTGATGAAAGACATTTCACACATTTTTTTTCCATTGTGGTCAGGATTTTTGATGTTTTGTGTCACAAAATTATATATGAACATAGTTCAACAACAATGAACTGCACTTCTACCGCATTTATTAATCTTTGTTAATGTTAATTTCAACATTTACAAATACATTATTAAAATCTTGTTAACATTAGTTAATATACTGTGAACTAACATGAACAAACAATGAACAACTGTATTGTCATTAACTAACGTTAACGAATATTTGTAAATACAGTAACAAATGTATTTGCTCATGGTTCGTTCATATTATTTATCTAATATGAACCTTATTGTAAAGTGTTACCAATAAATCCTTGACCATGCATTAGAAAGTATATATTTATGGATTTTAAATCAAGTTATTTAAATATGTGTGTCTTATTGTAAGAAATGGTCCACTCGAACATCCTTTGTTCAAAGGTTTGGGATCAGTAACACTTTAAAAATATTTTTAAAAATAAATAAATAAATAAATAAAAAATTAATGCTTAATTAAGCAAGGATGCATTCAATTGATCAGAAGTAACAGTAAAAACATTGTAACATATATTATATATATTTCAAATAAATGCTATTAAATATTCTTATTTATCAAAGAATCCTTAAAAAATCAGCTTTGCCATCACAGTAATAAATTACATTTTAAAATATATTTATTATATTTATAATTATATAGAAAACAATTATTTTATGCACCCTTGGTGAACATAAGAGACTTCTTTCAAAAACATTGATAAAACTTTTTTATTTTATTTTATTTTGTCTGGCAATTGCATAGTTTTCTATCTTTCCTCATTCACGTTAGTAGCTGTACATGCCTGGAAAAAGCTGCCCTGGGGTGTTACGAATTTGGCTGCCGAGTGAACTGATTTGCCTTAAGGGGACTTGGGTAACACCAAAACTTTGCTCATTACAGTTAGTTCTGTGTCTAGCACTGGTGCCTGTTTAACAGATGTTCAGTCATCACAGCAGTGCATCCAGTGCTAGCACCTACTTGTCTTTTTCCACAAAGATTCTTTCCCTTCTTTCCTCCTACCCTCATGCCACCCCCTCTTTCTCTCACTTGATCTCGCCTTGCCATAGCGCCTTTGAATAGCGGCCCGCATCAAATCCCTTGTTATTCACTTATCCCTGAATAAATATCACTGCCATGCAGCATAGTAATTACAATGCATTTCAATGTAAAAAGCCCAGTGTGCCTTAGCTGGGACATTGTGGCTTACGTCTGTAAGCTGTGATAGACAAGCTAATCAAAAAAAATAAATGTCAGATTGATAGTAGCAGACTGAGACAGAGGCTTTGAACCGAGCTGGTTTATCCATACAGTTGAGAGAGAGATATGGAGGAACTCATCTCCAAACCTGAGGGCATAGAGCAAGCTGCCCAGCGGATAAAATTTGTTAATTAGCAACAAATTCTCCCGATAGTGTCACAGGATCTAAATGCAAGTAGTTTAAGGTTTTATTTACACAGAGTTCAGGAACAATAAACACAAACAGAACCAAACCTGACGCAACAATAACAGACAATGAACTGAAAGAAACACAGACCTTATTCCTATATTTGTATCCCATTAGGATGCTTAAAAGTCTGTTGTGGACACCCTGGTGTAGTTTTATATGAACATTTGGTTGTACAGAATTTGAAAAATGTACACATGAAAGGGATAGTACTCCCTTTTTTGTTGTTTTTTGAAGTCTTGAGGTGTTGAATGTTCTCTCTCTCTCTCTCTCTCTCTATATAATATATATATATATATATATATGTTGAATTTACAGCACCAGATTTATTTATTTAAGTCTTTAGATTTTAAATTTTAAACATGAGAAATGTATTTCTTTAATAGCATATAAAGGACAATGGGGTGCTAATCTTCGTAGCCTCTCTTCCGAAGGCTTTTAGCTGCACTGAATAATTTTTAAATTATGAATGAAAATTGTTAAATTGTGCTAATGTATAATACAACAAAGGAATTGAAGTAGCTGCCTCTTCCTGTCACATGAAGATGGAAACACAACACTAAAGTCACTTTGAATTCACACCGTTTCGGGTAAACAGGGAGACATCCTGCTGCCAAGATGATGTCAGCTATCTGCAGTCTATAGCATCTGAATCTGAATGCAAAATAATCAAGTTGAGGAGAGATGCAGTGGTAAGCTCTTTTTCAGGCTTAACCAAAGAGCATTCATGAAGTTCTCCTTACATCTTCTGTCGAACTCTGAGTCTTTGATTATGACTCCAGAGATCAAACTCAGCCAGCTCAGTCTGACTTTCAAACACTTCCGTATTATTCAGAAGACACATGAATAATCACTCCCTATCCTTGTTGTTGTATGTTTGGTCTTTTTCAATTCAGCCTTTAACAAGTGAAAGAAAAGATGAAATATATGCTTTAAGTTCTCTTTAATTGCTTAATGGTTCTTTAATCTAATTCAAATGCAAATAAAATGTTATTTTGTTTAATTTTCTCCCTATAAATAAAATAATTCCTCTCAGGAAAACACTTGTGTAGCCTTAACTTTAATGAATGAGAACGGGATGATGATTTTTTTCCCTATAGTCCCCCCTTATCCACTAAAATCAGACTAAATTTTACACCCCACAGCATTCATTCTCGGCACATTACAGTCGCCCGGTTTGCCTGAATAATTCATGAGATATCAGAAGGGAGGCAAACCTCATAGCTTGATGGTACCCATCACAGTATGACAAGAAGATAGACAAAAAGAAGTCAAAAAGTCTCCTGCACATATTGTTAGTGATTGCAGAATCAAAAATATTTTGGAAAGTTTCCTTCTCACCACTCTGTTGCTGAAACTGAATTGATTTTGTACATCATGGTTTAGTTTGTCCAAGTAAGTATCAATATTTTAATAAATTTCTTGTGTAAAACAGTTTATTATAACAATTCATTGAAAAGTCATTAGAACATGATATATTATAATGACATATTATAATGGTATTTTATATAAAAATGTGACCGTTATTGCGACATTGTTTCTGTTTGAGGTCAGCCTGACCTAAGCGCGACACGATACATAGTAAACAAATATGATGAGGAATTAATCCAAACACAACTGGCAGCATTTGTGCAACAGTGAAAAGCTAGATGTTTTCTGATCACTTTTGACTGTAATTGTATATGTGCAGGAAACATTCTTTCATTATCTCAGTGTCTTAAGTAGGTGAAGATGTGTTTGTTGTGGTTTGCCCTTTTTAATTCCAAAAAATCTAAGAGAGTGAGGCTGTGTGGGAGGATGTCTGTATGTGCGAAAAGAAATGTTTGCATATATGTGAAATTCAAAGGTGTACTTAGTATTTAAAACCTCAGTGAGTCATACTTATGAAACAGATGTTAGACTTGTGAATTCTCCCACTTATCGCCTCTATTTACTCTCTCTCTCTCTCTCTCTCTCACGGTTGCTATGGAGTCCGTGTCAAGTCCCTGTCTGAGAAGAGGACTGAAGCATTAGTTGCTCAGACTCAAGGACTAGAGATCAGTCAGCTAGAAACAGAAATAGGAGTGAACAGACAAAATCCAAAATCAAGATGGCAGAACTCCAAGACTCAGCCTTGACTCAGCCATTCTCCCACTTATCACCTCTATTTACTCTCTTTCTCTCTCTCTCTCTCTCTCTCTCTCTCTCTCTCTCTCTCTCTCTCTCTCTCATGGTTGCTATGGAGTCCGTGTCAAGTCTTAGTCTGAGAAGAGTCTGAGAAACATCAGACTTATGGACTGGAGATCAGTCAGCCAGAAACAGAAATAGGAATGAACAGACAGAATCAAGATGGCAGGACTCCAAGACTCAGCCTCCTCCTCCTTCTTTCATTGCCCCTTCCCTTCTCCGTCTGCTCCCCACTCCTTCCCCCTCCATTTCCCTGCAGCCAAAAGTGGGGAGACGAGGGGGGATTTGGAAAGGAATTGGGGCAGATAGATTGTGAAAACCATGACAGCTGGAGCAGACCCTGGGAGGTTCCATCTTGTTAATCTATGCAGTGTTTCACTCACCTAATTGTTCCCATTTCACTCTGATCAGCAAAATAGCTGTTGAAATATTGAATGCAGTGTGAGGCTTCTGTTGCCTTTATTGAGCAAGTGCTGTCTTTAAAGGTGAGCTGCTAACCACAAATGTACTCCCCAGGGTTGGGTGTGCACGTGTGGTGTGCCATCACGGTGTGCTGAACTCCCCTCAGCCCACACGGCACATTTCTAAAAAACAATAGGCACCAGGGTCCTGTGCTATTCAGAAGTAAATTGAGAATATCAATCCTGAATTTGAATTGTAGCATAGACCTATTTTGTGTTTGCAAACAGCGATGATGTGTATTTTTGTGGGTGGAGCTAGAGTTGCACGATTGATCATAAAAAGATCGCGATCTCGACACAATCTCATTTTATTAATGACAATGATTCGCTCGCCCGTCTTTTAAACCTTTGATAAAATCATACCAGAACATTCAAGTACGTGTATGTGCTGCCAGAGCCAGAGAGAGCAGTTTTGAACCACACAATAGTCATTTCTGTGTTACAAATATTCACATTATCACAGAAGTACTGAGATAAAAGTTTAAAGTTAGAATATAAACTCTGATGTCTATGATAGCAATCAAAATAGACCAAACAAACCACCTTTTGAAACAATAACGGTTGTTTCAGGTACATCTTAAGCCAGTAGGTGGCGAAAAGTGACTGTTAAAAAATGTATTTGTCATTGAATCATTCATTGAAAAAACTTGTTCAAAAACACTGATTCATCCAGTGATGAAACAAGTATTTATTAAAGAGTCATTGAATTCATTCAAACCCATTTTTTTAAGTAATTCATTCAAACATTTTTCCAGCAATCAATATTTTGTCAGAACCTCTAGTAAATTACATGTTTTTTTTGTTTAGTTGTATATTCAGAATCGTGGGAGAATTGTGATCTCTATTTGAAACAAAAAAGTCATGATTCTCATTTTATCCATAATCGTGCAGCTCTGGACTGGGAGATATAAATGCAAAAACAAAAATAATGAAATAAAAATGTTTAAAAGTCTGTTTAAAAGTTATCTATGTAAAATGTATAATAATATTTCATGCTGTAACTGTTATGTATGTATGTCCCCTATGAACTGCATAGGTGAGTTTTATTTAGATTTAGTGTTTACATCAAATTCATGCTTTTAATAGTAGACTAGTCTAATCATTGCAGGTTTCATCAGTCTAGTCTGTGGTAGTCCAATATAAACATCTTCCATTTAGCTTCAAAGGGCGTCTTCAGCTATGGTATTCTTTAAAAATGAAGATGAAATGTTTTTCCGATTCAGACATCCAAAGGCATAACAAAACATTTTTCTCTTATTCTGGGGGTTTTGCACATTTTCCTCCTCTTGTTAACGCTATTTTTCTGCCACCACAAGTGATGTGGCTGTGTCTATCAATTAAAAAAAATTAGCTAATCACATTTTTTTTGTAATTAATCGGAACATTACAACATTAAGGTGTTTAAAGTGTTTAATGGGTTTTTATATTATAATAATTAAACATTTAATCTCCAAATGAATGTAGAAGCAACATAAAGACAGTATATTTTTAATATTTGTTTAATGGCATCGTTTTTATGAATGAAGGCTTGTATCACCAATACCAGTACTGCTACTGATGTCTCTATATGATTTTTTCCCCTCAATTTTAGCCTTTAATTATAGCCATTCAAAATTACAGTCTAATTGAAAGCTGTCACGTTCCTGAGTAGTTAGTTTCCTTTTCGTCGACTTTCAGTTGTGTTTTCACTTGTCATGTGTTTTTTTGTCTTTATTTCCCACAACTCATTCGTTTCTATTTACACTTATTATCCCTACAGCTGCTTGTCATTTAGTTCAATTCCTCTGTGTATTTTAGTTCCTCCCCGTTCATTCTCTGTTGTCGGTTGTTGAATGTATTTCACTTTGTTTGGACTACTCTGTGTTTGTTCTTGGATTGAAAAACCTTCATTTTGGAGGTTGAAGACATCTTCTTCCTCCCATAGTGTGACAGCTACCAATTTTAACATTTATTAGGCTTTAAAAATATAACAGCTTTTAATTTAAGTGAACTTGAAACTTGAATCTTCACATAAAAAGGTTTATTAGGCTGCTGCCACTTTAAGAACTGCCGCACGTGATGCGGATCTGACACACATCCCTCACAACTCTTTACGTAAATTGAATGACTTTATTAACTAATTTAAGACTGTGCTAAGGAGCACACAGTTTGAGTTATATGTATATATATATATATATATATATATATACATATACATATATATTCAGTAAGTTTTGTTGTCTTGCCATCACCAGCCCCCTTGACGGCGAGGTCCTGAAGACCTTGTTCCATCACCCTATTGACCTCCCAGACACCACAGGACTAAACTGGACGGAGGCCGTCATCGCGTGTTTGGAGAGCTCCGCATCGGATCCAGAACACTGCTAGACCCACAGAAGTCACATGAGCCCTCCACAGACCAAGAGGCACCACCCACCTCGACGAGCGAGCCAGAGCCTAAGGATAAGAAGACAGAGCTTGCCATTGCCCAGGAAGAAGTGCCCCAGTGTGGATCTGACCAGGGGTGTGAGGCCGAGACACCAGCAGTCGAGGAAATGGAAACAGAGGACTGGCTGATAGACTTTGAAGGGGACTTGTCAACTTCCACCCTATTCCACCCGATATCTAGTTCACTTGTATTATCTAATGGGAACTGGCAATTATTTTTTGCTCTATCTTGTGTGAAGGATTTCCTTCATCCCCTTTCCAGTCTTGTTTCATCGGCACCACCACATAGCTCAGCCAGTCCTCCAGTCCCATTGCTGCCGCTGCCGGATGCTTGCAGCCCTGTGCCGTCTCTGGGGAGTCCCTGCAAGGACATCAAGCAACCATCAGCAGCGCCTATTCAGGAGGATCCTTCGCCTCTGCCTCCGGCATCAGATCTCTTCACTCCATCTCGGCCCATTGACCTGTCGGCTTTGTCTTGGCTCTTCCCACCTTCGACTCCACCAGAGACTCTCAATCCAGTGGCTCCTCCGGGTTCCCTCATCCCACCGGCTCCCCCTTGGCCAGTCGTCACACCACATCCACCATGGACTTGAGGGCCGTTCGCTGCACTCTGTCCCTCCACCCCTTCAGCTGCAGCAGGTTCCCCCTTCCCATCGGCATTGCCTCATCGCGGCGCGAGGTCGCGCCTTTCCGGATAGGGGCAATTGTCATGATTGTCTGTTCTGTTTGGTTACATTGTCATGGACTTTTAGTTTGTTTTCAATCACCTCATGTCTTCCTTTGTTCAGTTTTCCCACTCTTCGTTTGTATTCATATGTGTCAGCTGTGTTTGATTAATCATGCTTGTTTGTGCTTCCTATTTTAGTTGTACCCTCAGATTCATTCTCTGTCCAGTCACGTCTAAGTAAAGTGTGTGTTGCTAGCCTTTTTTTTTTTCCCACCACAGCGCCATCATGCCCGCCCCCCCAATATATATATTAGGAGTGGGGGATTCAGAGTGATTTTTATTAGGTTACATGACCAGGTAGTTGCGCGCATGTGAGTAAGTGAGTGAATCATTATTCTGATTGATTCGTTCAAAAAAACACTGATTCCATCATAAAACAGAACAATTTTTTCAGATTTTTGATTATTTTTTTTTTTTTTTTTTTTTTTTAAACAAAACAAACGTAGAGAAAAAAAATAATTTTTTTTTTTTATGAGTTCACTTCGTTTTTTTTTTTTTAAAACTTCATTGATTTGGAACGCAACACAAGCATTATCTGTTTTTTTATGGACGACTCATTGAATAATTGCCTGTTTGTCTGCCTTTGGAATTATCATTAAACTTTTGTTTTTGTAACTATTATCTTCGTCTGCCTTCCTGCAATATGTATATATATATATATAATATATATATAATTATTTATTTATAAATCTTAATGTATAATATTTCAAATATAGCGCTATATAATAGGCAAGTAATAATATAAAAAATAATACTTTTAATATAATTACTCAAATGAAATTTTAAGTTATATTTTTAAGTAAAACCTTGGGTGTCTGACAACAATCTTATAAATAAATCCTATTCTTTGGTATTGCATTGTTCTGTTCAGTGCAGTGATGACCTCGTTCTTCTCTGTGGACAGTCTTCTATTACTACAACTCAAACTGTTTGCTTTTATTTCTGTTATGGAGCCTCAGCGTCTCTCAGGAGGTTTATTTTACTAACCTCGCTGTGAAGCTGCCTGAGGCCCAGAAGTCCAAAGATTCACGACCTTAACCAAGTGCTTACGTAGTAAACTTCAACCCGGATAAGTATGTGGGGTCAAAGAGCGAGAGGGAACAGACCTGAACAATATTAGTTTAGTTAACCTACAAAGCAATTAAAGGTCAGTTTTAAAGGTCAGTTCAAAGTCTCAATGTGCTGGTCATCACTTCTTTTTTACTCTTAAATTAAGTTGGAGGTCTAGGTGAGTGGAATTGGAGTAGTAGGGTGAAACTGGGATTAAAGAAAGGTGAAGGACATGTCCAATCTCTCCAGGCCCTGGTCTTTGTCCATATAAATGCTGCTGTGCAGGAGCGAGGGTCAGGGAATCGGTGGCCAGGTTGGGGGTAAGAGGGGAATCGAGTCCAGCGTTTCATTACGAAGGCCTAGACCACAACCACACATGCCCTCGCCTCTGCAGACTTCTCAGTCTACTGCAGATTTCATTAACCTTGCTTTCCCAAGTCCTTTTGGCAGATAAATGATGGACAATGGATACAGTATCAACTCTGAAAGTTCAAGTTCATACTGGTGTAGTTCATCACATTAATTTCCACCAGCGTCTGACAACCAGAAAGTTTCGACATTGTATTAATTTCAAACACAATATCTTTTGTTTTACCTTTTGAAATCTGACAAATTCATTTTTAAGAGTTTTATGTCTTGATGTATGTCTTTAAAATAAATGCTTTGATATTTTATTTTATAAGAACATGAACATGCAAAGACATTCCTGCATTCTTAAGAGTGCAAATTCTTTTTATGTCAACTTTATAGAGAAAGTATGTACTCTACTGTTCAAAATTTTGGGGGTCAGTATGCTTTTCTTTTTCTTTTTTGCCAAGAAAGTATTACTTTAATTCTGCGGATGCATTACATTGATCAAAAGTGACACTAAAGACATTTATAGTGTTACAATAGATTCAATTTCTTTCTAAGTAAATGCTGTTCTTTTAAATTTTCTATTTATCAAAGAATCCTGAAAAAATGTATCACCGATTTCACAAAAAATATTAACTTCCCAACATTGATAATAAAAAGAAATGTTTCTTGAGCACCAAATCAGCATATCAGAAGGATTTGGGAAGGATCATGTGACACTGAAGGCTGGAGTAATGATGCTGAAAATTCAGCTTCGTCATCACAGGAATAAACTACACATACAAATAGAATACAGTTATTTTCAATTTTAATAATGTTTCACAATGTCACAGTTCTTACTGCATTTTTGATCTAACATATGCAGCCTTGGTGAGAATAAGGAATTTCACAAACATGTTTTACTGGAGGTATAATAGATTTGAAATGGGTTCTTTCGTGTTGTGAGTGAAGAGCTGCGTTTTCTGTCTGTTGGCGTGACCGTTTTTCACTTGGTGACGTTTAACAGCACATGTGAAATCTGTACAATGGCGTGACGGAAGATCACTGTGCCCGTCACAGACACGTTTTTTCTTGGGGCATTCTTGTGATGCCATAATTAAGTCTGTCTTCAGCTTCAGTTAGCTCTCTGTTTTCGAAGCATGATATTTGTCGATAACGTTGGCCCCCCCGTTTCTTCGTTCCGAAGGGATTCGGCACCGTCGGAGTTGTGTAATTTCTCACCCGTTTATGGCGCACGAGGTAGCCGTTTCTTGTGCGTTGGTGTGTTGGGATGGGGAGATCATGGTTAGGAGTGCTTCCCGCCCTTTCTCGTTTCTGTCCTCTGGGTCTAGTTCGTGCCCTCGTTTCTTCGGAAGCTCGCTCTTTTCTTCTTCGGGGGGGCACAGAGCGGCGGCGGTTCTCCATCCGGTTCGGCTGAGAGGTCTCACAGTAGGGTTAGTGATGAAAGGGATGCGGTCTCCACGCTGGATCTGGCAGGGCCGCTTCATCGGGCTTTAGGAGGTGCAGATCTCGGCCTGCTGGGCGCTGGATCTAGTGATGCATTTGTCTGCCCTTTTGTTCCTGTCTCTCAGGAATGTTGTAGCGGAAGCATCTCGTTCTTTGAATCTTGCCGCTTCTTGCTGGTATTGCGCGGTATAGAGAACTCGCTGATCTTGCATTGGGCTCTGTGTGCTTGGCTCAGATTTTTTGTAAATGATTCTGCGCTCGCTTGTGGATCTCTGCAATAATATTTGCTGGGTCTCGCGTTTGCTATTTGAATCTGCGCGGTTATATTTCTCTGTCTCAGCGCGTGAGTGTTCTCGCGTAGATTTGATGCTTGCGTAGATTTCTTGTCTGCCTTGTCGTTGCTAGTTTTGTTGCCGCGTTTAATATGTGGCGTAGATCTCGCGTTTTGCAATAATATGTGTAATATATGGCGCGTTTATAATATGTGACTGGCATCGCGATTTGATGAGGCTTGTGCAATAATCTCTTCGTTTGCATCTCTTGCGCTAATTCTTGCTTGATTGCTTACCCTTCTTAATTTTCTCGGTGATGTGGCGCAATTTGTTTGTAATATGCCGATTTTTGGTCAACCTGAACTGTATTTACGGCTCTTTCCCTTCTGCTCTTTGCCTTATATTTCTGTTCTCTCCTCTCATAGAATTGCTGTTTCTGTCTATAATCTTATTCCCTTTGTTTGGTTTTTCTGAAAAATACCTTTCTGATTTCAGATTTTCTGTTTGAAAATCGTGGGGGAAAAGTGGTGGACGCCCTCCCCTCAGGTGCCGTTTTCCATCTGTAGCCTCTGTCATTACCTGCCATCCTGTAGATTGAGAAATTGGTTGGGTTCTGTTCACTTCTACGGTTTTCTGGAGTGCTGCCCTGGTACAGTTCCACTGTGGTGGATCGGGACGGAAGAGGGTTTTGGAAACCGGAGGGTGTTGGTCTTTTACAAAAGATCTCATTCGGAAGAGATCCTCAACAAGGCACAGACAGGGGGGACAGAATGGAATTCAGACATCGAAATAGGATGGAGTTCTGCGTCTCTGTTAGCGATCTTCTCACAGGGTGGTCTTTCCGGGGTCTCTATCTTTTGGTATTCTGAGTTTTTCTCGTCAGATTGTTTAACAGATCAAATAAAAGGATTTTTCCGAAACAAAGAGCAATCAGATGGATGGTAATATATATTCTCCATTCAAAAACAGGACAGGAGGACTGTATCGTTTTAGAGCTTTTCATTTTAGATTTTTGAATCTCCTTTTTTCGAAGGTTAAGTTCAGGATCTTCTCACTCAAACCACCTTACAAAATCAAATCCACAAATTCAGCTCCTCCTTGCTTCTGAAAGACGCTTATTAAAGACTATCATTCCATCCTTATCAAAGCCTCTCAATCAAGGTATGCTTTAGATCCTTACCGAGCTTCGGGTTTCTGTTTGCGAGATGTCGTTATCAATATTGATCAAACCAAAAACGTTATGGCAGCTTTTGGCCAAGGAGAGACTCAGGCTTTCCCCGTATGCTGGTATGTTTCTTTTGGATATATGGCATTTCAATATCGAGGGGTTAGCATGAAAGCATATTGATGTCAGCTCCGCGCCGTTCATCCACGGGGACAAAAGGTTTTTGGAACTGGTGGTGTGCTTCACGTGTAAAGGAGGTTTCCTCTTCTAAGGCAGGTCCTCACTTTTTTCAGGATCGATTCGGATTCGGAACTGTATCATGGGTCCTCACTTCGTTTTAAAAAAGGATCTATAGAAAGGTTACTCACCTCTTGATGGACAGTTGCAAAAAGGTTCTGAAAAATTTCTCTGTTGGATCAAGCAAAATACTGTTTCTCCATCGCCTTTTTTCATTGGGATTCTTTTAAAATAAAAAACTAGGCCAGACCTGTCATCATAAAAGTACAGTTTCAGAATAAAACCCCTCTCATAATGTCACGTCGCAACAGAGGCAGACTGGCCTTATGTACACTGGGCCTTTAGTTCGGTGCCTAAACCATTTTTAGCCTTTGTAAGGTCCTGAACTGCAAGTTCCTTGTAAGGACGGTCACGGCGGGGGAGGGACTTTCCTTTCGCCATGGGGCTTTAACCGCAGGTCTTTCACAAGGGGGGGTGTCTGTGGTTGAAACCATGTCGCTCAACCCCATGGGTGATTGTTTTCTGCCTATGTTGGCGGTTTTGGGTGGTCGAATGAGTTCCCTGTGTGTGCGAGGGGGTACGGTGTGTTGGTCGTCATCGACTCGGGTGGGGGTGCCAGGGGGGGTTCATTCAGGGGAGTTACTGCAAACTCACTCGGGTCTGTCTTCTTTCTCAGTCTCTGAACCTGCTCTCTAATCAGGCTGGAATGAGTCAAGGGACTCAGTCGTTACTCACTTCCTGCCAGGTCACGGGGAGTCATCAAGTGTGTCTCAGTCTATCCTTCTGTGGAGGGAGGGGACACTTCTTGCTCAAGAAGTCCTTACAGGGGCTAAGGACCGCTCAGGGCAGAGACTGAGCTCCTGTCCGAGGGCTATTTCGCTACTCACTTGGGAGGCTGGGGGGTCAGGGATCACTGCTCAGGCCCGGGGGGTGGACGACTTCCAGTGCGAAGGGGTGGGAGGCTTCTTGCTCCTATGGGGTCCCTGTCGGGATAGACGCTCCCATGGGATCTGAGACGGTTCGTCAGAGATTATGGTGGCCCTCCCCTCAGGCGGCCCTGGCCGGGCTGGGCGTTTATGGTCACGGCATGACTCAGCGGCCAGCTGTCTGTTTTCCCCCTCCCCTTTTTCCACGACGAGGCGTTTGGTTGAGGAGTCCGTAGGACTGTTTCACCAGGGTTCTGGCTTGGACATGGTCACCTGGTCGAGTCGCCTCCAGGTTGGAATCCGATAGGAGCGACATCAGTTTCTGGATTCTCCTTCGGACGACGGACAGCCATTCCCTTAGAGCTGTTCCAATACGACGGCACATCCAGACCCATGGAGGGAGCTCAGTATGGTTGTCCTGCAGCTTCAGTTCAGGTAGCCGAGGCCAGTTCCTGAGGGGAGTCTGAATCTAGAGGCACATCCATGCACTCCATCTACCGGCACTGAGTTATGCTATGCCACTAAATGGTTCTCTTTCCATCTTCTGTGTTCTGAAGTTTCTCTGATCTTTTTAAGTTCTCTGTGGTTTTTCAGTTTACCACTCTGCAGAGGGTTACTATTAGCATTTTCTCCCTCCACTCATTTACCACGTCACCAGCGGCCATTTTTTTTTTAGGTGCGTCCCTGTGGGTGACGCTTTTTTTTCATGAGACTCCTTTTTTAAACAAGGAAAGGGGTCTCACCTCCTTTATGGGGGGCGCTGCAGGTATAGGTCTCTGCATGGCGTTTGGGATTAGTTGGAGGAGTGTGAGCATGAAAAATGGCTCACCTTAAAACTCTTCCTGGCCTGGCTTCCTCCACTCCTCATAACAGATTGGATTCTCTGAAAATCTACCCCTACTGTGGCTATTGTTCCTCCTCAAATGCCTGGCCTTCATCTTATTCCTTTAGCGGCGTCCCTCATGGAAGCCAAAATGTTCCTCCAATCAAGCCTTATCTACATAAGGCTGGGGGCCCTTGTCCAGCCTAGATTGTGTCCCTTAGGTCCTACTAAATAGTGGAAAAGGGAAAATCTCTCTTTTGTCTGTCCTCGGGCTGTCTAAACGGGGGTGTCTTTGATAAGCCCAGTGGGGCGCCAGTTTAGATGTAAGGCGTATCTTTTTTTTTTAACCAGTGGTCTGTTTTGGGTCAACTGTTTTTTTTTTTGGTGTGAGTGAGGGGTGGTTGTTGAGACTGTCCGTGAGAAGATCCAGTGGGTGTTTGGCGGCCTCACCTTTGACAGCCTCTCCCCAATCCTGTCCGAGCGTGGTGGCATAGGTCGCCCTTCTGTGTCCTTTTAGAAACTTTATCTTTCTCCTTCTTTATTGTGTGTGATGCGGCGGGGCTGGTCCTTTCCGCACACATTTTTAGATTTATAAGCACCTTTTAGGCCTTGACTTACTGGGGTCTCTGGGTCTGGCTCTTAGCTTCCACAAGTCACAGTTTTGGCTTGTGGCGGTATTGGTTAGTTGGTAGTTATGGTTCCCAATGCGTCGCTCAGTCCGAGAATATCCCAAGAAGGAGAACGAAACGGTGGTTCATGGACCCTGGTTAGGGAACGAGATACGGGCGTCGCTCGCCGCCTTCTGCCACACTCCTGCCAGCCTTCGCCCCTTTTCTTCCATTCACGTTTGTTTTATTTTTTTTTTTGGAGGGGGGCTTTTTATAGTTCCTGGTGTGACGTCGTCATGCCGTCACCGTCACGCAATGACAGGATCAGATTTTCTTGCTCACGACACACATCACGCAGAGAAGTTCCCCCAATGCGTCTCGACGCAGCGTCTCGTTCCTATTCAGGGAAACCAGGGTACATACGTAACCTGAGACGTTTTCCACAATGCACTTCATCATCCCTTTTGCTGTTTGCAGAGACACTAAATCAACGGATATGGTTTAACATTCTAAAAATATGCTGCTGTCTAAAGACATTGTCATAGAAACCCACCTGTTTCCCAGAGAGTGTGAGCTAGAGAGAGATAACTCACGGTATCACAGGTGCCAGACACTGTCTGCAATTGATTTCCTGTGTGTCACTGGCACAATTTCAAGAATTTCAGAGATAAAACAAAGTTACTTTATAGCAGACATCTATAATGTAATGAGCAGTGGATTTGGGGGCACATGCAGTCATAACTAAGTTTGCTAAATCTAAATCTTAAAAGCACTTCCAGTCCACTATTGATTCAGATGTATTTTGTTTTCTTTTAATCATCATACTTATGTTGCTTATATGATGCTGGCCTTCTTCAGAGTAATGAATTATTTAAAAACAGCATCAAGCACCCATTTGATGATAAATTATTCATGGGTGCATGAAGAATTCTCATTTGATCAATTGTGATTCATATTGTCAGCTGAAAGCATTTTAAAGGACACTTTTGAGAGTAAATATGAAGAAACTCAGTGTCATGTCTCCAGATACGTTAGATTGAGTCAGTCTTAAATTGCAATGTTCTTTTTGTAAAGGTTTTGTGAAAGCACGTTTTAAGTGATGAGAATCTGTGAGTGTGTCATGAGCTGTATTTTATATATACAGAATAAGAAAAATACTGATCTGAAAGTCATTAGCAAATCTAAGGCAGTCACAGCACCGTCATGAAATATTAATAACAGAGCACAGCAAAGTGTGAAACTGATGAGTGCAAAATATGTGTTTGAGTAAGTCAGGTATGATGATAAAAAACAAAATAAGTGTTAATAGCGCTAAAATACTTGCAGGGAAAACGGACAACAATGGCATGTTCATGCATCAGTGTGAATGGTTTGTTTTTTTAGATTTTGATAAACATTTTCATTTTGAAATTGGATAAATCTGCTATGGTTTAAAGGGGTACTTCACCCAAAAATGAAAATGATGTCATCATTTACTCCTAAAAATGAAAATTCATTTACTCACCCTCAAGTTGTTCCAAACCTGTATAAATGTCTTTGTTCTGCTGTACACAAAGGAAGATATTTGGGTGGGGGTTACAAACATTCTTCCAAAGATCCTTTGTGTACAGCAGAACAAAGAAATTTATACAGGTTTGGAACAACTTGAGGGTGAGTAAATGAATTTTCATTTTTGGCTGAACTATCCCTTTAAGTCTCAGTTGGACATAATATGAACACTGTGTGTGTCATATCAGATGTGTTTCAACCAGGAAATATTATATTCATTCTGACTGGATAATGTAGTTTATAGACTTAAACATGCAATTTCATGTACCATAAACAACACCACTGATGAAAATATGCTGTTTATCTTCTGCCTTCAGTGTATAACAGGATCCGGTGGCAGGTGCGACCAGCTAATCCTGGAGAACTAGTTTAGATTTAGTGACATCTACTGTCCATTGCTGGAAATTATTCAAAATTTTAGTTTATAGGTTTTTGCTGTGGCCATAGAAGAACAACTTTTGGTTCCCCAAAAAACCTTTAATGAACAGTTCTTAATAGAACCATTTTACTAGTATAAAGAACCTTTTCTGCAGTGGAAAGGTTGGGTGTTAAATGTTCTTCAAAGAACCGTCGATGCCAATAAAGAACCTTTACTTTTAAGAGTGAACGCAGAATGAAGCCAGAATGTAAGTTAAATGAAAAAAAAACCCAACAACAAAAAAAACAGGTATATATAGGCTGAGAGGGGGGAGGGGATAAAAAGAAGCAATCTCTCCCTGATATGAAGGTTCTGGTGATTTACGCCATGCATGAATGGGCACAGTTGGCGCAGAGGAATCAAACTGGAGTCAGGAGCGATCCAGGGTCCCTCCACAGTCGCTCTGCTCCCCAGAGTCCTCTGCATGCCTCCCTCTCTCTCTCTCTCTCTCTCTCTCTCTCTCTATTGTTGGCATGGCTACTAACATGCATTACTGCAAGGAAATGTAAATTTGGAATTTATCTGCTGAAATAACAACATGTGGATGTGGGTAGAAAAGACAAACAAACAACAAAACAAATTTCATTACAGCCACTTAGTTAATGTGCATATTTAGCTAATAGTTTTGTAACGATTATGTTTTTCTGAATTACAAAACAATCTTTTTGACTGTGCTAAGTGACACAAAAATGTATTTAATCCTCTCTCTTCTTCCTCCCTCTCCTCCTCTTCTCCCTCTCTTTTAAGCAGGATTAAAGCAAGTGCTTCCTACGTTAAAGTTCCTATAATCCCAGATGTGAGTAACATCACACATACACAGACCTCGACTGTGATGGGTTTACACTAATGCTATTTGAATACTTTATTCCTGTTTGCTGATATATGCTGAATGACAGTATCATTTCTGCCAGCAACCTTGTGTTGAACTTCACCCATCTTTAAAAAGACTGCAGTGAAATCCCTGTGAAAATTTCAAAGGCAAGCATATTTTATTGCAATATAATTTAGAGATTAGTTCAAGCATGCAAAAAATATACTGTTATGTTTTGTGTACCGTTCTCCTGTGCGAAAATATAGTAAAAACAGAAATATTTTTACAATTTAAAATAGAATTTTTTTTTGTATTCTTATAATACCAAAGCTGAATATTCTGCAGCCATTATTCCATTTTTAAGTGTCACATTATCCTTCAGAAATCATGCTAAAATGCTGATTTGGTGCTCAAGAAACATTTCTTATTTTTATCAATGTTTAAAACAGTTGTGCTGCTTAATATTTTTGTGGAACTTGTGATACGTTTTTTTTTTTTTTTTTTTAGTATTCTTTGATGAATAGAAAGTTCAAAAGAACAAATGAAGAAATCTTTTGTAACATAAATGCCTTTACTGCCACTTTTGATCAATTTAATGCATCCTTGCTGAATAAAATTACTAATTTCTTTAAAGACAGACAGATAGATAGATACATATGTACATATTTTATAAATAGTGGTAACAGACTATATGAAAGACAACTTCTTGCACTTTTTATCAACAGTAACTGCTAAGCTTTTGAAAAATTTACATAAAACACTTTCTTGATCTATAAATGTATGCTTTAAAAATCTGACTTTTAAAATATGTAATATGAGTTATGGGACTGACAGGCTCCTGGTGTACTCAGCTGCTGTATGCGCACTTACTAAAAATTACCAATCTCAAAACCTGACCTGTCATAACACTGCATGCAACCCTTACAGACTTCACGGAGGTCTGGAGAAATATCTCCATATCTCTGAGTGACAGTGCCACGTCCCCTTACTCTGAGTGTAGTCAAGCGTGACCCCCATGCAGGGCCCCCCTCTGCCTGTGTTGGCCTTCCCCACAGCAGGGGTCCCATTATTGGACTCAGCCAGTCGAGTGTCAGCAGTCCCCTCTTAATTCACACAGACGGTGCATTCACTCACACATCACATGGATACACAGATCCAGCTGAGGTGGGGCCGTAGAGACCAAAACAATCAAACAATCTGCAGATATGTGCAATGTGGAATGAAACTCGATATATGCATTTACTCTATGCATATTTTTTACATGTTAAGTGTAAATGTATACATAACTAAAGTAGAGACTGTATAACATAATAACATATAATACTCATCAAAATCAGACAACATAAATAATAATGGAAATGGCTTAAGTTAAGCCTTTGAGTTTTCTTTTCTCTTATGATTTCATTTCAGAACGTTACTGCTTACTCACCAAAACTAAAGAAAACACATCTTCCCAATCCAGACACGAATTATCAGGACCACCATAGCAGATCATGCCCGCCCAATATATATATTAGTAGTGGGGAATTGTCAGTGATTTATTCGGTAGGTTACATGACCAGTAGGTTGCGGCATGTGAGTAAGTGAGTCATTGAATTATTCATCTGATTCGTTCAAAAACACTGATTCATCCATAAACAGAACAAGTTTTTCAGATGCTTTGATTATTGAAATTTCTTTTCATTTTTAAATGCCACAAAACGTAGAGATACAAAATAAATGATTTTCTTTATGAGTTCACTCAACCCGTTTTTTTAAAACACTGATTCATTTGGGAACGCAACAAGCATTTATCTGTCTTTTATGGACGACTCATTGAATAATTTACTCAACCAATTCACTAATATCCCTGTGAATCCCTAGGAGATTTGCTACAGTTGATTCTGCTTTTAAATTAGTTTGATACTATTTTAGTTGGTGGAGCAGAAATAATGATTTGCAACCCACAACAGCAGATTCCCACTGGAGCCAGAATGGCCTGACATGCCTGTTTGTGTTTATGTGTGTGCTAGCCAAGATAGAGCTATGCCCTTGTTAGCCCTGCCCTTCTGTCTGCCACCTCCACACTGACATATAGACTGCTCCAGAGATTATGCTCAGTGCGGCTAATCTAGAATAATCCACAGCCCAGGCAGCAATTCTCTCAGTGCAGGGGAGTATTCTGGCAATGAGAGTAGCTCTTACTGTGCGATACCAAAACATAGCATCATTAAGTCCCATTGAGTCAAATGCCAATGCAAATCCCCCCATTGGGTGGAATAATAATGAAGGTAATCATTTTCTGGCAACCCGATTAACAAACACTTCCTCAATGCGAGTGCTTGTTGTATTTGGGGGCCCAATGCGGACAGACTGTCAACCTTGAAACCCTCCCAAATAAAGGGGGTCACATATGGTTTGGGACCACAATCACTGAACAGTGTGTGTGCATGTATCACAGATGTGTGGCTCCAATTGTTTGTGCGTGCATTGTGCAGTCACGCTTACGACGGTGAATATTTGCCATCATTTTGCCCCAATTTTGAGACCCCCAACAGAGAGACTGACATCCATGGCAACAATTATCAGCAATTACAGCCAAGACAGTTTGATGGGAGCTTTATCGTGGCATAGTGTAGATTTACTGTAGCTATGAGAGCTGAAGTGTGTCCTATCCTTCATGGACATCAGCAATTGTACTCAGGAGAAGAGAGTCTCCTCTTGTGTACTATATTTCTCTGCAATTGGTCAATTAAGTGGCTCTTAACTTCCCTTCCATTCTCCGCCCACTCTGAAATGCAATTATGTCCTTTCTTTTCACATGGTCGATTATCAATGCCGGTCCATTAAAATCAGATTTGCATAATATAGCATGCTCTGTAGCATCAGGCCATAACAACACATTAATCAAACAGAAGGATGTGTGACCGTAGGACAGAGTCATCTTTTAAGACGGTAATAGAGGCCGTCACAGCTCTTCGGATCCCGTGTGGCATTGGGTGGGCCGTCATTTCCAAGAGTGTGCCCTTGATTGTAGCCCTACATGTTTTCTGGCTGTCCTTGGCTCTTGGCACCCAGCAGTGGAGCCAGATGTACATGGATGACCCTGCTCCATATGTGTTCTGAGGATTAGGGTCAGCTGCTTAAGATTCAGACTCATACTGGCTCTCTGACTCACCTTCATACGGCCTGTGAAAGGGCAAAATGGCGAAGGGTCCCCTTTTTGGTTTGGGTCAGGTCAGGATGAAATGTGAAATATTTTGTTTGAAATAATTTTGGCATTTCTTAGTGTTACTGTTTCTGAACAAATGCTGTTTAATGGCCTCACCCAAGCTCACCCAAGTCATTATTTCCCTTATTACACTTTAACCACTATAAGAGACAGCAGCAAATCCCCGGAACACTGGGAGAGATGAAGCTGTTCTCGATGGGTACACGAGCACTGAACGGCCACTGATGGCCGGGAGCTTGCATCTCCGAGAACATCTAAATATGATTTGATTGAACATCGCTATGATTAAATATGAGTCACATATTTAGGTCTAAACAACTACATTCTCACCAAAAAAGTGAAAAGTGATTTGCTCGGCCACCATGACAGTTCCTGTAAGCACAAAAGTGCTGTGCTAGTGCTGTTATCACTAGAATATAGAATATTGCAGGGCTCTCAGCCAATCAGATTCGGGAACCAGAAAGAACTGTTGTATAAATATCATATACATATATATATATATATATATATATATATATATATATATATATATATATATATATATATATATTTATATATATATATATATATATAATATGAGTAGCTTGTTTTCCTTTTTTCCTTTTTTCCCTTTTCATTAGTTTTAATAACTTAATATAACATTTAAAATTATATATATATATATATATATATATATATATATATATATATATATATATGTGTGTGTGTGTATATATATATATATATATATATATATATATATATATATATATATATATATGAGCAATTACACGTAGCTTATGAAACTTGGGAAGTTGTAGTTTTAATTTTTATATATTATAAATAAATATACTGAGCATTATATTGTGTGTTTTCTGCCATGCTCATTCATAAAAACAACCAAGAAACAACTATTTAAAAGAATAATAGTGTGGCCAGGGTTAAGATTAGGACTCAGACATATATATGACCTTTCTACAAGTCACAAGTTTCCCAGCAGATTCACTAAAAACGAATTACTGCACACCTCCACATGACTGGCCGAACGTCAGAGCATAGAGTAAGTATTGTGAAGCACGTGAAATAGCTCGCGCATGAGAAATGCCTGGCACGTTCCAAGCACTGTGCTTTTTATTTAAGAAATTAAACAGGCTATGGGGCTCATTTTTCATTTTTTATCTTCAGCCTTTTTTAGGCCAAGGATACCTTGATAGATATAGAGAGACGAAGGAGAGACCCTCTGTTGCATATTGAATAAAATTATTAGAGTGTTACATTTTAAGCCAGGCTAATCAAAATATGACCATAGTACTATATGAATGTATTTCTACCAGAAAGACTCAGGAGGCAAGATAGCGTAACAATGATATTTATTAACAATCAGCAAGCAAAATGTGGTAAGTCCATTGCTTACATCCTGAGGGTTGTAGACTCTGCATTTCTTGCCTAAAGATGAAGGAAGGGGTGTAGCCAACCCCTGGGGAGGTATGGACAGGGACCATCCTGGTGGTGGTGGGGAGGATGGAGGTAAAGGTTGGCATCAGCATCTTCGAACTCAGACGTGTGTAGGTATCGATCTTATATACTCCCAAATGTTAGATAATGATTGGTTGGATCTAAACTAATAGTGACGTAACATTTGAGAGCTTCCATTTACATGCTTGACATGCATCACAAATTCACAACAAAATTCTTGAACATTTTCATTTTAAATGTAAACTATGTAACTTTTGGCCCTTTAGTGGATAAAAAATAAAACTGAATGCATTTTCCAGAAGAACGTTGTTTTGGTTGTGCTTTGGCTCTGTGTTACTGTTTGCATGAATATGACTTTATAATAGATAATGCTTTACAGTGAACTCTGTTAGAGACCAACATATGGCAATTTGTCTGTTCAATAAAATACCTTACCTGTCGAGAAATAAAAACGCCATCTCTGCATCACTTTTTCAACATTTCAAATCTCTCAGTTGTTATCACTGAAAAGCCAGGCTAATGTTGATTCTTGTTTTATTACGACCTCTGTCAATTTCTCTTTTTACCATCAGACTTTCCTCTGTTCATGCTCCATGTCTATCTCGCCCGTTGTCACAACTAACCTGTGCCACTCGAACACCATATACGCATCAAAGTAGCCAGAGCAACTTTTCTCTATTTACGGATGAGATGCGCACAGGCGATTTCCCGCGAAAACCCTCCTGATCTGTCTAAAATATAAACACTTACAACAGCCTCACCAGAGTGAATCAGGGAAAGACAAAACACATTTTGGATGAAGGATTGATGATGATTCATTAATTAAATTTTATTAAGATTGAAAAAAGTTACATAGTGTACCTTTAATTAATACGTTTTAATGTGGGAAGGATGATGAAGACATTTAACTTGAATTTTAGCTCCTTAACATCAGCTTTGGTTGAAGGTACATTAATATATTATATTTAACACTTTTTTTTTTTGCAAAGCTAAGTACATTAATGTGAGATTTCACTATTTATATTAAAAGACATTAAAAAAATCAAACGTCACATTATATTGAGGTTTTTCATTCTGTTTTTATTTAGAATCCATTAATAATGAGCGATCAGATTCCAGTGGGTGAAATCACATGTGCCTCATATGCCACAGATTACGTCTGAGCAGATGGAGAGAGAGAGAGAGAGAGATGCATAGGGTATGCTTGGCACTCAATATTGTTAATGTAATTACAGAGAAAGAAGGATACGGTTTCTTTCTTTCTTTCTCTCTCTCTCTCTCTCTCTCTCTCTCTCTCTCTGTCTATCGTTCTCTGTCGTTCTCTTTTTCTGCTTGGTTACATTGTATCACTCACATGAGCCTGGTTAGATGTGACCCTCTATGCAAGTATTGGGACAAAAGGTTTTCATGTGTCTGAAAGCTATGTTGACTCTGGTGCACATTGTCAGACTGATGGTATGTGAGAGAGCAATGCTGAAAATGTAAATATTATTGTGTGGAGCTGAATGTTCCTCATAGGAATGATCACATTTACAGGAGTGATTCTGTTCTTCAATTCTGTTTGTCTTGGGTGAGCAGTTTTGTTTGGGGAGGCAACTTAAATTTCTGGTTAATACAATAAAATAGTTATTTTCTTGTTATGGACATGATATTAATACTCTATAATATTTTGTCTAAATAGTATAAAGTAATAATAGCTCCCTTATTACACACTCTCAGAATACTTGGTTCTTATTGGTCAGTCACTGCATTCTACAGACAAATATTTTTGTGTAATGACCGTTAAATTGTATAAGTGACCGTTCTCCCAGGCAATTGATGTCCTATTCAGCTGTACTAGTTTCATATATCTTACATAATTTTGTTCTCTTTCTTCTCACATAGTGGAATAATTTCTTAAACTGAAATCAGTATTCCAAGTGCATTTTATTTAAGTCATTTATTTTTTAAACTAATTGAACTTACAGATCTTGTTAGTAAAAATGTAGGTGTGGGAAACAGCGGTGTATCAGTCTTTGATTTCGGTCAAGGACAATTCATACACAAGTCTGTGAGATGCAGTACTCTTAATAATAGTGATGGCAAGGGAAAAAAAGTTAATTTACGGTTGAAATATTTTTACAAGACTTGGATCTGCATCTAAAATTGGAAAATTGCTTGTAATCAGACAAATCTTGTGAGGTCCCCAAATTAAATTTTTCTAGTCTCATGCTTTGGATTTGGGTAGGAGTATGTACCCCTGATAATGGGCCTCACATGTTTACAGATCCTGTGGAAGAACTCTAGCTCGACCCATTGACAGATCTGGATGTACTATACACTTTAAAACCTGCATGATGAAACGGGCCTGATTGTTCATGTAGATATTGCATCAAACCTAAAAAAAAATACTGAAAATATAAGAATACTGATCACCATCTCAGCATACACGAACATACAACTATGAAACAAATGCAGTACACTTTAAAATGAGTGTTTAATGTGTTTTCCATTGGATATAGTGACTTGTTGTTTTTTAAAATTTTATTTATTTATGCTTTTTTCAAAATTGATGACTTCTGATCCTACGATTAACTCTGTCTAAAAAAATCCCCTTGTGATGCAATTAAACAAAAAACACAAGTACTCTTTTTTTCTTTCTTTCTTTCTTTTTTTTTTTTTTTTTTTACACATAAGAGCACCAGATAGTCTTGTGTGGCTGGTTTTAATAGCTTACATCCCCCAAATCTGATTGAAAGTTTAGTTTGCCTCTGATATTAAATTCATTTGGCATGACTAACTATAACACTGAGTTGTAACCAATCAGAGTGTTTGTGTGTGCTAGTGAGGTCAGACATTAGGTTTACTTAAATGGAGAGAGCTGTTCTCTCATTCACACTCTGCTCAAATCCAGGAACTCTCTTCAGTTTAAAACTTTCTTTAAGACAAACACACGACACCAACATGCATTGTAAAGACCAAATCTGGTAAGTTACATTTTCTTTCCATTTTAAGATTAAGGTAAAGTACATCTTAGTATTGTGTGTGTGAAGAAATGGCATACATAACTACTTTTTTCTTGACAAGTTTGGCTTGAATACTGTTTAATTCTTTAGATTATATCATTTTACAGCATGAGACATGATTTAGGTCGAGTAAATTATTTGTCTTTTTTAATCAATATAATACTTTTTATTAGTTCACAGTAATCCTGAATGTTTCAAAAACAGTGTGCAAAAAAAAAAAAAGAAGAATTCCAGTCATATCTAATGGGACAATATAGAGTCAGTAATTGATGCTTTAAATTCCACAATTCCCTCTAATGAATATAGTCAGGCTTTCAGTTTAGTAAAGAGATTTTTCATCACCAGCCATGAGGACTACCAGAGAACGGCAGACTGGCTGCTGTCCCAGACACAACACAGACCCACAGTAGCCATCATCTGCGGCTCTGGACTGGGCATGCTGGCGGACGCTCTCAAGTGCCAAGACTCTTTCAAATACTCTGACATCCCTGGCTTTCCTCAGAGCACAGGTAAGACACGGGTCAGAGCATGTAACAATGTATTTGTCTTGGTGTTTTTCTCCATTTTCTAAAATAAAGACAAAGTATTATCAAACTGTAGAGCATGGCACTAGCAACATCAAGGTCATAGGTTCGATTCCCATGGGAAAGCAAGCAAAATGTGTATCTTGAATGAAATATAAGTCGCTTTGTATGAAGGCATCTGCCAATGAATAAATGTAAATATCATGCATGTTACATGTTACATTGTTAAGCTTTTAATCTGCAAAAAATTCAGTTTAATTGACGCCTTCCATTTTAAATGGATGCATGAAACAAAATTATAGGAATTTTGTGTGTGTTTATTTTGTTGCAATGCTTGTATGTATCCTGACTATGTGTTTGTATATATTCTTACAGTGAAAGGTCATGCTGGAAGGCTTGTTTTTGGGGAGCTCAAAGGGAAAACCTGCGTGTGCATGCAGGGTCGATTCCACATGTATGAGGGACACTCACTAAGCAAGGTTTGTCCTTTTTAAACCAATGCTACTACATGCCCCTCTTCTTTGTGATAAATTCTTTGTAAATATTTGTGGTCGTTAAGATTTTTTTAATGTTTTAAAACAAGTATCTTATGCTGCGTTCATTTGATGTATTTATTCCTGTGGTGGCAAAACTTAAAGGGTTAGTTCTCCCCAAAAATGAATATATGCTATGAAATTTCAATGGTTAGTGTGACTTTGCCAGTTTGATTCACGCTCCGAACCACTGATTCGAAACAAAAGATTTGTAAAACTTTGAAGCTTCAAAAAAAAAAAAGATCAATTTTGAAAACAGTGATGCTTCTTTTTTTTGTTGAAACTTGTAATAGAAATCTTTTGCAACATTATAGATGTCTTTACTGTAATTTTATGCATATTTGCTGTATAAAAGTACTGTATTAATTTGTGACAACAACAAAATATTACTGATCCCCACAATGCTGTACATTTAACATTTACAGTACATATCATTCTTGGGCTAACACAGTTTAATGCTCCATCAGGCTTTATTTGCTTCATTGCTACATTCATGTTAAGACAAAATCTTCAGTTTCATCACCTGTCATAAATAGAATTATATTACATAACAAAATTATATTGCATTCCAAAAGTATCTCCAAAAACACTGTTCTATTCATGCTGTGTCATGCTGCAGTCTAGAATGATGATAGAATAAGGAGATTCCTTTTTCTTTTTGGAAACCCGCACAGTATATTCACTCCATCCTGGTCACGCTGATTTGAGTCACATGCTTTATGCCACAATTCAATGAAACTTTTGTGTGGTTTACATAACACAGGGTTAGATTAAAATGGCTTATTGGTAATATGCCTTGTACAGTACAGCAGCAAGCTTATGAAGGTTTATTACAAACGTGGTGGATGTTGAAGATGGATTACCAGAATTTGTGCTTGTGTTCCTCAGGTCACTTTTCCAGTCAGAGTTTTCAAGCTTCTGGGTGTCGACACCTTGATTGTCACTAACGCTGCGGGGTCATTAGCAGACAGTTATAGCTGTGGTGATATTATGATCATACGTGACCACATTAACTTCCCTGGACTTGCTGGACTGAATCCTCTCAATGGCCCTAATGATGATAAGTGAGTATCAACCTACATGTTGAAGTGAGTTAAGAAAGCATTCATTCAATGTAATCATTTATCGGATTTATCTATCAAGGTTTGGCCCTCGATTTCCACCCATGTCTGGGGTCTATGACAAAAGCTTACGGAAGATGGCGTTCGACATCTGTAAGAGCATGGGTGTCTCCCAGTATGTCCAAGAAGGCGTGTATTGCATGGTGGGAGGACCCAACTTTGAGAGCATAGCTGAAGCCCGACTTTTGCACAGACTGGGAGTTGATGCAGTTGGTAAGATTTCAGATTGTTTAGTAAAATCAATACAATTCATATCTAATCAGAATCTTTAAAGTGCCCATATGACACTTTTTCAGATGATCTTTTATGTAGTGTGTTATATAGCTGTTGCTGGTCGGAAAGGTTTCAAAGATCTAGTGGCTAGTGCGCCATTCACGGCGACCCGGGTTCGACTCCCGTCCCGTCCCGTGCTCTCTCTGCCCAATGCTTTCCTGTCTGCTCTCTACTGTCCTCTCCGAATAAGGGCATGAAAAGCCCATAAATATAAAAGTTTCAAAGATCAAAATCTCCTAAATGAAAAAATCGATTGTGAACTCCCATAAGTGAGTCGTCTGTAACTCCAGTCTTACTTCCTGCACAAACTTAAATAGGTTTTTAACAAATCTACATAATGCTAGCCTGCGGTCTAGTCCGAGAATGTTTACTTTACTTTACTTTGGATGAGTTTGTTGTCGACATGTGACCTATTGTAGGAGACCTCCAAAACTAAATTAGGAACCTTTGAAATAGCATGATAATGGAACTTTAAACAATAGTGGCACAGATATGACACACTTCATGTATATTAACATGTTATTTTATAGTAATAGTTATATTGTCTTAATTATTATTGATTTATGCATAATTTCAAATCCTTTGCAGGAATGAGTACTGCACCAGAAGTGTTGGTCGCCAGTCATTGTGGCATGAGAGTCTTTGGTCTCTCCCTCATCACTAACAAAGTGGTAAAAAGCTATGAGGACAATGAGACTGTCAATCATGAAGCTGTGCTGGAAGTGAGCAAAATGCGTTCAGAGACGCTGCAGGCGCTTGTCACAGAGCTCATCAGCCGCATGGACATCAACAACAACACGGCATGATGTCATCAACACTGTAACTGCCATTCAAAACCTCATCCAGAAGAATCTGCCGCTATGCAGTGGTCACTTTTTTCATTTCTTTATACTTTTGAGCGTAACTACAGAACATCTGGTTCAATAACACATTTTTGAAAAATATTTCAATGTTTATTTTAAAATTAATAAATTTATATTAAAATTATCAAGTTCGATGGTGCCAAAACAACAAACTTAAAACACTGGGCTGTTCAATGTAATTCATTAAATATTTATCTTTTTTTTGTGTGTATGCATCTGTATATTCATGATTACATAATATAGAACTTTTTATGTGGGAAATTATGCAGTAAAATGTTTTATGCACTGCTATTCATTATAAAAAATAATATAATTCATAATGTTAATATTTTGATGGTAAGTTGGATATTTAAAACATTCCTATGTGCTATTTATAATACATTTTATAATAGTGTTGTAAATTCGCCATTGAATAGACCTGTTTTGTATAACCTTATCTTATATAAAACAAACACATAAACTTATCTGCAATGCAAGAATGTCCGCAATAAAAGTGTATTTTGAAAATATTTTACAATTAATTCTTTAATCGTTTATATAACTATTCTGCAATGCATCAATAAGAAGTATATTTTGACTCGAATAAGTATAGTATTGCTGTTGAATTCTTCATTCACTCATTTTTATACAATCACGTGCAATTTAGAAGGATTTATAGAAGTTCATATTAAGGATTACATTAACTTTTCTGTTAAATAATAAAAATAGAATTACAGGAAACGAGAGAATTTTCCCATTTGTCGCGCATGCTCAGTATATCCACTAGATGGCAGCAGAAGTACGTAGTACACAAGCGTGTATACTGGTTGCTATGGCATACTACTGGACTACTGGAGTTGTTTATGAACTGTCAATGACTTTTTGACATCGACAAAACTGATTTTACCGTAGAACAACTTCATGACACGTCAAGAGATGTTGAACTTTCATCCTTTGGTATGACTGACTGACTACCTGTGTTTATAATTGTTACGTTAATGTTAATATAATGTTTTGTCACAGATAATGAAACGGTTTGCAGTACACTCCATTTATTCTTCCATGTATGAGTATTGCTTTCTGTGAGGTAAAACAGCTGCAGTTAGACTAAACACTTTTTGTATTAAAACATTTTTTAAGGATTACAGCAAATGGGAGCGAAGAGCAAGAGCTATGCCTCTGCATCATAAAGCAGTCATATTATCTAACAGAGGAGGAGTCAGACCATCTCCAAGTGGAAAATCAGGTAAAAAAACCTGGCTAAGGATGAGTGTAATACTGTAGTGAGACAGATGTCTGTCTTTATGCATTGTTTTGTAAACTCTGCTTTATGAACAGGGAAATCTCAAAACGCTGTCCAAAATGATTTCACAACACTTCCCAAGCTCTCCATGAGAAGGACAACTGAAAAAGGGGAGGAGGACCAGATCACCTCAAAGAGGAAAGACAATATCAAAACAATGATGGTGTGTACTGTAAAGCAGGAAAGGCGACTTTAATAGTTCACTTGTGTTTAGTTTACACAATGTCGACAACTGCAATCTGTTGTAGTTACTCATCACATCCAGAAAAGAAGAAATAAAGCGCCTGGAGGAGCACTGCGAACAGCTTCAAGAGAGGAACCTGCAGATGGCCAGAAGCATTATGGATACAGACAGAAGCTCAGTCTCCAGAGCCAATGAACTGCTCATACAGAGTGAACAAGTGAGGGTGAGCTAAATTTTAGTACATTTTTAGATCCCACTGTCCACAAAGAGCACTGAGCTCTCTCAAAGTTGCACAAGTATTGAGTACCCTTAACCTGAGTGAAATTTGATCTTTTATGTACTTTCTAGAGATCAGTGGTTGGCTTGAAAAAATTGGATGACAGTCTTATTAAAAGTGCCAAAGCAGAGCTGACAGATACAGAGAAAGTGTCACAGACTCAGCTCAGCGGTGAGTTTGAACTTCTACACTATACAATCAGTTACGTTTTAGCAATTTTCATTATTACTGTTAAATGCAATTTATACTCTGTATGGCCAAAAGTATTTGGAAACTCTTCTAATGAATTGGTTTTGCTATTTCGGCTACACCATTCAAATGTTTGCGGTCTGCAAAATTGTTTAAAATGTTTTTGAAAGACGTCTCTTATGCTCACCAAGGATGAATTTATTCAATCAAAGACAGTAAAAAGCATTATTTATTATTATAAAGTATTTTTGCAATTTAAAATAACTGTTAGAAATGTTTTTTTGTTTTTTTTTGTGATGGCAAAGCAGCCATTATCAGTGTCACATGATTTCAGAAATCATTCAACAGTTCTTATTGAAAACTTGCTGTTTAATATTTTTGTGGAAACCATGTTACATTTTTAGCATTCTTTGATGAAAAAATGAAATTATTTGAAATATATATTGTGTAAGTGAAAATATCTTTACTATCTTTACTAAATATTGAATATTGAATATTATTTTCTTTTGAAAACTGAAACGGTACTGTACGTCTATTACAAGCAGGCTCATAAAACAAGCGCACATAAACATTTAATGTGGAACGAGGCCTTCTTCTGTTGCAGCAATGAAAATGGCCCTGTGCACACAGAGAAGTCTACGTGTTTGGGGATTCAGGTTTTGGCCATATAGTGGAGCTGCTGCTATAGCCGTTAATGGTAAAGCAATAACAAACAACCCCAAACTGCATCAACACATTTCAGCTCACTATCTTATAAGTGCAGGTTTGCAGAAGCAGTTGGACATGGTAAAAGCGGAGGTGGTAAGGGCTCGGAAAGAGCTCCGCTCCCTGAAGACGTACAAAGATATGGAGTTCCCAGTCAAGGCCTTGCAGATTGCAGAGATGAAAAGAAAGTTGGACAGACTGAAAGAGATGCAGAAGGTAAAAAATGAGCAGGAATTACTGCCTGGATGTACATTCTGGCCATCTGATGGGTAAAGAGTAAAAAAGTACTCAAAGTTAGATCAACGATAACGCTTCATTTATTAAATTACACAGCTCCCATAACAACTCTTCATGTCCAATAATGTTTGAATATTGTTCTCCTCTGTAATTGTCAGGAAGAGCAAGAGGATGTGATTCTGTTGTTTGAGAAAGAAATGGTCAGTTTGGAGAGATGCCAGCACCAAAGAGAACAGGAAGTGCTGTCTGCCATTGTTGACGTAAAGATTGTCTTTTATGTCAATTTTTTTTAAATGGAGGTTATTCTTCATTTTAGGTGTGTTATCAAACATATTTTTGTGGTTTGATTTTCAGAAACACGAATCCCACATCCCTCCCGTTGTCAAACTCCTGGCCTCACAGAATTGTACAATGAGGGAAGAGATTAATATGCACAGAAACGTGATTATTTTTCAAATATATTTTTAAAGTTCATTTTTGATTATTAAAGTAGTCTTAAATTATTTCAATGAAGAATGTTAATTTGGGAAATAAATTATTTATTTACATTGTATATTTACTGTATATATATTTTTAAGGTGATAATAGAGCTAGAGCAGAAGAACGAAGAGCTAATGAAGAGTATTCAAGAACTGCAACTCTCAAGACCAAACATCAGGAGAGATATCTTTCCAGATGTTTTCCCGAAATCAGATAAGTGAGTGGATGAGGATTTTGAGTTATTGAGGCAAACAGCTTCTTTATCACAAACAGTTCTTATGTCCTCAATTAACACAAAAACACTGCCAAGCACTTCAGTTGAAGCATTCGCAAATCATACAGTAATTGCAGTTCCAGGGAAAAGTTCTCACAAAATTGGCCACTTGAAAGGAAGTTCAACAAACCCCTCGAAATGTCTAACAGTGTTAGTATGACCCGACCCCACCCATAAACAGATATAGAACAGCAACACTTCATTTTCAAGAGCCTTCTCCAACATACTGACAGCACACAGCCCATGATAGTTTAACATCTAATATACGTTAAGATGCTCATTTGCACTGAGAATTTAAAGGCTTAGTTTACCCAAAAATTAGTAACACTCAGACTTTTAAGACTTTTCTTCATCTTCGGAACACAAATGAAGATCTTTTTGATGAAATCTGAGAGCTTTCTGTTCCTCCATTGATAGCCTACACAACTACCACTTTCAAGCCACAGAAAGATAAAGACATCATTAAAGTAATCCATGGGACACCAGAGGTTTTAAATTCAATTTTATAAAGCGATGCAGGAAAAAAAAAACATAATTTACCACTTTATTTACAAAATATTAATCTCCGAAGCCTTCACAAGAGCACCAGTACACATGCGTGTTGTGCTGATGTGAGAGCAGACATTGTTGTGTGAACTCACGTCAGAGATGGATTACTTTTCACATGGATTACATTTATGATGTCATTACTACCTTTCTGGGGCTTGAAAGTAGTAGTTGCATAGGCTGTCTGTGGAGAGACAGAAAGCTCTCAGATTTCATTAAAAAGATCTTCATTTGTGCCCCGAAGATGAATGAAAATGATGAATTAAATCTCTCAGCTTTTTTTGTCTGTACAATGAAAGACAATGGGGTCCAAAACCAAATCAGACCCCCCCACCCCCACCCCACTTTCATTGTATGAACAAAAAACGTGAGATATCTTCTGTTGTTGTGTTCTGATGAAGAATGTTATGCAGGTTTGGAATGGCATGAGGGTGAGTAAAAGATGACAGAATTTTTATTTTTGGGTGAATGATCCCTTTTTTGGGTAAATGATTGTGCAGATATGTATGATGAGTAACACTTTCCCTAAGCCAAGGAGCTTTGTTGCACATCCAGCATTGCAAATCTGATAAACTTGAAAACGTGCCCCATCTACTTTCAAACAAAGGCTTGGCCTGGAAAAAGTATTGGGCTGTTGGAGATGGTGTAATATTACACAGTTTTGGAAAAGACTCCAAAAGCCGTCTTAAAGATAAATGAAGAACAAGAGAATGCTGTGCATTCACGGAATCCCTGGCGCCCATTAAAGGTTAATGAAGGTTTCACATTTCCCAACAGTCTGTTCCAAAACAGCATGTCAGTTTCCTCTCCATGACAATCGGTCATATCTCCAAAACAATCGGACACTTTATTCCAAGGTCCTGTGAGTGCATGCACAACCTCTTGCCACCCTTGGGAGAGGTTATATCACAGTTGAGATTTATTCATTTGGACTTTTGGTCCTTAAGTGTTGTGGCCTAGGGGACAAAGAACATGGAAAACAAGCCAAAAACATTTAGTGTGTTCACATATCATGTCATACTGAGCTTCAAATTATAAAGTTTTCCATTAAGTGGAGATAATGATAAACAGATCTGGGATTTCCTTCTCTGCTCGTGACAGAGACATGGCTTTAGTGTCTGCAGATGTCCTGAGCCCCAGCAGAGAAAGTTCTCATGTTTCCGGTCTTAAACAAACTGTCTCAGGCTATGGTGACCATGTTTAAAGGCAGATGTTCCATAAGGAGTCCTCCTGGTTTACAGATATCTTTGCACCCAAAAATAAAATTGTCATCACTTGTTGTTCCAAACTTGTATGGCTTTCTTCTGTGGAGCACAAAAGAAGATATTTTGAAAAATATATTGGTGTTTTTTGTCCATACAAAGAAACTCGTCGTGGTCTTTTGGACTCCATTGACTTTCATTATATCGGCAAATACATTCTTCAGAATATCATCCTTGGGGTTGTAATGATATTAGGATGGGTAAATGATGACAGAAGTTTACTTTCTTGGGTGAACTAGACTTTGGGTTGTATAATGGCTGTATACAGTTAGTGTCACTGTGTTGTCTATATTTTAGGTGTACTCCAGATATGGATGTCCATCTCAATATACCCCAAGAGGATTTACTTCCTGTGTAGCTCTGTGCTGAATTCATTACCTTTTTGAGTCTTCCCCTGAACTGCTATATATTACAGACAAAAATCAATGGAGCCACTTCATTAAATCATTTTACTCAGTCAAACAGATCTTCTTTACTTTATTTGTCTTTGCTTTCAGTTTGTTTTATTGGCGTGATCCTCTTTATTTTTTTCAATATATTGCAAGAACCATAATTTATTGTGCCTCTAGACACGCAACTGCATACTACATATATTTTAGTGTAGCACAAACTAAGCTGCAGATGTTGAGTGAACACTTTCATTTGGGAAGTATAGTAACAGAATACCTCTTTAGACAGAAATCTGAGGCTTTATATTAGCATGCGTAAAATAGTCTAATTGTAGGCACATTAAAAAAAATTCTCTTATGCTCACCAAGGCTATTTATTTAATAAAAAAAATACAGTAAAAACATTAATATTTTGAAATATGATTTCAATTTAAAATCACAATTGTTTTTTTAAAATGTAATTATTTCTGTGATGTCAAAACTGAATTTTCAGCATCATTACTCCAGTCTTCAGTGTCACATGATCCTTCAGAGGTCTGATTTGGTACTCAAGAAACATTGAAAAATACTTAAGAATGTAAATGAAAGAGAGTTAGTTGACATGTAGCTGTTAATTAGTAAGAGTAGTTGACGTGTAGATGCAAATTTAGAAAGTCTAAACTAAAGTGGACTATCAAAATAAAATGTAACCTCAAATTATTTATATAATACTTTGTATTGTTCGCCAAGCGCATAAATCAGCAATTCCAGCCTGAATTTCTGATGCTCATCACATTCTGATGCTCATTGCTTCCCATGTCGGGGAACACGATGTTGGAGTTTGGTACCAGTCAGCAAGCAACTGTTATTGCAGTTAATGACACTTTAAAGTGTCAATCCTCAAAGCATGAGTGCTTCATATTATGGCTATATAAGACTATTTATCTTGCAAATGGAGCATTTCAAAGCCATTTTGTAAACCTTGAAACAGTAGTTGTGTGACATTGATGTAATTGACCAAAGTGTGGGAACAAGGCCTGCTCTGTAAACAGTTATGGATTTCAGCACCCCAGTGTACGGGCGACTGGTTTGATTACTTTTGTTGTTTCAGTTGGAAAAGATTCAGCTGAGCCTCAGAGAATTAAAAATTCCTGGTAAAAAAACAACTGTGTGATCTGAGCAAGGGATAAACCTTCTTCAATTTCACTGGATATTTTATGTACATTTCCCAGTGCTGGAATGCTTTTTCCAATAAATAAAACGTATTTATTTTTTTTACATTTTTTTTTTTTTTATCTTATTTCATTTATTTTAGAACATGCAGAATGAAGTGCAACACTCATTATCCAATTGCATAAGCACCAAGAAAAGAAACAGCTGTCTCTCAAAGAAAAATAAATACAATGTGTGTGGTTTCACATTGCATGACTTCCCTGTGATGACATCATTAAATCAAGATGCGTTTTACATCAAAGCAGTTGGACTAATGAGAACCTTCTGATAACTCATGACATCTCAGCTCAGCTGTAGCAGGAAATGACAGAACATCGACGTCATGGAGATGGAGTGGGACGGTGCTAAAAAGGCACGTTATAACATTTCGTGGCCCTGGATGATGTTGAAAGACGCTCGGCGAGGACCCACGAGACTTAAAGTCGAGGGCCCATTTGTCGAGCTATGTTTATGGATCATGTGAGTAATATAAACAGAAAGCACGTTTCTCCGCTCCGCGCGCTCTGAGCTCGAGCTGAGTTGGCAACAGGAGCCCACCTGTGTTTAATCACAAAGACACGATACATGCAACTTCACAGCGATGCAGCGCTGAGGGCTGACGCTCAAAGTCTACAAGTGGAAGGATGAACTGAGAAGTCGCGCTTAGGACTCCCAAAACTTGCGTGTGGTGAGATAAAGGTGAGTAAAAGGTCGCCGATGTTTTTCCGAGCGTTCCAATCTGCGCGCGGCGGGCAATTAGGCTGTGACAGACAGCGCGAGAGAATGAGAGAAATGCTTCATTCCGCTCTTAAATTTTTAAAAGCGTTGTGGAACTCGACGGGCTGTTGCCATGACTGCAGCGGTGTAGCGTTTTCTCTGCAGCCGGTGCGTCGAACTCCACTGCGAGCGAACTGATTGATTCACTTTGAACTTCATTCTGTGGATTGATGTGAAGTTGTGAACCTGTGTGCTTTAGAACGTTAATTTACGGACATGGTTGTGAGTACACTTCGCTTCTCTTGTTGGAATATGTCTGATTTGTTGAGATCTTGTGTTTAATAATGCATGAAATATAATAAAATGACACCGGAGCTAGTCGTCTCTAGGATTTCAGTTACTATAATAGACAGTTTGACAATGGCTTGTCTTTTTTCTTCAATGTCAGTAGTTTCAAACACTAAGTTAACTTAATTAGAATAATTCGTGAAAAAGTTTGTTCTCAGGATGGGGCAAGTTGTCAAATGTTTTAAGCATCATATAGTTTATTAATTTCAGTCTCTCTCTCTCTCTCTCTCTCTCTAGCTATCTAGAGATATTACTATTCAGTAGTATTAATATAGGGTCAGACTGTTTTACTATCTTAAATAATAATGTCACTTTTTGTTCAGGCATACCTATGTTTTTAAGATGACACTCAACACACAGAGAGAGGGAAAGGAACCACTGAGGAGAAGAGCGAGTACTCCCATCCCCTCCTCACGTCAAGCAAGCCGGGGAAATCGAGACCCCTCGGCTGACCCGTATCACCCTCCTCTCGCCCAGTCAGCCTCCTACCACCCTGGAGACAAGAGCATCCACTCACGGGCCAACTGGTCTTCAGACTCCGAGTCGGACAGCTCTGGAACCGAGTGTCTTTATCGTGTGGTTTTGTTGGGGGATCACGGCGTGGGGAAGTCAAGCCTTGCCAACATTTTTGCTGGAATACAAGAGAAGGATGCCCACAAACACATTGGAGGTATACAATCGGAAATATATTATGGTTTTTGTTGATGACTACATATCAAATCAGTTTAGTTGAGTAAGTTCAGTTCAATTCCTTCAATTTATAAACTGAATGTTATTGTTTTACCATAAATATAGCGTTGACACACTACTGTAAATGGCATTTCAGTGCCTAAATTAACCTTGACTAAACTAAAAAGGTCTGCCTGATTGATTGCACTCTCAGATTGTCACGCGCCGTGATTGATCCTGAAACATTAATTGTATGGCGATATTGATTAATACATCAGTCAGAGCAAACATTACATACAGTACATTGATTTGTGTTGCAGCTGTTGTCTGGAGCATTGCTGGCTGTTTTATGCCTTTAAGCACACACTTTAAACTTTGCGGTGGTGTAAACATTACGCTTTATACCATAAATGGAGAATCGTTTCATTATAATTTGCTGGAAAATATGCATTGCTTATAATGGGACAACACATGACTGATTTAAAGACAGCACCTTTGTGTCGTCTTGCTTATTTTTCCAGTCCTGTCCATCTCGTGGTGTCCCAAGGGTGTGAGACAATCCATTTCAACTGACACAAAACCGGTCCATCAGAAACCTATGTATAAACCAGTTGAAATGACTTTAATATTCAGCACACCCATTTACGTGTGTCTAATTCATTGAGCTATGCAACATGACTAAAGCATTAGATGTGTGTGTGTGTGTGTGTCTGTGAGAGGCGATCTATTGACCTACCTTTTTTTGTTGTTGTTGTCTAATGGCATATGACCCCATGTCTCGTGGCTGTTTTGGCTTTGACCGGAGCAGAACATCATCCTGTAAATAATCATCGCATTGACAGGCAGATGTGTGTATATTGATTCTTGTATTACTGGAGATATATTAGTAGACTACTCTTCTGCATTCTACCCTATAAATACATATATTTATAACTGAACATATAAATAAACACAAGTTTTAAATATGTTTATGTTATTAATACATCAAAACTTTTTTAAAAGTCTCTTATGCTCACAGAGGGTGTATTTATTTGATAAAAAAGGTGGTAAAAACAGTAATGTGGGTGAATACTTTTTCAATTTAAGCTGTTTTCTATTCACTCATTGTTTTGATTCTTGTTCAGTTTAATTAATTAAAATGAGCTAAATTAACACAATTTATTTTTCACATTTTGTCAACTTAAAATAATTGTGCACAATTTACCTAATATGTTTACTTAATTCATTTGTGTTAAAACTACATTTCGTTTTTGTTGACGACTGACTAGGCAGTGGATCTATAGTTCCCAGCATGCTTTGCAAGGGACTGAATTGGGAGAATAAATTTAGCAATAAAGTGTTATTTTATGTGTTTTTCAGTAAAGGGAAAGATGGTGTTTAATGTTCAGTTATGTTGGATATATAGAGGCATTTCTGTAATGAGTTTGTCCTGTGATTAGGCTATGGGCACTCAACTCTCTGTAAGCTAAAATCTATAAGCTAATGTCAGTACTGACATCAATCTGTTCTTATTTGTGCATAATATACATTGTGTATAATGACGTTGGAAACTGCTTGTTTGAAAAATTAAATGGGACCAACATAAAATAATTAAGTTTGACTAATGTAATAAAGTTAAGGTAAACATTCTAGAGTAAATTAATCTGACCGAAACCAACTAAATTGTATTGATCAAGCTAAACTGATTTATTTTGAATAAACTTCATTAAATTAAGGAAGGGCAATTAGTGTTGCAATACTTTTTAAAATGTCATGGTTGCGCTTTATTTTACAGTATGTGCACTTACCTAAGAAAGTACTGGGTAATAGTAGACTAAGGTTAGGTTTAATGGTAGATTCAGGGTTAGTACGGCGTTATTACTCAGTTAATTACTATAATAAGTACATAGTATGTACATGGGTAACAGGACTGTAAAGTGGTACCAATGCTATCACTCCAGTCTTTAGTGTCACATGATTTAGAGCTGAAACATTTATTAGTATTTAGAATTAATGTTTTCAGGATTCATTAATGAAATAAAGTTCAAAAGAACAATATTTAGATGTAACCTAAATCTTTACTGTCACTTGTGATCAACTGAATATGTCCTTGCTGAATAGCATAATTGATTAATAAAGTATTAAATTCTTTAGTACTCACCAAAAACATTTGAATATAAGGTTCTGATCATCTATTATTGTTAACAAGAAGGCATTACAATTTACAAATTCATTTGAGATATAAGATGTTACTGTCAGTTTTCTATCCCACTGGCTTGTAAAGCTTCTATAAAATCTTTTTGATTCTATCTTAACTGGCTATCGTTGAGGGACATGTTTGTTTTGAATGCATTTGACTAGCATACTCCTTAGCACAGTGTTATCATATCTGTAAACATGAAATGTGCATTGGCCCTCGGTGGTTGAGGACACTGTTTTCTGTAGGGCATGTCTGGATTATATTTTAGATCTGGCCTTAACATTTAGATGTTAGCTGATATGAAGTTTGAAGACATTGAAGTTGATTAAGGACAATGTTATTCTTTACTGTGAATTCAAATGTTTCAAGCCATGGTTAAGTGCTGTACATCTTGTAGAGGTCTCGAAAAGTGACAGAGTAGATTTAAAGTGGAAAAATGAGACAAGGTCAGTATCAGCCTAGACTGGAGCAAAGTGTGTTTTATCTTCTTGTCAAACTAGCTATGCGATCAGTTTATCAGACACGGCTCAGTGATTTTTCCACTATTCCACTTCACATGCATTTTTTATGTTTGTGATTATAACAAAGCACCGCTCAAAAGTATCGCACACAAACACATTAAAGGTGGGATAAGTAGTTTTTCAAAAACACTGTTTGGAAGTCAATCGGGCCGACACCAACAACAAACGTTTTGTCAATCAGCTTTAGGGGGCGTATGACGGTCGAGAAGAGAGAACGAACAAGAGGGACATTTGAAAAAAGAAAGAGAGATGAGAGCTATAAAGAATATCACTGGAATGAAGGTTTATGACTGGGCCAGCGCTTTAGGATCTTTGTTAATATTAGAAAAGCTTTCCAGCACTAGAGAGAGCGAAGCAGGAAGGCCTGAAAACAGACACGGAGGCTGCTTTGATTCCGCTTCACACGTGAGTAACACTGGGTTTGAGTGTCATTGATTGGCTGGAGCTGCTGTGCTGTTGACAACGAACTAACAACAAACTCTTGTTCTTAATTTTTTGTGCTTCCTTGTCATTCATTCATCCATCATCTGCGCTTTATATTTCGTGAAACATTATTTTGTTGCACGTCAGCTGTTATAAACAGACATCCACTCTTCTCATCCAGTGACCAGCTAGTGAGAGTTGTGCAGGTAAACCACTGCACACTGACGGCCGCTAGAGAATGCGGTGTTTGGCGACATTGTTACTGCACTCGCCTCGCCTGCCAACAGTGATCGGGCCGGGGTTTGAGACCGACTGGGAGCAGGGTGGTTAGGATTGGAGTGTGAGTTTTGGAGGCGGAGCAATGAAGAGAGTGGTGGGTTTGTTTGTTGATTTCAAATATCAACAATGTCCAACGGGGTTTTGGAAAAACTTCTTATCCCACCTTTAATGGCAGCACTTCTTTTCAGCTGTCCATGATAAAGGAAAGGAATAATAATAATACATAATATTTTCTTGTTACAAAAAATATCTGTATTTTTCGAGGTATAATTTTTACAAAATGAAATGATAATGTTTTTGGGAAGTTGCACCACATGACATTAAAAACCTGAACTGATCATACCTTGTGTTTAAAAGATCAAATTATCTGACATGGAATGTAATGACTTTGATTTGTGGCCAAATGTTTTTTAAATATTAATGTGCATTGAAGTACTTTTAAGAAGTAGTAGATTATGCCAAACTAATTATTACATCAGGATTGCTGTATGACCCATTTTCACACACACAAAAATTAAATGTAGAAATTAAAAACTTACTCCTCATAGAAGATATGTATTCAAGTAGTTTTTTTGTGAGTTTTAAAGTATTTTTGAGTAAAATAAAAATTCGCATTAGTTGACATCAACGAAGAATAAACAATACTTCTGCAGCATTTATCAATCTTATTTAATGTTCATTTCAACATTTATAATACAATATTAAAATCAAAAGTTGTATTTGTAAACATTAGTTAAAATACTTTGATCTAACATGAATAATGAATGCATTTTTTTTTACTCACATTAACAAAGATTAATATGTGCTTTAAAATGTCTTGTTCATTGTTAGTTGATGTTAGCTAATGCATTAAGGAATGTTAACAAACGAGACCTTGACCTGGTTGTCGCCTCTATCCAGTGCTGTTCTGGATGTCAGATTGATGTCATCGATATTTTGGAAGTTACTTTATGTAAAAGAGACTGAAAATGCGGTTTCCATGTTCCTATAGAGGATACATATGAGAGAAGCCTCACGGTGGATGGAGAGGAGACGACCCTAGTCGTGATGGACACGTGGGAAACAGAAAAACAGGTATGCAAACATCATACATCAATATGTCTCAACATAATCGACCACAGTAACCTACTTGATGAATTACCAGATGTAAATAAAGGAAAGTCTAAAGACTTTTCATCTTCAGGGGGTTTCATTTGTCTGTCAGGCGTGAGGCTTTGCTTTGTAGACACAGGTCTCACCTACAGGGCCACAATGCCCTTTGTGCAATGCTGTGGAAAAAGCATGGCCACTCACTGCCAGTGGCTAAACTCCATTGAGCGATGCCCTGCAGTGAGCGAGCATCATACAGCTGGCCCCTGCTGCTGACCACACAAGTACACTGATCGCTCTAGGGCCTAATTACACCGCTATCGATGACTCTCCTCTGTGAGGTCTGTCTGGCAACTAGGCTTTGCTGGACTCAAGAATTGTTTACAGTGATAAATACCGCTATTTCTGTGAATGTTATAATGCACAGCTTTAATTGTTTGCTGTTTATTCCTCAGTATATGCACAAATGTTTAAAGGGATAGTTCATCCTGAAATGAAAACTGTCATTGATTGATTACCCTCATGTCATTCCAAACCTCTTTGAGTTTTTGTGAAGCAACATATAAATATAAGTAAATAGAATGCTCCAAAATAGTGTTCCAGATAGAGTTGTAAGTCTGTTAAAGTGGACTGTCTTTACACTACCAATCAAAAGATTTTTAATATTTTTAAACAATGTAATGCTCACTAAGGCTGAATTTATTGGATTGAAAATAGTTTTTAATATTGGTGAATATTATAACAATTTAAAATATCTGTTTTCTATTTGAATGTGTTTTAAAATGTAAATTATTCCTGTGATTGCAAAGCTGAATTTTCAGCATCATTACTACAGTCTTCAGTGTCACATGATCCTTCAGAAATCATTTTTATATGTTGATTTGGTGCTCAAGAAATCAATATTGAAATCCATTCTACTTATTACTATTTTTGTGGAGAATATTACCTTTTTTTTCAGGATTCTTGATAAAGTTCAGAAGAACAGCATTCATTTTGAAATATAAATCTTATTATACATTATTATTTAACATTATAACTGTCTTTACTGGCACCTTTTGATCAGTTTAATGCATCCTTTGTACTACATTTACAATTTACATTTATTCATTTGGCGGACGCTTTTATTCAAAGAGACTTGCATGTGAGGAATACAACAAGCGATTTTTCATGAAGAGGCAAATAGATACAGGAAGTGCTCACAATACTTCAGACATTGCTCAGAGTAACATAAGCTAGAATGGGGAGGGATTAGAAGATTTTTTTTTTTTTTTTAAGATGGGGCTAAGTGCTCACAAAAGAGATGAGTTTTCAGCTGTCTTTTGAATATTGCGAGGGTTTCTGCATTCCTGATGAAGGTAGTCATTCCGCCAGCAAGGAACAGTGAGGGAATGTTCTGGAGAGTGATTTTGTGCCTCTCTGTGATGGTACCACTAGCCTTCGCTCATTATATTGGCATATGGTCATCTGGAACACTCCATTTATTGTCCATTCATTGTCATCATATTGAAAAAATTACCTGTAAAAAAAAAAAAAAAAATCTTGTTTTGTGTTCCATTATCGAAAGTTACAGGTTTTGATTCATATGAGGGTGAGTAAATAAAATAAATTTTATTCTACTATCCTTTTAAAGTGTTTAACTTTTTTGATCCTCTAGGAAGAAGATGAGAAGTGGGTTCAGGATTACTGTATGCAGGTGGGCAATGCTTATGTCATTGTTTACTCCATCACTGACCGCAGCAGCTTTGAGAGCGCGTCCGAGTTAAGAATCCAGCTGCGGCGTATCCGACAGGCTGAAAACATTCCCATCATCCTTGTGGGCAACAAAAGTGACTTGGTACGCTCTCGAGAGGTGGCAGTGGAAGGTGAGAAGTTTTGATGTGTATCCTTCACACAGACACATCATAGTGGGATGTCATGCCCTTCCGTTCAAAGGTTTGGGTTTTTTGGAAGAAATGGATACTTTTATTCTGCAAGGATGCATTAAATTCATCAAAAGTGACAGTGGCATTTATAATGTTACAAAAGATTTCCATTTCAAATAAATGCTGTTCATTTGAACGTTCTACTCATCAAAAAAAGTATAATGGTTTCCACAGAAATTTCAAGAAGCACAATTGATTTCAACATGGATAAAATGTTGCTTCAAATCAGCAAATCGGCATATTAGAATGATTTCTGAAGGATCATGTGACACTGAAGACTGGAGTAATGATGCTGAAAATTCAGCTTTGTATCAAAGGAGTAAATTACATTTTAAAATGTATTCAAATAGAGGACAGCTATTTTAAATTGTAATTTTTCTCAATATTTCACTGTTTTAGTGTATTTTGATGTATGCAGCCTTGCTGATCATAAGAGACTTAAACACCAAAGACCTTATCAACCTCAAACTTCTGAACCATAGTGTGTCACAATAGCTACATTTACATGGAAATTTTTTCTTTCAGTCGGAATGAAATCATTCCGATTGATGAATCCGGACATAGTGTTTAGATGAAAACTAAATAAAATGATGGGGTTAATGTGTGCATTTATGTTACAAGCTTCAAATCGCATTTGTATATTCGTGCAGTGTGCCCGTCAAAATATCAGAGTTTCCCGCTGTTGACACCTACTAACCATCATCCTGCTGTCGCTTCTTTTGTTTGTTTTAAAATGCACACTTAATATTTATCTATTTCGAGTCCTGATTAGGAGACGGCGTGAAGCTTTGTGCCGTTCTGCTTGTATATATTAAGCAGCAAAAATGCCCCTTCCCTCGGGCCTCGGCCAAACAAAGGTGTTTGTGAGTTTGAGAGTCCGAAGCAAAGACTGCTGGTACGGCATTCTCCTGCGACACCATTCTTTTCACTAAGTGGAATGAGAATTTTAGAATGACAGACGTCTATGACACAATAACAATAGCTTGTTCTGTGCATCTTACGTCATTATCCCATTTCTACGTCATTGCATGGACTCCGAACTTTCAATCAGTTCTCAATCCAATATTAATCCGAATGTTTACATGTCCCATCGAACCGATTAGAAAAGGCTTAAACCATCCCTTACAATCCTAATAAGATTTAGCCAATTCATTCCGAACTACGTGGTCACACGTTACATTTTTTTTTATTCCGACTAGTCTGATTACAAACTGATTGTTAGGGTCCATGTAAATGCATCTAGTGTAACCCCTGAAGCACTATTGTTTGACATGGTGCAGATGCAAAAGTCTGAAGGGCTGCCATGATGTGATGTGATGTGATGTAAGGCCAATGGTTTCACACATCCCTGGTTTTCTGTGGCAGAGGGTCGGGCTTGCGCCGTGGTGTTCGACTGCAAGTTCATAGAGACCTCCGCCTCCCTCCACCACAATGTTCATGAGCTCTTTGAGGGCATCGTGAGGCAGATCCGACTGCGGAAAGACAGCAAAGAGATCAATGAGCGCCGCCGCTCTGTCTACAAGCGAAAAGAGAGCATCACCAAGAAGGCCAGACGCTTCCTGGATCGACTGGTGGCCAAGAACAACAAGAAGATGGCCATGAAAGTGCGCTCCAAGTCCTGCCATGACCTCGCAGTGCTGTAGACCCACAGATCACTCTCATTCCTCGAACTCTGGGTTTTTTTGTTTTCTGCTTGAAAAGAGGATTTGACTTTCTGACCAGTTCACTTTTGAAGCTGAACATTAATTCAAATGTTGTGTTTGTTTGTTTATTCATTCAAGTCGAATTATTGTATTAAAAAGCTTTTTACTGATTCTCCCAAAGACCTTGAGGTTCTACTCATTGTTCTGTCCTGTAGATCAAATTTTTGATAGTCGTTTTTTGCTAGTCGAATTGAACCAAAGGTTTATTACTGTATATCACCAATTAAGTGGTCTTTGTTTTCTAATGAACATTTTATCAATGTTTGCCTTATCAGACTGAATAGACATTAGTTAGAAATAATTAACAAGCAATATTTATTATTCATTGTTAATGTTTTTTTTTCTAATAAAATTGATAATTCGCCTTGTTTTTTTTCTAAAAACGAAAGTATTTTGTATACACAAAAAGTTATTTGCTATGAGATAGGCACAGCCTGTTGGAAAAGTGAAAGGAGAGACAGTTGAGACCAATGTTTTTTTTTTTCTACTAAGTTTATACTAATAAAGCAAAAAACATTTTGGACATGTCAATCATCCTTTAAAAAGGGCATGTGAATATCCTCCATAAGCCTTTTGCAGTTTATTTGAATGAGGTAGTTGGTCAGTAAATATAAAGGTGTCAGATTTTTTTAGCCAGAACTTATTATGACAACGAAAATAATGGTTTACTGGCTATTTCTCTCTAAATATTTTTTTTAGGCACTGGGAAAATGTTTTTGTACAACTTGATGTTGTTGGTTTGTAAATATTTATTTTCCAAAATTTGTATAATAATAAATGGCTATGAAATATGTAAATACAATTATGCTTTGCATGAATGCAGACATAACTTTCAATGTTTTTTTTATTAAATCCCATTCTGTGTTTTGAGTTTCTGCTTTTTTTCAATTACCACCCAGTCTGTCTTTTAAAATAACATGAGTTGTCATATTTTGTTGTCAAAAGTCTGCCATTCAAGATCCTCTTCAATGTTTTAAATTGGCTAAAAAGAGGTTTTTGTATATTGCTTGATCCATAAGGCTGCTCATAAGCATCTGCTCATGTTCCATAGCCTCACCTTAGACCTGCTGCTATTATTTGTGAAAAATGGTTCAGATATCCAGATTGAAGTGGGTCGATGTAATCCTCAACACCCCCGTATTATCATTGTTCTCAGATACGGTCGAGGGGCTCAGAGGGCTTTTCTACAACAATATGGAAACAATCAGTGAAATCCAATCACTGGAACAATGTTCACAAAGGGTCGCAATGAAATGCCATGGTCAGTCCCTCTTTGTATGATGACAGTTTAGTGCTCCACCTAAAGCTCTTAAGCAGATTACTTCTCTCAAATGCTAATTTTTAGAGTATTTTCAGTGGATGGGTCAGATATGAGGTCAAATAAATTCCTAACATAAAAGCAATGCAACCAAAAACCATCACAACTCATTGATTATCCCTTCTCAATGGCAATGGTTGAGAAGAGCAATGTAACTTTAAGAAATGTTTGATCTCCAAAATTTCCATTGTTGAGTCGCAATGCCTGCATGGAATTATTTTGATATTTTATTTTTACTGAAACAAAAAAAGAAGATATAGATAGAATTGTCTCCAAAACCAGTCATTATTTACAATCTGTGTTCTGAAAGCCCCAAATTCAGCCCCCATGAATGACCAAGAATGTCATTTTACACAAAGATGTCAAGGTCAAGTTTGTTGATGGTGGATTTCCCAGATGCCCATTAAGCCTCATGGATAAAGTTACACTGTCAATCGAGGGTCGCTAACGCCAAAAAAAAAAAGTTTACTCTTGGACTAGATTTGATTTGTGTCCATCTTTCCATAAAGATATTCCTCCAACTGTTGTTACTTCTACAGTTACTGTTGTTTTATATTTTGACACATGCTTAAAAATTTAGTTCACCCAAGAATGAAAATTCGGTCATCATTTACTCACCCTCATGTCGTTCCAAACCATTAATCATTTCTTTCTTCTGTGGAAGTCAATGGGAACCGAAACTGTTTGGTTGTCAACATTCTTCAAAATATATTATTTTGTGTTCAGCGTAAGAAAGATATGCAGACAGATTTGGAACTACATGAGGGTGAGTAAATAATGACAGAATTTTCGTTTTTGGTGAACTGTCCCTATAACATCCAGTAGATTTTATCCATGTTGACTTGCTCTCTTGTCCATGTGGTTGAGTTTTTTATCCGCATGGGGAGGACAAGCGCTGGGGCGACCACTGTTCAGCACCAGGAAAAGAAGCAAGAGGCCAGAACTGCAATTAGGCCAGTGTGCTGTGCCTGGGTCAGCTCTTTCCACTGGCCCCCTTGTCACCACTGGAGTGGGGGAGGGGATGTGGCGTTCTGGCTGGGAGCTCAGTGCATTGATTTGGTCTGGGTAATGGAAAGAATGCTCCACTCCACACACAACCTTTCCCCCAGCTAATACAGCCTACATATGCAGATCACACGCAAATAAACATCTTTTGTTGTCTTTCTGTCAATGTAATAGGATTGTTTTGCTATTATAGTCATGCACTTGGTTAACATTTGAAAATGTTGAAACTAACCAACATTTGGTGCCGTCTTCACTTCAGATGTACCATTCTCTAAACTGCTTTGAACTATGATTCATCTACCAAGCTTTTTTATAAAGTAACAATTAACTTCTGAACATACCCAGCAGGTATGTTTGTGGTTGAAACACATGCAAGGCTGTTTCTTCCTTTCATAACAAGTGGACGTTTTCTCCAAATACCAAAAATAACTGCATTAAGCGTCTGACATGAGATGAAAGGGGGCTCATTCACCAGAGCCATGCAGTAAAAACGAACAGCAAAACAGGGAAAGAGAGAGGGAGAGCAGAATGGAAAAAGTGAATAAGGCCAAGGAGGTGGCAGTGCATTCAGGAAGACGAATGGTCCTGCACCGGTCGCACTGACTGGTTCTTGTAACGTGTCAAGAATCCGCCGTCCTCCAGATGTGTGTCATGTTCATACTGTGGAAAGCCTCTGGAGAGATTTACATTTGGCTGCACTCCGCCTCACTGTGAGCGCGGGAGAGAGAGCTAATTACGGAAAGTTGGCAGCCAGCAGAACATCAAGCAAGCTGTGGTGAGAGTCAATGGAAAGAATGAGATTAAACCAAGAAAAATGTGGGGTCATATTTTTTTTTACTCATCAAAAAGATGAGTAATGAATATGTTACTTTATGTTGTTGATTGTATAGGCCTACTTCTCATGGTATATGTGTTTACTGTCTTGGTTCACTGTCTGACCAAGCGGTCTCAGAGGTATGGTGTAAAATAGTCAACTGAGCGACACTGACTTGAAGGCCTGAGAGAGGAAAAGAGCAGCAGTTTTCCCCTGGTTAATTTTGAATGTTCTAAAGGGATTACTTTTTTTCTGTTGTTGTTTTTTTTTAAAGTCATTGTTTGTTTTTCTTCTTTGTACCCCCACACTTCCTTTGTGGTTTGGTGCCTTAAAGATCACATTATTCCAGACTCTTGGTGGTCTGTCTGTCTGTCTGTCTGTCTGTCTGTCTGTCTGATAGATAGATAGATAGATAGATAGACAGATAGATAGATAGATAGATAGATAGATAGATAGATAGATAGATAGATAGATAGATAGATAGATAGATAGATAGATAGATAGATAGATAGATAGATAGATAGATAGATAGATAGAGATAGATAGATAGATAGATAGATAGATAGATAGATAGATAGATAGATAGATAGATAGATAGATAGTCTTCATTAAATTTCATTTGATTAAATTCTCCATATTCCAAATTGAGCTTCCAAATTGGGCTGTGGCTAAAGTCTAGTGATTCAAATTAAAAGGAAAGTTTCAGGGTGTGTTAATGGGTGTGTCTGTGTGTGTAATTTATTGTCACTTTGCTGTATTTCCAGTTCACGCTTCCGTATTCAGTGTGTATAACACGAGTTCCCTCTGCTGGTCGGTTCGGCGCATCTCTTCTTATGCAACAAGAATGAGACGTGCACGCGCAGTGGCTGTTTGCCGCCAGTCAGTTTGTCGTCTATAACCGCAGCACGCGCCTTGAGACTAGTATTAGTAGAAACGATCACGTTTTGGATTAATACGGTTGTGTTTTTTTAGGTTTGTGTGGATTCGTTCTAAACGCCTGTGGGTTGCAACTGTAGCCGGAGCCGACAGTAGATCCGGGTTTTAGCGCTCTGTTTGTGGAGTCAGGATTGTCAAGATCTGTAGGCCGCAGTGTCTAAGGTAAGACGGAAAGGCTAATGTCTACTTACGGTTTGGATCTATTTATGAGAACAATCTGACCAATATCAACTTGTTTTGTGTCCATGTGATGACCTAATTGATATTAAACGTATTTAATTCGTGTATTTACGACATATAGGGTGCGTAGTGTCCGCATGTTTTCAAAAACAAAACGACTTTAGCTAGGTAGCTAACAAGCTAACAAAGCAAGCTTCAAAATTATCTACACATAATACGAAAGATGTGGATCTATAACATCCTAACGTACATATAAGGCCGTTATATGTGCTTATGTTCTTTTAATGTGACCAAAATATGATAACTAACAAGACGGTTCGCGTTTGTTCGTGAGAGAAACGTTTCGTGAACCCGTCCACGTCCGTGCACGCATGTCCGCAAGTCGGAAATGTACGGCACGAGTTTAAAGTGCTATTTTAACATATTATTCAGAGACATAAATGTGTTAAATATTAGAATATGAGTATAATGCTCAAGTTTAACACTGAAACATCACTTAAAATAATATTTTCTTTGCCTGCAGATCAACAACAACAACATGGCCGATGATTTGGACATCGAAGCAATGCTTGAGGCTCCATATAAAAAGGTGGGTGTTAATGCAAGTAAATAAACTCGGTCAGGAATCTTTTTAACTTTCATTTGAAACTGCTAACCAGTCGTGTTTTCTTTAAGTCTGTATTGTCAGATCAATAACTTTAATGTTTCTGTCATAGTGGTTTCAATGAATAAATTGCCCATCTATCTCTTTTTGTAGACTTGCCTATATCTCACCTCTACTCCCATGAATTCCAGTGTGAACTGTCAAAAAAATGAAGGTAGTAATTGCCCAATATATTGATGTACTGTGGTACCCTTGGTTGAAATATATAGGCAAAATGATAAATAGGTACCGCCAGAATAAATGCAGTGGATGCACATAAGAGTTGGTATGAACTCTGTGGAGACTATTTGTTATTCTATGCATGGTATTCTTAGCTCCATATTATTGTCTTAAGGAAGTTTACTTCCGAAATGACTTGAACTAGTTTGCATGTTTTACAATATAAATATATGGTAGGTAACCACTGAAAATATTTTGGCCTAAAATGATATAATCCTCAGTGCAGAAATCCTGGAGTTGCCATACCCAAGCAAATCCACAGAGTCTCCTTATTCTCTATTCATCGCTTTGAACATAAACAGATTAATATACTGTAAATGTCATCTGTTTGGTGAAAAAAAAAAAAATGTTTATGCATGCTGCTGACATTTTAAAAAATACTTAGAAATGGTTATTCTGCGGGTGTACAAACAGGAATTGATGGGGCTCAGCATATAATGTCATAACGTTCACCGTAAAGTACATTTATCTTGTAAACTATCTAGCCTCTTAACAACAACAAAAGATCAACTCAACTTTAGATGGTCTGTGGGAGTCGCTATTACTAAGCCGTGTGAATCCCTGTTTGCTTCAGGGCGAGATGTGTGACTGAGGTGGCATCGAGCTCTTTCAATCCACGAAGGCAAATGGGGTGAAGATCACTGGAATGGCATCCACCACTGGAGCTCGTTTAGTGGCTGGCTGCTAGCGTTGCCACTTTGGGTCTTAGGCTCAGATAGCCTTGGTACTGAACCTATTGGGCTGCTTGATGAATGAAGTGTCTAAAAATGCTTTTTTTGTTTTACATACCCAGCATAGCACTAGCACTTGATTTTTCTTTTTTGGCCGTCTTACACAAGTAATGCAAGCACTAGTAAGGAAGAACGACATTGGCAGCCATGTGGTTGGTTTCTTTCTAAAAGGTCCCCTTTGTATTTGTCGTCCTCCCACACAAACCCTGTAATGAACTCCTATTTAATGATCATATCATATTCTCTTTTGTTCCCATCCCTTCTTTATCCTTACGACTTGAAATGTTTCGCCGTCCTCCTCATGCTGTCTTCTATCGACCCTGCTTAGGATGACAACAAGTCCATAAGTACCAATGGCCACGAGGAGCGGAGCAAGAAGTACGTTTTTTTTCCCTTCTTTTTTTTTTTTCTAACTCTTTTAATATGTCTCGCAAAATGCAAGCTCAATATTTTACTGACTAAACTAAACGTAACTTTTGAATTGAAAGGAAAAAGAAGAGCAAGAGTCGCAGCAGGAGCCGGGAGAGGAAGAGAAGCAGGAGTCGCGATCGCAAGAAGAGTCACGACCACAGGAGGAGCCGCAGCAGAGAGCGGAAACGCAGCCGCAGCAGGGAGAGACGCCGCAGCCGTTCCAGGAGCAGGGAGCGTGGCGGTCGCTACAGAGCTCCATTGTACGTAGCCATCTTTTAATCTTCGTGTCAGGTGTCCACTCAGCTCAGATGTAGTGCTCTTTGATTGTCTTTTTACCATAGCGAGCATGTTAACCTGAAGTAAAACATTTCCACAGTGCTCCCGATGAGTGTGAAAATATCTTCCAGAGAACAATTACTAAGTGTGCAGAGGAGTTTAGCTGCCATCCTGATTTATATCTGTTGTGAAACAGCAGAGAAGATGAGTAGAGTCCCCCAAAACAAGGCATTTGTTGTAATTTGTACAACATTTACCCTTGTGTTCCCCATTGAAGCTTGCCGTATATATATATTTAGAACTAGCAGTAGAGCGATTAGTCGTAGCTACTGAGATTAAAAACCTTGAAAACCCTTGTTTTTAAATCACAGTTCTGGCCTGAAATTTAACGGTGGTCCCAGGGGGAAGACTGGCCCACCACCTGTCATCAAACTAAGGTTTCTATACTATTTTTGTTGTGTGTGTGTGTGTGTGTGGGTAGTTGTGTATGAGTCAGACATAGAAAGTCTTTCCAAAAGTACTCACTGAAATTCTCTCTCAGCCGTAGAAGGTCAAGAAGCCGCAGTCCTTTCAAGAAAGACAAAAGCCCTATACGGTAAGTTTATTTCACCCATGACAATGATGTTTTCCCCAACGAAATTCTTTGCTGATTATAGTCATACATTGCTTGTTTGTTTTGTGTTTTGCTAACAGACAGCCTATTGATAATCTCACTCCTGAGGAAAGGGATGCACGCACAGTGTTCTGCATGCAGCTGGCAGCTAGAATCCGACCACGTGACCTGGAGGAGTTCTTTTCTGCAGTGGGAAAAGTCTGTTTGTTTATCAGTGGTTAAACTTTGGACCATTTCTACCTCTGTTGCCTGTTCTACTTTGATTTGGATAGACTCCTCTAATTTCATTTGTTCTTCTTGAAAGGTGCGTGATGTGCGAATCATCTCTGACAGAAACTCCAGAAGATCCAAAGGAATTGCTTACATTGAGTTTGTAGATGCCACCTCTGTACCCTTGGCAATAGGCCTGTCTGGTCAAAGACTTCTCGGAGTGCCAATCATTGTGCAGGCTTCACAGGTAACATGGTCACCCTAAATGTGGGAGAATTTGGTTGTGTATGTGATCATATTCTAATTGCAAATTGTGTGTTTGAGTACCAGGCTGAGAAGAACAGAGCAGCTGCATTGGCCAACAACTTACAGAAGGGCAGTTCTGGACCTATGAGACTGTATGTTGGCTCATTACACTTCAACATTACGGAAGACATGCTCAGAGGCATCTTTGAACCTTTTGGAAGGGTAAATGTTGCCGTCTATTATTTGATCACTTGATATTATAACTTTTTTATTTATTTATTTTTTTAAATAAATATTTATATTTCCTTGTTCGTACAGATTGATAGTATTCAACTGATGATGGACAGTGAAACAGGACGATCTAAAGGATATGGCTTTATCACAGTAAGTTGTGTGATCAAATTGTTTTTGAAATGTCACAAATCTTAAGGTGCAGAGTTTCTGATGTTACAAGACAAGAAGTTGGTGCCAAGCTCCAGATGAGTTATGCATCTTCTCAAGAGCTTATTAGCTTGCTGCTTTTTTTCACAGTTTGCTGATGCCGAATGTGCTAAGAAGGCTCTGGAACAGCTTAATGGCTTTGAGTTGGCTGGCAGACCGATGAAAGTGGGACATGTGACGGAGCGCACTGATGCCTCCACCGCCAGCTCCTTCCTGGACAATGATGAGCTGGAGAGGACCGGTATTGATCTGGGAACTACTGGAAGACTTCAACTCATGGCCAGACTGGCTGAAGGTAAGGATGTGCGCTGATTTGCTGTATTAAGATGTATAGTTTTCTATTGTTGTGAAGCGAGTAATGTCTTGTGGCATTTTAAAATGCTTACACTTTTTTTTGTTAGGTACAGGTCTGCAGATCCCACCTGCTGCACAACAGGCCCTTCAGATGAGTGGCTCCATGGTAGCCATGGCTGCAGCTACTGGTCAGTTCTTTGTCTTTTGAAATAAATGCATGTCATTTATTTTATTTATGTATTTTGGTAATTTAATAAGTTCTATTAGCTTTGTAATAAAAGTTCATCTTTTCTTTCAGCTGCTATGAACCCTGGATTGAGCTTTAACATCAATGTACCCACAAACCAAGCTTTGAATCTACCATCGCAACCAATTGCAACACACTGTTTCCAGCTGTCTAACATGTTCAATCCAAACTCGTAAGTAGCAAGAGAAAGTTAAAGCTACATCTGTACTGATTAGGTAATGTTAAAGGCCTTTTTTTCCTGAATTTTAATTGCAATACTTTTTTGCAGAGAAAATGATCCTGGTTGGGAAATCGAAATTCAGGATGATGTCATTGAAGAGTGCAACAAACACGGTGGAGTCATACATATATACGTGGACAAGAAATCCGCCGAAGTATGCATCTTTCTTTAAACATTGTGGCGCTTATGTATTTTATTTCGCTATTCTAAACTTTATTATTATTTTTGTCAGGGTAACGTCTATGTGAAGTGTCCCACCATTCCTGCTGCCATGGCTGCAGTCAGTGCGTTACATGGACGCTGGTTTGGAGGTAATTCGAAATTGTCTAAATAGTTAATTCACTTATTAGTCCACAGTTACAATCTGTGTTGTCTGAATTGTCATCTCACATTCTAATTTTATATTTTAGGTAAAATGATCACCGCAGCTTATGTCCCTCTTCCCACATACCACAACCTTTTCCCAGAGTCGGTGCAGGCTACACAGCTTCTTATGCCCAGTCGCCGGTGATCAATCATCCCTGGAAGACTTAACCTTTTCAGCCTTGCTCTTTTTAACTTTTTTGGACGACAATAACAGTTCTGCACAAATGTTTTGTTTCCTTTTAAGTTGGTTACAAAACCAGTAAGGTTAAATTTTCACTTGCATTGTGTCCTTACAGGTCTTGGACATTGAGAGAAGTTCTGTGGTTTAAAGAAAAGTTTCCTATGTACAGCCTACTTATTGAATTTTGTTTCTTGATCTTTTATTGTTCGTCCCCCTCCCCCCCCTCCCCACATGTATTGTCTTTGTGATAGCTCTGATTGGCTTGTTTCTCACTTGAGGAAGTGTACAATATTGCCAGATACACAATATAAAATAAGTCATGACTTAATCTGCAATTTTGATCAAACATCAACATATTCAGCTTTTTGGCTCTATGAGCTGTGGGAACTAAATGGCTGACAAATATCTTTTGTGTTCATTTTAGAGACCATAAGGTTTAGAAACATCTTGTTTTTTCTAATCAAGATTTGATTTTTGTAAAGTCCTTGATGAAACTTCATTTCAAATAAAGCCAAGATAACTGAAATTGTTTGGTTCTTGCTTAATTTGAACAGTCAATTGTATGAATTCTTTGAAAAACAACAAAACCAGTATCTCTCCTTTTTTGTTGTTCTTGGCTTAAGTGTCACACTGTCTGTTTTTTGAAGTACAAACCAGGGGCCAGTTCAAAAAGTTTAATTGGATCAAAATTACCTGGTTTTGGAAATCCCATGTTTTTCTCTCCAGGATGAGGTAATCCGTTTTGCACTTGTGCATTTTTTTCAAAGCAAAATTGATCATCCTGATCCAGATACACTTATTCAGATGACCCAATCTGGATTACTAGTACTGTATGGAGCCCCTAAATGGACATGGTGATAGAATATGAGACATTTCAATGCTTTTGTGTTCTTAGAAATGTTCCACATATAGTGTTCACCTGAGAAACTTTGCGTTGGCTTGCTAAGAACTTTTGACTGGTTTATCTCTTAGGATTGTGTGAATTTAGTTTACAAACCATAATAATAATTAAAAAAAATAACACTGAATTAAATATATTTCTGTTTGATATTAACAGCTGTTTTGGAATTATTTTATAGCATCTTTTGCAGTAGATTCTTGAAAGGCTAAATATGTGACTAAATATCTACTATTAATTTAACAATTAAACTAATCAAGAGCAAAATAAAAAATGTACATGATAAAAGTGTTTTTTGACCAGATTCCAGATTTATTCGATTTGTTCCTGATATCCTCCCTTCTAAAGGGTATAACCCAGATATAATCCATATTTTTTGGATCAAGGGTGTCCCAATCTTATTGAAGAATTGAACACAAGAGCTGATGATGTGGATTTTGAACAACGCATTTTCAAGATTTGATCCAATCCGATATCTGAAAACAGATAAGATTATTTTTGAACAACTGGCCCCTGGAGATTTAATAAGATTGCTTAAATTAACTTCACCATAGATAGGACAATCTATACGTGCCATTTGCTTGAGTAGATTAAACTGCAAAAGTGTCATTCAAATAATCGTTTAATCTGTGATATGACCAAAAATGCAAAAATTTCAAAATACAAAAGATTTCATACTTCAAGTAGATTAACTATTAAAGTGGATGACTATAATTGTTATATCATCTCTGTACATTCTTGCCAAATCCTGGGGCAGACTGAGCATTTTGGCTATTCGCTTAGGTTCAATGGAGCCGCAGCCATCGCTGCCCAGAGCGTGGCGTATCAGATGAGTTGCACTGTTCTCATCCTCCAGTGCAGAGAGAGCTCTACTCTTCCTCTCCTGCAGCAGTCTGTGCATCTGTCCCACTGTAAAACACAGTCCAGAAACTGGCTTCTTCCACTGGATGTCAGACAGGTGTTCCCCTAAGACTTGCACAACAGTCTGCCTATGCATCAATTCCCAGAGACCATCAGTAGCAAGAATCAAGAATTTGTCTTGGGGTCGCAATTTATGATATGTGATTTCTGGCTCTGCTGTGAGATAAGGTGGTGTGTGGTAATTCGGAGGCATCATTTTTGCATTTTCGTTCCCGACCAGCAGCTCTGGACGTGCCTCATAAATGCGATTCAACAGCTCACTGCTCCACTTTAACCTCATGTCTCCAAAAGCCCTGAAAGGTATTAACAAGCCCAATAACCTGTCATGTTTCACCACGGTCTTGTGCTCTGAAGCAGGATGCTCAGAGAGAACTCGTTGCATCTCGTCTGAGTTGTGGGCGTTATGGTCATTGGTAATAGTGAGAGCCGACCACTTCCCATCATCCCCTTGGACTCCAAGAACTGCTCTGCTATCACCCAGATTGGCTACATGAAGATCTTCTCGGTCCACGTGAGCCACGCAAGCCGTGCATCCAGACAGAGCCACTCTGAGAGGTGTGAAATGAGCAAAGGGAACCCCAAAATCCACCTGGGCCTCCAAGGATATATCGTTGTCCAATCTCTTGAAAGCACTTCTTATAGCTATTTGTATACCATTGTCACCATCCTCGTGAAGGTCTATCCTCTCCTGCCAGTATGTCCTCAGACTATTGAAGTATAGTTTGCCAGAATCTGTGCTAACATAGTCATTGGGATGCTTGTGCCATTGTAGCACCGGAAGCACAGGCCGTTCACACTCCACAGCCTCTTCTATGTCATTTAAAGTCTTCAGTGGAAGTAGTGACACGGCTATGTAGTAGAAGAGACGTTCACTAACTGCTTGCGCGCAAGCAGACCCCGCATGACCATCAAACACTCCGAACAGCATGCCATGGTTCTGTAGACACGTTGCAGCACTCCGACGGTCTTCGCTCGGGGAGTTTGATGGCAAGATATTACTATCAAACCCTTTTATTGACCCATTATACCGTCCATCATAACCATTTGCTTTTAAACTATACTCATTAGCCTTTAAAACATGGTTTATTTGTGGGAGGGACATCTGTTTTGCCTTGCCATTGTATTTTCTTCTGGGGTTTAGAATCGTTGGTGGATCTTTGCAGGCTGGTGGGCAAACCGTAGATTTTAAGGAATGGAAATGCCTTGTGTGCAATAAAGTGGTTCTATATCCCTGTATTGCTGCTGTCCATCTAGGTAATGACCACTGGTGTCTGAGGTGGTGCACTGAAGTTGAAGACATTTATGCCAAGAGATGTTGTGGATGGATTCTGAACCTGTAAATGTTTTATATTAATAGTGTATTTAATGAGTGAAATCTAATCAAATGTGAACAATCCATGTTAAGAAATCAAGATCTGTGCTAAGGACGGATATAGGCGTGCATATGTGAATTAGTACAGTTCAGCCATACTGTATAATGGCAACAACAAAATGATTGTATCAAAGAGCAACTGTTGCTAAAAGCTCTGAAGACACCAAATGATTCATTTTCAAAATACAAAAATAGAGTTCAAGATGGAATTACCTTTAGCCTACCTTTTAGAACCGATCTGAATATCCTAATCGCGTATTTCCAGACTTTATATTCCCCAGATCTACTTCCTCAACTTTACACGTTGTTTTTTTGGGGCTTATTTCAAGGAAAGGACAAAGTCCACTCTATTTATATTCTTAATCTTAACTGTGCAGGAGCGCGCCTTCCTCGCGCAGTCTTTTTACTGGTCGGGACAAAGCGAAAAGTAATTTCAGTAGCAGAAATGTCAACTAATAAAAAATTTATGCCACGTAAATAAAAATCTTGAGTAAATCAATTATGACGCAAGTCATAACTATGACATAGTCTAAATTTTGAGATGTTACATCATATTTATATTGGATAAAAAGTCGAGGTTATGACATAAAACGCAATCATTGTAACATTAGATAAGATACTATCAAGTCAAAATTATAAAATAAAAGTAGAAATGAGAATAGCCAATGTCAAAACATTTTTTCATAATTTCGACTTTTTATGCAATCATTTCTTTTTATGACATAAAATTATGAATTTTTATGTCATAACTATTGCTTTTTGTGTAAAAAAAAAAATAAAATAAAACAATGAAAAATAATCGAAAATCCGTAAAATAGGCCTGCCACTTATAATTATATGATTTTTTCAGAACGTTGAGGACGTAATTACGCAATGACGCAAGGTTGCGCAGAATCGGTTCATTGAAACGACTGTTCAAAAGAACCGATTCGCAGAAATGAGTTGGAGTTCCCATCACTACTTTTGAGAAAACATATGAACCACAGTTTTAAGTTTAATGGTGTGTGACAGGAGAAACTAAAGACTGAAGCTATATTTTATCCAACGGTGCCAATTTTTCACAAATGAACTGAATATATATAAGTTTTTCCAAGGACAGAAGAACCTGTTACATAGCATTATTGCATTGCTTCACATTTACAATTTCCGGTAAAAGAAACAGGACAGGCGTAGTTTTTAACCAATAGGCTCCGTTAACGACACAAAAACCCGCCCATAAAACACACAGACAGCCAATCAGAGTTATAATAACAGATGTTCCGCCCCCAATATATGCGCGTCTTGTGTAAGGATCCACGAGTGTTTTGAGAGCTTATAACACACTGTTTATGGCGACAGTGGGCATGTCTTCGCTTCTGAAGTCGCACGAATAATACCATTATTTATCTGACGGGCTTATTGTTTGAAGTAGGCTTTAAAATAAGTTATTTTGAATATATCTATCATTGTTTATTTTCACCACTGCAATTGCATAAACATGATGAACAGGACTTTATCGAGAAAACTTCTGGGCTCCATGTGTGGGATCTCCAGCCCTCGTCTGAGATTCGCTCAAAGCGCTGCGAATACTGTACAAATGCAGAAAGGTACAGTTTCAGTAAATCTCGTTCTCTAGTCTAGAGAGTCACAGTGACGCAGTTGAATTTAGCTTGTATACTCTAGGAGGCTTTGCTAATATGCATTAGCACACTTGTATGTAAATACATGCTTGACTTTCTTGTATGGCTCGAAGTCATTGTGTATTTTTAGTGCTGATAAACATATCTGTCTTATTTTACAGAATTGATCAAAAGCAGGGAACTTGAAAAGGATGAGCTGAGACCTCTGTATATGGACTTTCAGGCCACCACTCCCATGGTACCCATCTGCTGTTGCCATATTAATTAGGCGTTTAGTTAAATTAACTAATCAAACTCGTGAATCTAGTGCATGAGAACATTTCTGGGATGTTTGCATGCCATTGTTTTCATTAAACATTGTTGTTTACTTCTGATGCAACAGGACCCAAGGGTTTTGGACGCCATGCTCCCCTACCAAGTGAATTACTACGGCAACCCACATTCCAGGACTCATGCTTATGGATGGGAGAGTGAGAGCGCAATGGAAAAAGCAAGAAAAGTAAGTTTTTATCCTTCAAAAAAACGGTATGCTTTTATTCAAGTCAAGAAGCAAGTGCATATTCTCTTGATTTAGATGGCTGAGTGCTTTATTAATATCAAAGTTTAATATTTAGGTTAAGCCAAAAATGCACTGTTTAATGTAACACCATTGTTTATTTCCTCTCCAGCAAGTAGCAAATCTGATCGGTGCTGACCCAAGGGAGATTGTATTCACCAGTGGTGCGACTGAGTCCAACAATATGTCAATCAAAGTAAGTGTGTCATTATTGTGAGGCAAGATTAGGATTAGGAGGAAGTGGAACGCTGGGACGCAAATGACTTGGCATATTTTAAAATAAACAAATACAGTGCATTAGTTATAAAGAATGACTAAAAAAAAAATCTCTTGGTTGTTCTTTGTCTTTTCTCGTTTTTAGGGTGTGGCTCGGTTTTATAAGGCTAAGAAAAAGCACATTATTACCACCCAGACCGAACACAAGTGTGTGCTGGACTCGTGTCGGGTTCTGGAAGCAGAGGGTTTTGATATAACTTATTTACCTGTGAAAGAAAATGGACTAATTGACCTGAAGGTAAGCATCCTTAAGGGGGAATCATCATTATTTACATAATGACATTATTTTGCTTTTCAAAGAAGTTTCAGGCACTCACCTGATCTTCTGTTGTTTGACAAAACTGGCTCCAAATCAATTGAAATTTTTTTTTTTTTTTTTTTTTTTTTTTTTGTTTTTTGTGGCTGCCTCAATATTTTTAAGGGTGGATAGAGACATTTTTCTTTAAAACAAATTGTGTTTTTATTATATTCTAAAGACTTTAAAAGTTTTTTTTATTGATATATACACATACATGATGTAAAAAAACTTTTATGTTAGATGCGATTTATTTGCGATTAATCCATTTGCCAGCACTAATACACACATATTTTGCTTTCTCAGCAATTAGAGGAAACGATCCGTCCTGATACAGGCTTGGTGTCCATAATGACCATCAACAATGAGATTGGTGTCAAACAGCCAATCAAAGAAATAGGTAACCTTTATTATCAACATCATTCTCTAAATTTGTACCTGTAAGTCTTCATATCGTCTATATTAATGATGTTTTTGATTTCAGGTCATCTGTGTAGGTCCAGAAATGTGTTCTTCCACACTGATGCTGCTCAGGCTGTTGGAAAGATCCCTGTTAATGTCACTGACTGGAAAGTAGACTTGATGTCCATCAGCGGCCACAAGATCTACGGGCCCAAAGGTAGAACATTCTACATTTCAATGCACAACGGTTGCATTATCCAGAATATATTAATAAATTGTAGTGTTTTTTTTAGGAGTTGGGGCTTTATATGTGAGGAGAAGACCCAGAATTCGTATTGAACCTTTACAGAACGGAGGGGGTCAGGAAAGGGGTCTGCGTTCAGGGACCGTGCCCACACCTCTAGTTGTAGGCCTCGGAGCCGCATGTGAGATTGCCCAGCAAGAGTTAGAGGTAGAGTCGTAAAAAGTGTTCATTTTAGTTCAGAAATGTTGAACTAGTTGCTACTGCTAGTCTAAATTTACTAACATGCAGATTTCATTTCCTCTTTGTTTTCAGTACGATCACAAGCGTGTGACCTTTCTTGCTAATCGCCTCGTGCAGAAAGTCATGTCTGAGATTCCTGATGTTGTGATGAATGGAGACCCAGATCAGAGGTATCCAGGTGAGACTCGACTTTCCAATTGTCAATTTTTCTTAATTATCAAAGTTGACTTGGGTTTGTAATCTAAAACACTTTCCTCCTTCAGGATGCATTAATTTATCATTTGCCTATGTTGAGGGGGAGAGTCTGCTGATGGCGTTAAAAGATGTCGCTCTTTCATCTGGAAGGTTAGTAGTTTAAAATGTCCAACCAGGGTCTATAAATAAACTGGGATATTTGGAGACGGGTGACATGGAGAAAGAATACACGTTGTACATATACTACCCACTTACAAAGCTGGTTGAAAATTGGCACTTACCTTTTAAAGGCTTGGTTCACTCAAAAATGACAATTCTGTTATTAATTACTCACTCTTATGTCGTTCCACACTTGTAAGACCTTCGGAACACAAATGAAGATATTTTTGATGAAATCAGAGAGGTATATGACTCGCTCATAGAATGCAATCAACACTTTCAAGGTCCAGAAAGGTACTAAAGACATCGTTAAAACAGTCGACGTGGCTGCAGTGGTTAATCCAATTTTATAAAGGGACGAGAACACTTTTTGTGTGCAAAATTGGTGCAACAATTGGTTCTCTTCCCTGGTGACGCAGTAAGCACAGTGAAGGCTTTTATGTTTACATCCAAATGCCGGCTCAGTATTGGCCGACACTGATCACGTGAGCAGCGCGTGTGATGCTGACGCAGGAGCCGGTCAATAATGAGTCGGCATTCTGATGTTGAATCTGGAAGCGCTGAACATGAACAAAGTATGAAAACAACTCCGAAGAGAAGATATTGTTCAATAAAGTCGTTATTTTTGTTTTTGTTTTGCGCAAAGTTGAACCACTGCAGTCACGTGAACTATTTTAACGATGTCTTTAGTACCTTTCTGGACCTTGAAAGTGTTGATTATATTGCTGTCTATGGACGGGTTTTTTTTACTGAAATAAGGTTGCAATAATAAAATATTTAAGTTTTCTTTTTAATTTATTTTAATATAGTTGCCAAGGCAACATTTAAAGTTGAAACACTAAAATTACTAACTGGAAATAAATAAGCAGCTAAAACTGCTTAAAAAAATTAAAGTGAATAGTAATGTTTAGAATAAAATACAAAAGCAAATTGCAAAATTACTAAATTAAAATGAAAACTGCAAATATAAAACTAAAAGCTAATTCAGAATATTAAAATACTGAAATAACACAGTGTCTGATATTAACTTTTCCGGCAAATGTTTTTATTCAGAAAATAAAAAAAAAAAAAAAAGTTTCTCCTAGAAAAAAAAAAAAGATCAAATGTCAAATGATTTGAGTGTTCTTGTTGCAGCGCCTGCACGTCTGCTTCCCTGGAGCCCTCGTATGTCCTCAGAGCAATAGGGACAGATGAGGACTTGGCGCACTCTTCTATTCGGTTTGTGGTTTTTACATAATACAAAATACATAATACAAAAAGTCTCAGTGCAGCATGGTTCTTGCCTGAACCATAAGCGCACATACGGTATTAAGGGGTGATGCTGATGATGCACATTTCCAATGTTTTTCTCAGATTTGGAATTGGCAGATTTACCACAGAGGACGAAGTGGACTACACAGTGGAGAAGTGCATTCAGCACGTCAAGCGGCTGAGGGAGATGAGGTGAGCTATTCATGCTAGATTTCAATCGGTTTCGAGTCTGACTTGGCGTCCCACATCATGGAAAACTTGGGAATGTTTAATATTTTTAGATATCCTTATGTAATCACAATCAACTGGAAAAGTAATAAAAAGTTAAAACCGCGGTGATCTGGATCTTTGGAATGTTATAACCTGCTGTCTTGTTTTTTTTTTTGTCCATTAGTCCATTATGGGAAATGGTCCAGGAGGGCATTGACCTCAAGAGCATCAAATGGACCCAGCACTGAATCATTCTCAGCAAACGAAGTACGAAGCCCTGCTGTGGTGTAAATACTTGTACTGTACAGCTCAGTTAGGCTGCCATAACCAGATCTTATTCCTTCATAAAACACGCACAATTTTATTTCTCTATTTTGGGGATTTAAGCTGTCTATGTGGAGATTTTAAGTGCATTTGGATGAATTGCTTTTGTTACAGAGATGTGGAGTTTTGACCGGGTTTTTTCTTTTTTTCTTGGATATTTAGGTTTCACATTGTTTCATAGGATGTTCACAGTTCACAGCTTATAGTATGAGTAAATCACTCAAAATATAATCTTAAAAGACATCTTATTATGAACATGCTTTGAATGTTGTCCTATCATTTTTGTGAGTTTGAGAAAATGATTATATAAATATATATACCACAAAACACTTTGGGGTCTACCATATTGTCTGTTGTCGTAGACCCGAGATCAGAAGAATTCGTTTCAGTAATAAGTGGTTTCATTACAGTAAGCCTTGTTAGGCAAGTCAGATGCTAATTCAAAGATGGATAAGTAAAGTTTTTCTTAACATGGACAAAACCAGTTCAGCACCTTATCTTGCACAAGCAAAAAAGGATATAATAGGTGTCATTAAATTCACCTGCCCATTAAAAATGTATTGCATATGTGTTAAAGCTAGTATAAGCTTACACAGCCTCCACGACTGCAGTTCACAAATTTTGTAGCTTCTGTTGTTAAATCATGGTTTCATTCAAGAATATATGCTATACTAATAAACATTCGAACCAATTGTTTTCTTTTGTTGTCTAAGTATACATACTGTTCAAAAGTGTGGGTTCAGCAAGTTTTTTCTTTGACAAACTTTTAATCAGCAAGGATGCATTAATCAAAAGTGAAAGTAAATACATAATGTTACAAAAATTATTTCTATTTCAGACAAATTCTGTACTATTCATCAATGAACCCTAGACCCGTGTTTCAGCACAGCACAGCACAGCACAGCAGTTAAACAATGATAAGATATTAATGGGAATAAATTATTTTTTTAAAATATACTGAAATATAAAAGTTATTTTAAACTGAAGTAATGTTTCACAATATTACAGTTTTTGCTCTATTTTTGCAGCCTTGGTGAGAATAGGAGATTTATTTAAAAATCAAGATCGGATTAAGAAAATCTGAAATCGTAAAGCTAATAATCTACTTCACTGCCAGGGAAACAGAAAAGAGCCAGAAGTTTAGATGAATTATTTATTTCAGTTTCACTTACAGATGGTCGGACAAATACAACACCAAATGAGATTTAGAAAACTGCTTCAAAATCACAAACGCACAAGAGTCCAATTTATATCTTACATAACTACAAAAAGGCATGACCAGAAGCTCTGTACATATACTTTATACAATCATCTATTTTCATATATACAATAAAAATGAACTATGTACAGCAGTTTTTTATCCCAGTCTTCCTATGGGAGAAAAATAGACAACACATCTACAGATGCAAATTCACAAAAGGGGCAGATCAGATCTTGTAAAAGTGCCAATTTGACAATCCTCAAATGGTTAAATACTACACATACAGTAGTACGCAGTACATGTGCTAACTAGTCACCTTCATTTAATTATTTTAAACAAGCTTTTTGAGCAGACATTTTCTCTTCCAGACACTTTGATGAATAGGTTACCAGCACCAGAGATCACATCATACAACTGACATTTCACTGGGGCGAAAAAAAACCCAAAAAACTTTTCTGTAACACTTACAGACATTAAGAACAAACACAAGTAATTTCAGACGTCCAGCAAGCGCAAATTTGTTCTGTGCAACCACACTATAAGTGCTGCTTCTTGAATTTACCCTGATGTCTTTTTATTTCCTGAAAAAACATTTTTCTAGTTAGTGTTTCATAGCTAAAGGAGTGATAACAGTGACATGCTACCATGTTTCTGACATGGTAATAATTGGAAACGTGTCAAAATGATTAATTCCTCCAATATCTGCCACCTTCTCAGACAGCTTGTAGAGAGTGCTTGAGAGCACTGAAATTTAAGCATTAATCATGTGCACCAAAAATGAAACTACAATATAAAGATTGTTTTACATAGCATTTTAAAATCACAACATGAAAATAATTTGACTGTTGCTGGATCTTAGAGGTGATCAGTAGCCTAGACTCTTCATGGATAGCTTTGGAAAGGACTAACAGCTTCTGACCAGCAGAGGGCATTGTCTGATTGTCTTTACCTTTTGCTAATCTAGGATTAAAAATGTGGCTGCTGGTGTGGTCTTTTATTGCTAAAATTGTTAATACTGCTCTGAGAAGCTGTGCTGAGCCTAATGTGTGACATAAACCTTGTTTGACCTTGTTTTAGTTTGTTGGCGACAGAAAAATTGGGTGCTTTGTTTTGTTGCCATTCTTTCAGAAAGTTTCTGACGTTTGGTGTCATTGAGTTTTTTTTTGTTTTTGTTTTTTAAAGAAATGAAATACTTTGTTGAGAAATTAATACTACAAGGATGCATTAAATGGATCAAAATGACAGTAAAGACATTTATAATGTTACAAAAGATTTTATTTCAAATTACCACTGTTATTTTTAATTATATTTCACAATATTACTGTTTTACTGTTCTTTTGATCACATAAATGCAGCCTTGGTGAGCTTAAGAGACATAGTATTGTATGCAGGTATTTGCCCTCTGCTCAACACTTGATTATCTTAACAAATGACCCTCAATCTTCCACACAAACCTGTAACTACAGGAGCATGTATTTATGACACACATCTTGTGAGATTATAGAATGGATTTCAGTGTTGCTGCTATTTATTATTTGTTCATCAGGTTACATTATATCCACAAAAAACTCACAGGGGTTGCCCATCGCATGCTGGAAGGACTGGCGACTAGCGGTGAGTTCGGGTGGTATGGCCCCTAGCTCCCTCACTGGTGGGGCCCCAGGGGGCCCGCTGCTGATGGCCCCCTTAGGGGTCAATCTGGCCAGGCTGTAGGGAGGAGGCAGGCCTGGGGGTCCGTAAGAGGAGGCGTGGCTCCGTTCGCTGAGTGCACAAGAGGTGTGGCCGTACTTGGAAAAGGGAGCGTGGCTGTAGGTGAAGGACGTGCGGCTGTGCTGAGAGGGGACACGGGAATGAGTGTGGCTGCGAGATGAGAGCGTATGGCTACGGTGGCTCAACTGACTGGCTGAACGCTCAACCCGCCTCACACATGCTCTGTTGCCTGAATCGGATTCGCTGCCGCCGCTGCCTGCTCCTTTTCGGTCCTTGTCCCTCGGCTTGGCCCGCTGGCTCCTCCCAACGCTAGGGTTGGAACCACTGCTTCGACTTCCTAGAAAATAAACAGAAGTTGACATGGCTGTATGGAGAACAAAGGAAAGGAATAAATCAACCTCATGTATTTCATTTTATTTTAATATTTACATGCTTTTCACTGAAGGAAAAATAAGTTTCCAAAGCAAACTTCTATGCAATGACCAAAAATAAAACAAAACAAAATCCTGCTTCAGGTATGTCTGGTTGTGGACAGAAGGGAAAAAAAATACTGAATGCAAATAATAAAAGTAACTAAAGTAACTTTCAAAAGTTTGAGGTCAGTCTCTTATGTTCAGTCAAAGGTGCATTTATTTAATGGAAAATAGAATAAAAAAGCAATATATTAAAATATTATTACAATTTAAAGCGGTTTTCTATTTTAAAATGTAATTTATTCCTGTGATGGCGAAGCTGAATTTTCATTAGTCACATGATCATTCAGAAATCAGTCGTGACGTATTGTCAAGTATGGTGACCCATACTCGAAATTGGTGCTCTGCATTTAACCCATCCAAGTGCACACACGCACACACACACACACAGAGCAGTGGGCAGCTATTGCTCCAGTGCCCAGGGAGCAATTAGGGGTTAGGTGCCTTGCTCAAGGGCACCTTAGTCATGGTACTGAAGGTGGAGAGAGTGCTGTTTATTCACGATCCCCATTTTCAATTCCTGCCGGCGTGGGAATCGAACCAGCAACCTTCAGGTTATAAGGTTACAACCTTTCTTGGTAACACTTTACAACAAGGTTCATTAGTTATCTACATTAGTTAACATGAACTAATAATGAACTGCACGTATGCAGCATTTATTAATCTTTGTTAATGTTAATTTCAGCATTTAGAAAACATTATTAAAGTAACATGAACAAATAATAAACAACTGTATTTTCATTAACTAACGTTAACGAAGATTAGCAAATAGTATAAGAAGTAACAAATGTGTTGCTCACGGTTAGTTCATGTTAGTTAATACATTAACTAATGTTTAACTAATGAACCTTATTTTAAAGTGTTACCCATTTCTGCTTCTTCTTATTATTATTATCAATGTAGAAAACAGTTTTGCTGCTAAATATTTCCGTGGAAACCGTGATATATTTTTTTCAGTATTCTTTTTAAGCATTTATTTGAAATAGAAATCTTTCGTAACATTTTAAATGTCTTTACTGTCACTTTCGAACAATTTCATGAATCTTTGCTGAATAAAGGTATTCATTTATTTTCTAAATTAAAAAACCATCTACTGACCCCAAACCTTTAAACAGTATTGCAAATCATTTTCAAAAAGAATGAGCAAATTCTTGCCACATATTTTGTTGTGCATTTTAAAGGTTGTGTCCAATGAAACTCAGGATTTTGATTTAGAAACTGTGTGATGTGAAATTTGTGATGTGCCTTCATCCCCGAAAACCATAAACAACATTATGCAAAATTAAATAAAATGCAAACTTGACAAGTTCACTTGCTATAAAAGATAAACATGATTTGTGTTGACCACAATGTGTTTTGTGCGGTGAATACTATAAGTATATATATATATATATATATATATGTGTGTGTGTGTGTGTGTGTGTAATAAAATATGTCAGTAATAATGTTGCATATTGTTGGGCCTATGCAGTTAAAGGTAGGGTAGGCAATGTTTTTCATAAACACCTTTTGTTATACTGTTTGAAACTCTCTTCACATCCTCATGGCAATCAATAGTAGAAGTGGCCTAAATATTTTAAAAAATGTACATATATCTTCTGCGGAAGTCTCGGGACCAAAAAATGTTCATCCAATCTTTGCATTTGGCTCGAATGCATTAATAGGATGTCCTACCTGCCTAATAGCATGTCCTCCCGCAGACATCACACATCATCAGCGCGTTTCATGAGGCTATGCAGAGTTGTAGACAGACAGCCACCGAGCGCCATAAACAAACAGCAGCCGCCTTTTACAGTTCCCCCTGAACCAAAACAACGAGCTTATGCTGCGTTCACGTCATAACTACCGTAATTAAGAGACGACAACCCGTGAGAGTCTATTTGAAGCTGTTCTTGTCCTCATACTCGGATTTATGCGTTTCAGTGGCGACACTACTGATGAATCTGCAGTCATGTGGTGCAATCAGTGCTCTGTAAGTTGTTTATGTTGATTATTAATTTTATGTGCATGCGACGAGGTAATTTAACAATGTTTCTCGTGACACTTTGCAGACTCTGCATGTGCGTGAGTTTTGGAGGAGCCTATCCTCGCTTTATTGTTAATATTAATAAATGGTAATGTTTGACTTGAACAATTTTGGTCCTGTGAAGACAAACATAATATTTAGATCTTTCAGGAAAACCGTTTAGAAGCACTGCTTCATCCTTCAGCAGCTATAGTAACAGCTCATAAGTTTGCAGCTAATGAAAGTGCTTTTTTAGAGAAACACTCCATCCCTCACTAACATATAATGACAATGTTCTGCATTTCTTCCTCTTCGTTCCTTCATACTATGTTCAATGTTTCAAACAGAATAATTCAAATATGATGAAAAATGATGCCAATTAAAGAGCTGATGAAATGCATCTATCAGATGTGCAATTAAAACTGGATGACATGACACTGGAGTCAAATGACGATGCAAATGAGTTCATGAGGTGCTGCAACCCGAATTTAAAACAAAAGCCACATCATTTCACTCTTACATAACAAAGCTTTGTACATACACATATGGGATCTACATTGATTTTGTCATGTTTATTCCCAAACTATTGTGTATGCAGTTCGTTTGTGTGGCCACTTTATCCACAACACGACATGCTGAGAAATACAGAGACGAGAGGCGAGGCAGCAGGACAAATCCAACAACAGAAATACCCCCGTCATGGAGGGAGACATGACCGTAAAAGAGAGAGAGAGAGAAAGGGAGGGAAGGAGGCTGCCTTACCGGACACCCCAGGGTTGGGATTACCTTCCTCCATCAGTCTGCCATTGCCCAGCAGAAACGAACAGGAAACAACACAGTTAAGCCGTCTGTCTGTCTTATTACCAGAAGCTCTAAAAAGTACAATTCATCCTCACAGACTGAGTGCACTACTGGAATTTCACCTGGAATCTGCGCAGTAAAAATAAAATCTTATATGCGCTGATATAAGATATTTATTTACATGTTGTGATATGTTAGAACTTACAGAAATATCGTGATATCTAGGGTCCTCAGATACCAAAATTCGATAGTCGATATGAGTTGCACTGAAAATTTGTATGCTATTGAACATACTGCTTTATTTCATTATTAAAGTTGCATATTAAACCAAAAATATTTAAGAAGTTTATTGCTCAAAAACGTCAACTCAATTAAAGCAAATAATTAAAGGTCAAAACTGAGTTTATTTTCTTTATTTCATGTCAATAATCACTGTTTGAATAATATTATCAGTGTAACTGTCTAATACATATTTTATACTGAAATTAGTGCATTGAGTATATTTATTGAGTATCTGTTGAAAATAGATACTACTGTTCAGGTTTGAGGTTTGTAAGATTTTAATATTGCTATTAAGCAAGGACACATTAAATTGATCAAAAGTAACAGCAAAGAAATTTATAATATTGCAAAAGATTTCTATTTCAAATAAATACTGTTCTTTTGAACTTTCTATTCATTAAGGAATCCTGAAAAATGTATCACGGACTTCTCAAAATATTTGATCTGTTTTAACATTTATAATAGTAAGAAATGTTTCTTGATCATCCGGAGGACGATACCACAATTTTTCATTCGATATGATACCGATATCGATCAGTATCAATATCGTTAAAATTGTAACAATAAATGTCGGTCTCATATCGAATGAAAAATTTTGGTATAGTCCATATCAGAAATCATTAAGGATCAGTAGGGATACACAAAATGTGCAGGGCTGTTGGTGCTCCAGGACAGGTTTGAAAATCTCTGGCTTAGCCTATATTGATACTGCAATATTAACGTGCCCGTCTCTAGTTTCTGGAGTAATGGCTGTTAAAAATTCAGCTTTGATTTCACAGGAATAAATTACATTTTGAAAAAGAAAAGTTAACTTTTGAACCGTAGTAGTGTATATATAGTACATCAAATCCACGAGCATAAAATATTTAAAATGTGTTTAATATTTGCCATGCTTTTACTTTGTTTGTCTGCTTTCATGGGCCTATCCATTTGCTTCAAACCACACAACACATCCGAACCTTCACTCAAGAGATGGCAGATCACTCTAACCACTCTCTACAAGCAACTCAAGCACGTAAACAACAGGCTGCTGAGTTTCCTTCCTGACATCTTCACTGCGCTAGAGCATGGCATGTGTGAAATGAGAAACAGTTGAAGGTTAATGTGAAGCAGTGGATTGAGAAAGGTGTGTTTATGTACTGCATCAGCATTGAAGGCAAAAAGCACTCGAGAATGAGAAGAATGCAAGATGAAATCATGATGAGCTGATGTCAGCTGATGGAAACCAAATTTTAAAATGTGGCTAAAAAAGAAGAAGAAGAAAGGTTTTAAACTAGTAGGGACCCCACAAAAACTACAGCTAGAATGGGCCAACCATATTTGAGGACAATAATTTCATAAAATAACCCTTGTGCAGGGACAGAAGTATATAAATAATATAAGTCATGAATGAAGTTCATATAAAGGATGTGTAAAGCTTCATATTTTCATAATTCTTGCATTCAAAAACAGCTAGATCGAGTGCAAGCAAATGCATAACGCAGGATCTGATATTTCATACATTTCCAACAATTTGAAAATAATATTTATGTATGAGCTTATTATTTCAGTATTGTAATAGGCTGAGATTTATTTTGGATGCTCTAACTGTGATCCAGTAACCTGAAGTCAAGGACGAGCTTTCCCTACTTACCCTCACTGTGATGACTTCCTGCGCTGCCACTGTGGAAACTGTGGCAGGGGTCGGAATATCCTGGGGGGAAACCAGAGGGCGCTGTGGAGAAGGGTGGGTAGGGGAAGGGCTGGCCGCCCATGGGCCACGGGTTAGTAGACGGAGGGGGGAGAGGGGCCAATGTGTCCTGCTCTGAACCAGCACCACTCGATCCCTCATTCAAATTTAGTGTAGCCATATCTAAGAAGAAACAAGGAAGTTATAAAGAGGTGGAAACATTTTGTTTGCAAGGATAAATAAAAGGAGAAAAGGAAATGTAGAGATGTGTTGTACTTTGGCAGAGATCTCCAAATGTGTAGTAACACTGTTCAGAGAAGGTGATCTTGTTGACCGTGTGTCTCAGATAACCGTGTTTCAGCAGGCTGCTGGCGTATTTCCTGGCATCCCGCCGATCTTTGAATCCTTCGACCCGTGAGTACAGCCAGTCTACTACATCACCTCCTGTAATATGCGAGATCCAGACAAATAAACACCACGGTTATTATAGTTAACTAAAACCATAAAAAGTCATTTTTTGTTACTTTAAATAAATTTGTTACTATAAAAAATTACATAAATTTAGTTTAAACTATTTAGTTTTAGTATTTTCTTATTTTTATAATTTAGTATTTTTTTTTTATTTAGTTTATCAGGTTCCCCTTTATATTAATTTAACCTGCCATTAACTACTAGACACTAACATTTCAATTGATCATTTGATACAATGCACTTATTGTGTACATACAGGTTTTTACATTGTACTTCAGGCTTGACATTAACACCCGCCAGTCCACCAAATGCGGGTGGATTTTAGCAGTGGCGTATAACGCAGTCATATATCGAACTTTATATATAATATACACATTTTTTCAATTGTAGTCTTTTAAAAAGGCATCTGAAATAATAAACTAAGTGCAAAAAAAATTAGATTTTTCGATACATATCGATGCTGAAATATCCGAAACACTGTCAATACTCATTTTTCGCAGAATTGATACATGATACCAGCTTAGGGTGACCAGATTTCTCATGGTGGAATATGGGACGGCTGAGGAAGGGGTGGGCAATATGACCATAATATGAGAAATTTTATTTACTTCACTGTATTTTATTTACATACTGTATAAAGTATATATCTAACTTCACTAACGGCAAGTTAATCAATAATGAATTGTGACTGGATGGTAATTTTGTTCTAAGACAAATTGATTGGGCTGTTCAAGAGTGACAGAACACTTCTACTACTCGTTCTATGATTACCCAGTTGTAAAGAAATTTTAGGAATGTTGAAGTATGGGACAAAGCATGATTTTTTTCTTAATAAGTCAGGACACTAAAAATGGATTTGAAATACGGGATGTCTTGTCAGCCTATACTCTGTTTCCACTGCTCTTTCTCCCTCTCTCATCTCTCCGACAGCGGGTTGACACACAAACACGCCTCCTCTCACTCGATCATGTCATTTGCTCAGGATGAATATTGTTGGTGTTAAAGGGCTTGAATGTCAGCGTGAGACTGTGTGTATTGCGCATAATTTTACTCATTCTTGCCGATTTTGTTCTCACAACCAATGTGCACGCACATGAAGCTGCATCGCAGTAGTAAATTTAGCTATTTAAAAAATTTTATTTTTAAAATATTCCGTGTAATATTTTAAAAATATTGTGCGTTTATTGTGCGTAAACAGTCAAATACACACAAAATAATGTCAAATGCCGGTGTTGGCGAATATTCACATAAACACAGCCAGTTATATTGAAGCGTACGTAAGCAGTTAAGAAAGAAAATGCATGTGTAACAGTGTAATGGATCTGTGCATCAGGTCTTAAACAGTATAATATAAAATATGTATTATATACATGTCACTGTCAAAATTGTGGCCAGTGAAAATGCTGTGTGGCTAGTAACTTTGGAAAACCACCAGTGGCTGTTGAGCAAAAGTTAATGTTAAGTCCTATTGCACTTATATTTAAAAAATACCTGCATGTAATTTCAGCTGTAATTAATTTCTGTAATTATATCTATAATAATACTGCTGACGTTCCAAAATCCCTTATCCCACCCATTCACCTACCCAATCCACCAAACCTGTAACTAACCTTACCCGTATCCCACCTCAATATCAGCACAAGTGTTTTGCAACACAACATGAGCAGAATAAGTACAGTACACATTATACCCAGTAATTTTTTTTTTTATGTAAGTATATTAGTAGTTACACATCTAATTTAAAGTGTGACTGTGATGTGACAATACGTCACGACTTTCACTTTTTTACTTGATGTGCCACAATAACTAAAACTGAAATAAAAATGATACAAAAAATATGAGACATATTAACAATTACTAAAACTTTAACTAAAATGAAAGCAAATGCAACCATATAATAGTATCTCAATCCTAAAATAACACTGCTTTACACATTTTTATAACATCATCAACAGTAATAACATCTTTTCTCGGGATGACATCTTACCTATTACAGCATTAGCTATAGTAATCTTCAGCCACATTCTGTCCCTTATTTCTAGTCCTGAGTCTGGGACCTGCATCACCTTTACGATGGTGGCCATGTCTGTTTTTCCCACTGTAAGAGGGAGCTCGTCAAACTCTGTGAAGGACGACAGGATGATTAGCATCATGCATTGCAACAAAAACGAGATGCCGTGATCTGTCAGAAACAGAAGACTGTACCATTTTGTGGGTAAGATCCTGTAAGTGCAGTAGTGTGAGAAATCCATGCAGCTGGGTCAATGGGTCTAACTGGTTCCGCTTTGGGGAGAAAAAACAGGTCAGATAAGTCGGATGGACAAGATTTTCCATATCTAGCTTATGTTTCTCTGAAAGAAAAGTAGACAGAATCTGCGTGTATTGACCTCTGGGTATTGTGAAGTAACTGCGAGGGGAAGGGTCCCAGCATTTAGCAACAGTGAGACTGATAGGACTACAGAAAACAAGTACAATGGTTAGTTAAAACACATTTGCAATGCCCAATGTTACAATTCAGACATATTTGTCATGTTTATTCTTACCCATTCTTTGAGACAATCTCTCTGAGGATCCTGACAGCATCATCATTGCTCATGTTTTCAAAGTTCACATCATTTACCTACAAGTCAAAATGTGTCATACACATATATTAGCATTAGGGCTGGGCAATATTTTGAATATTTATTTACTATATAAACATGAATGCTGAAATGCTTTTAGTGCTTTTTATTTGGCCTTTGAGTTTAATAACAGATGCTTTATTAGTGTCTTTATAAAATTCATCAGCTTATGTGCCATTCAACTAGTGTTACTACATTAAACTAAGTTATAATATTGTTATTATTAATAATAATAATAATAATAATAATAAAACTTAAAAGGACATGCATATTTTTATAATATTTTTTCTAGTTATTCCAAGCTCTAAAATATTTGATTGAGTAGAAATTGTAAATAAAACAGGTTGAGAATCAAGATTAAAATCATTTTCATCTCTGTGAATTAGTTCATTTCATCAATTCATTCAAAACTGAATAAGCCATTTGTTTGTCATCACTATAAAATGTTCATGGAAGTCCTGTGTTGTCAATCTTCCCTGCATTCATTCAATGAAAACAATGTGGAAAGCAAACCTTAAATTACCTTTACTTTTACAGTAAAAATATTTACTTTTAAACTTGTTTTTATATTAAAAAATATTAGGTTGAAAAAATGACCTTTCAGAGTCTATATCACTTTTAAGCTATATGATATAACCCTTGTTAGCATCCAAGCAATATCAGACCCGTTTGGCACTATCTTTCATTTACACACAAGCCCCTATAAAGAAACTCATACCAAGTTTGACTAGGACCTTCTAATTTCCTGTAATAAAAACAGCAAAAAAATGCATTTAACTGATCTAATACTCATAGACCTTGAGGTACTGTTCCTAATGTGCCACACTATGCCATGCCAATGTAAAGATGCAGTCTAATCCATAACTAAAACTGTAATCTGCCACTCAACAGGGATCAGCAGCTGCTGGAGGCATTTGAAGGCTGTATCTGGATAGAAACCCACAGAGCACAGCCAGAGGCCAAATTTCATCCTTAAAAACGAATATAAATACAAGCCGTATGTCCCTGCAGTGTTTAATCGCATTAATACACCAACGCCGCAGCCAATCCATTGCATTACACTAATCTGCTTTTCGAACTGAAAAACTGATCTATTAGGTTTTTCAAGGGATAGTCCAACCAAAAATTAAGATTTTCATTAGCCTGTTTTTGAAAAAAAAAATACAATGAAATTCAATGTGAACCAAAACGGTTAGTTTACAAACATTCTTCAAAAAATCTTCTTTTGTGTTCCAGACTGAATTGATCAAACAGAAGTGAATATTCACAAGAAGTGCCATTCCAGACTACAATCTACCTGCAGCAGCATGTCGCCCGGCTCTATCCTCCCATCTGCCGCCACCGCTCCTCCCTTCATAATAGAGCCGATGTAGATACCACCATCTCCTCTATCGTTACTTTGGCCCACTATACTGATGCCGAGAAAGTTATATTTCTCTGTGCAAATGAGAGAACACGGAAGTGATGAATTTGTGACGCACTGTATGTGTACATGTACAAGTCTCGCTGATCTTACCCATATTGAGGGTAACTGTGATGATGTTGAGGCTCATGGTTGAATCTGTGATACTGCTGAAGGAAGATGACTGTGGAAATAAAAGCACAGGAGATACATGAGACCCTAAGAAGCCAAGCCACATACAAAAACTAACAATGATATAGATTTTTGTTTTTCTGGGTCCAAATTTATTCCCAATATATGGTTAAATAGGTGCACACACACACACACACACATCTAACCCTGTCAACTTTTGCCACTTTGTGTCGCCGGCGCCTGCGCTTATGTCTCTTCATTAACTGAAAAGAAGAGCTCTGCTCTGTGGAACTGCTCAGCCTGAGAGAGACAAACACAGTAAAGAAGAACAGATTGGTTATTGTATATACAACTAGAGCCAAGACTTAATAATAAGTCAGTTGGAAGGCTAGCACACAGCAAAAATAAAATATCTACAAAGTTTATGCTTTCAATCAATCCAAACCAAACCTGCTAGCATCCTCATCCTCCTCGCTGTCAATGAAGGAGCTTGACTCCAGCTCACTGCTCATCATAGAGCCACTGTCACAGCCCATGGCCGTGTCCCTCACCACCCGCTCGGCTTTTGCGTGACCGTTCACACGTGGGACTAAGAACAACAATCATGCACACAGTGAGCTTGTGAAACAACAAAACGGCAACAAAGAGAACCATATCATTGGATATATTCATGGCTTGATCACACCTTAAGCAACAAACTTAAGAGGAAAACATACACTCCCGTGGGCGTGGCTCTGCCTCAGGGTGGCATCTGATTGGCTGGAAGGCTCTGGTGAGGCGGTGGCATCTCAGTGAGCCTGGCTTTGTGTATTGCCTCTGGTGGAACCCGAAACACTCCAGGAGAGTCGGGCTGCCAGTGCTCCTCTCACTAGGCTGATATCGCTCTCTCATATTGTCCGATATGCTCACTCACATGCCAGGCTTTTGAATTTTAAGGAAGTCTTTAGTACTTTGTTTATCTTGCAGTCTTTACTAAATTATTTTGATGAAAGTTCGATTAAAAAAAGGCAGGCAGAAGAACAGAAGAGATGTGGAGGGAAAATCAAATTGATAGTAAGGAAGAAAATGCACAAGACAGAGTAATGGAGAACAAAATACGTTTAAAAATATACTTTATATTTAGTGTTTTTTTTTTCAGGCTAGAGATGTAGAGCAAACAAGCTTGTTTAACTAATAAACAAAGTACTCACCATATACATCACCACTATTTGTGTAAGCAGCCTATTTAAACCCAGTTTAAAGATATAGCACATGTTTAGAGGGATAATACAACAATATATCACACATGAGTGATGTATCGAAGTATATCATGTTGCAATCTTCCTGATGAATTAATATTAGAACATTTTATAGGAAATAAAGTAAGGCAATAATGAACATTTTTTTTTAAATCATCTCTTAAGGATGTTTCAATATTTTTTTTTTTAAATATTGAGACAATTATTTTATTATATGTTTGCAGTTTAACAACTATAGCATTCTGTAGACAGTCATGCGTTTTTTCTTTTACAATACTCCATTTTCACTTACTCTACCCAAAATACACACCAATTAAGCATATCTTCCCTGATAAATTAATATTATTACAGCACAACAAAACATATACGGATGAAAACCCGAATTTTGTGAAGTCGCCTTACCTCAGAAAGCGCTAACGACAGAAGAGCTTCTCTCCGCCGGTGCCCACAAATAAACTACTACACAGACAGGAGAACTCCCGCGGGAGCGCGCGATATGAATTTATTATCCGCCCCTTCTGCTCGCGCTCTCGCCAGACGAGCGGTGTCATTCATCAACAACAGCGGCGCGTGGACAATGAGCGCGCGACAATTTCGATTTTCGCATCCTCTGCTCGAGCATGAGAACGATTATCATGCGCAATTATAATATACAGGCAACATTTGCCAATGAAGCGTTTTCACAAACACTCAGAGAAGTGAGAAATGTGAAACAGAAACGTGAGGATTTTGTCTGAAGTGTGTCGTACAAGCATGCTTGGAAATCAATAAATACATAATTATCATGCTACGCCTGATTAACCGCGCTTCGTGTTGCCTAAACATACATCTAAATCATTTAGGACAGCTAACAAATATTTTTTATGCAATTTAATAGCATATTATGCTGTTCATTGTTTGGATTTCTTGTTATATGTATAAATTCTTTATTGTATGTTTAATTAAAAAAAAAAAAAAGAAAAGAAAATATATAAATGGAAAATGGCAAAAGGGCCAAAGCACAAAATTCAGTCAGGGGCCCAGAATCCCTAGCTACTGCCTGGCTATTCCCATAGGAAGAGTGCACCTTGCAAACCCAGTATTTGCTTCTCCTTTTTTTCCTATTAATTCTGAACTCAGAGTGTTGCACTGTCACCACTGACACCGTCTCCAGACTCGCCACCTAATTAAGCCACACTGATTAATGATCAGCAGGACCTAATGGGCCAACAGAGAGACTTGCGCTACCATCACAAACACACAGATAAATTATTGTGAGAGGTCTGGGTGTGTTTTGTGTGTGAGAAAGCATTTGTTTTGCTAGGGTGAGGACTAAGTTGAATAGACAGGAAGGGTGTGTGATTCTACTCTGTTAATTTATGTTGTTGTAAATGAGTATTTTACAAACAATTGTCCTTTTACATATGAATGTGTTTATATTTGTTATTTGTGCAGTTATGTATTGTGTAAACAATCAGTGGAAGATTAAATACAGAACAAAGAAAAAAAGAAAAACAAAAGTGTACAATGAGAGCGTCTGTTAAATGTCATTTAATGACAGATTGCTTTATTTGTATTCTTCCGTAATATTAATGTGAGAACACATTTAAAAAAGATGAAGTCGTTTCAGTCCGTCATGGTAGGTAATTATGGATAAATTAAGACTTTATAAATGAGCTAAAAACAAACAAATGCATACACAAAAAGACAAAGATGTAAACACCACTGTACATATGAAAAAAAAAAAAAAAAAAAAGAAGTGACTTTTTGACCTCAGTTTGAAAAGACAAATATATTTAGCTCACCAATGAGGCAAACACACTACATAAGAGGGTGTGAAACATCACGCGCAGGGTAGGATCAAGCCATGATTATATCAACTTCGCGTAAGAATGCTTGTTTGTGGCATATAAAGCAGGTCACCTATGCAGGGTTCCCATGGAAAACTATAGTAATATCCGGGTCTGGATAAGTATGGAAAAATGTTTGTTTCCAGACTATTGCTCCTATTCAGTTTTCTATAATGCAAAAACACATTTATAATACAAGCAGAGTGTTTTCATGACAAAAGTTTAGTGATCATTGAACATGACTGAATCAATTCGATTTGAATACGCAACGGCAAAACTGTTTGTCTTCACCATAAGCGGATCTCGTTTGAACGTCACTAAACGTATGAGTTTGTGCCACTCAAACCAGTAACAGATAAAGGAGCAAACATTTAAATCGGACTGTACTTTTCTGCTTGGTGATCGTGCAAAAATCAAACCACGATTACAGTATCAAACTGATGTGTCCGAGGTGAATATACGCAGCTTATAAAACATTTATAATTATGAAAAAACTGAACATTTACATAGAATTCTGAAAATAATGCACCATTTCTGTTAAACACGGTCTGAAAAATCAACAGAGGGGTTTGAAAATCTGAGTCTGGAAAAGTATGGAATTTTGAAATGGAATATGTGTAGGAACCCTGCCTATGATAAAATGACAGTATTTAGGCAGCTACACTCACAGTCATCTCTCCTTCGTCTGGTCTTTTCTCGTTCCCGCTCTCGGCGGTGGCGGAGAACAGACTCACTTCCAGTTTCTGTGTCCAGACCGTCTCTGCTGTTCACTGCATTAGCACTATAAAAAACGCACAAAAAAGAAACATATGCAGCATAAGCTCTGAAAAACAACTGGATTATCTGATACTCATGGGACCTTGTATGTGCATGTCACCTATGTGTATGTAAGATATACATGTAAGCGATGGAATGCAGACTATTTTTGCTTTTGTGAGAAGGGTAGAAAGGGGAAGAGTGCGAGCAAGAGAGAGAATAATAGAAATGACACATAGGGGGTGTTTTATCATGAAAGATTGGTTTCTGAATTACACCCCTGGGGCAGGCAAGTGTGTCTTTGTGCAAGCACAAACATCTATATGTTTTCAGTAGAAACCTGAGTGAGGTGAGAAATGTATTCCACCTTCACAAAGATACATTACAAACCCTTAAACCAACCAACCGCCTCACGCACACCAGTCTTAATATAGTAAAGGTGTCCTATAAAGGTGTGTGTGTATATATATATATATATATATATATATATATAAATATAATGACCTCTGAATATATATCATGACCTTTTTGTTTTTAATCATATGCCAAAAAGTGAGTCTGTCCTTTCCATGGTGGAAGATATAATACTTTAAAATGCACTGTAAGCCAAAGAGGACATATATTGTACATGCATTAAGAAATTCAATTAAGAGTCACTTCAGTTCTTGCTATATTAATACAAACATGTAGATATAATAAGAATACCTTCAATTCAATAATAATTTAAATGATTATTTTTTTAAATCATTTTTAATTATAATGTTTCAGTCAGTACAATTTTAGCAAAAATACATTAAAGTGATCAAATTTGACTGAACAATACTTTCAACAGTAAATATTTCAACACTGATGATAATAAGAAATGTTTTTTGAGTATCAAATCAGCATATTAGAATGAATGTAATATGTGATACAAATGTGTAAACAGAGAATCATTCAACCAATGTAAGAAATTAAGGACATGGCATCAAAAATGATATAATCCAATGAGTTTGTGCTTTGCTGTGCAGTTTAAAAACAGCCACAAGAGGGCAGAAATATCACAGCAACAGCACTAGTGATCTACATCAGTGTTTCCACACATGTACATTCCAAATGTATGGCTCAATTACCCCTTCAACCCCAAACCAGCAATGGCTTCATTTTAACTTGCATTATTCTGGATATCATTTGTCATTTGAGAGTTGCAAAAACATACATCTGTATACTGCCTTCGTATATCCTGCTATACAATATTCTTGCCTTATAAAAAGGAACTGGATGTGTAAGTGTGTGACTGCAATAATTATGTACCACACAGTAAAAAATGGCAACTTTTATAGAATTAGAGAATTATCTCTAATCTAAAATGCTATAATTTTTCACGTAAAAACTATTACAGTATATTTTACCGGAAAAAAAAAAAACATTTTAACAGGTACTTTGTACAGTATATGTGTCATAAATTATATTATACCTCATTATTATTACTATATCAATCATGTCCTTGAACATTTTTACTATTTTTGCTATTTTAATGAGCTCACATTACTGTCTCTATTTATACACATTCATACAAATCACCTTTTCTATTTATATCCCTTTTCATCTACACAGTACTGTTCTCTTGCCTTCTGGACCCTATTTGCACTTATTGCACAATATATTACTATTTCCCCTTCTGGTTTGATGCTAACTGTAATCTACAGAACAATTAAGTTAAGTCTAATCTAGTCATTTTCTATGAAGATGCATAAGATGTCTCTCCCTTTCCTCTCCTATCCTTGGACACTAAAATCGTAAACATGAACATTTTATATTTGGTCATGCCATTGCATAACAGTGAAGCAGATTTACAAAGGTCCCTTCTGGGATGTTCTGCTATGGGCAGATTCACCACTCATTGTTTACCACAACTCCCTTCAACATTTGTGTCTCATGCTTTCTGGATGACTGAGCCCAGTGGGGGTGCGAGAGCCAAAGGGATTTGTTCTCTTTTTGCTGTTGATGTTCCTACATCCACAACATAAACATGCATGTGTGTGTGAGAGAGAGAGAGAAAAAGAGATTATTATGTAGATCAGGGATTCCCAACCGGGGGTAAATGTTCCCCAGGGTTTACTACAGCAGGTTTCAGGGGATTCTTGGAAAAATGTTGATTTTGCTTTAAAACCTAAATTGCAAATTAAATTTTTTTTACAGCTGTCAATACACTAAAAATAATTCATTGTGATTATTGTCAATTAATATTATCTAATTTAACACTTCTTTTAAGGCAAGACACTACAGCCAAAAACATGCAAAATGCCAGAAATCTCCACTTTGGTAGCACTTACACCAAACCTCTTCATCTATATTCTGAAGGTTTTTACCGAGGGGTTTGTTCATATATCATTTTACTATCATTTTTTTCTGGCTGTTGACAGTATCATCTGATCTATGATGTGATAAAGAGACATCCCGTCTGTAAAAACGTCTTACTCTAATAAGTCAACAAAATGAAACAAGATTTTTAACCTGGCTTTATCCAGTATATAGATTTCTGTTCTGGAAATGTATGCAAATGAGTGAATATGTAATTCAATAATGGATATTTTGCATATTTAAACATAGAATTTTAAAAAACTTAATACAATTTTTTTTTTTTAAATTGCACATGTCGAAACTTGTGATAAGCTCATAATTACGACTTCAGAAGTGCGAATGATCAAATTTCCTATAGCATGTGAAGGCATCACTAATGTAACCCAATCAACTGAAGAAGTATGGTGATAAATATTGGTTAATTATTTTACACTATTATCTTGGGGTGTCTCTGTAAGAAAAATATGCATATTTAAATCTTTATAAACTAAAATAACTAGCTTCCAGAAGACGGTCTACGCAATTCAGCTTACAGTGAAAGAGTTACTTCTGAACTGACGGATAGTTAGTTTCTAAAGTTCTAAATATGGATTTTTTTCTTACAAAAACCTATCGCTTTGCTTCAGAAGGCCTTTATTAACCCCCTGGAGTCGTATGGATTACTTGTATGAGGGATGAATGCACTTTTTTGGACTTCAAAATCAGGAGCATCATTCATTCCTATTATCAAGCTTGGAAGAGACAGGATATTTTTTAATATAACTCTTATTTGTGCTCGTCTGAAAGAAGTCATATACACCTAGTATGGCTTGAGGGTGATTAAATAATGGGATTATTTTAATTTTTGGGTGAACTGTACCTTTAAGCAAGAAAGCAAAAAGACAAAAAAAAAAAAACCACCAGTCATGATTTAATAATGAATCCATTTCTGGTCTGAGCCTTTCAGATGGGGCTCTAAGAGGTACACAAAACAAATAAGGTATATGAGTGATCAGACAGTCTGATTTAACCTTAAAATACCCAGAAGCATGGAGGTGTGTTAAGTGTGTGGGCAAGTGAAGGTGACATGGCATGTGCAGAATGCAGACTGCGTGAGAGGGAAAGACTGGATCGCTAATGTGAATGTGTATGTGTGTGTTCGATCATGTGAGATAATCAGCACATCTGGTGCACGCTATAAATGGATGTTTTCAGTGGTTGAGCAGAAATCACAATGACAGCATAAAATTAACTATTAAGTAACTATTGTGCAGAGAACACTAAACATTACACTTGACCAGGCCCACACAATTCAGTTATATAATACAATTATATCATAGCATTATCAAGAGATCATAACATTTCTCAAATTAACTAAACCGGGAATAGATCCAAATGGAACAAACAACTAACTATATATCAGAAGTTAGACTGAACATGTGTATTAAAAGAGGGGAATTCATATTTATTTGCTCCCGCTTCATTAAAGGATTTACACAAATGCCCTAAAATACATGAAAATATTAACATGATCCTTCAGAAATCATCTAATATGCTGATTTGGTGCTCAAAAAACATTTCTTCTTATTATCAATGTTGAAAACTGTTGTGCTGCTTATGCCATGATGCATTTTTTTCAGGATTTTGCCTAAATTCACTTGTAGTATTTAAAGTTTTATTTTTAATTTAGACAGAATAATACAGAAATTTTATATCTATAATATATAAAAGTTTGAGGTCAGAAAAGAAAAGAAATTAATACTTTTATTCAGCAGGGATGCATCCATCAAAACTGATAGTAAAGATATTAATAATGTTTAAAAAAAAAATCTATTTTAAATAAATGCTGTTGTTTTAAACTTTCTATTCATCATTCAGCATGTACTATTAAATATCCAATATCAACAGGAACCAATAAAGTTGAAAATATGAAGCGATGGAAAATGCTGCTATTATAATCTGGTATAATTCGCTTGGACTGTTGAATATCACTCCATCATTACGATTCAGCACACACACAAATGGCGCATCTGTTTAGTGAATTTTTTCTGGAGTGCTCTGCACAGGTACATGCGTGTTACTCACTGGAATGAGGGGGGTCTGGAGTCTCCGATGCCTCCCGTCCTCTCCAGTGGTGGGGGAAGCTCAGTATGACTGTCAGTGCACACCGACATCCCATCTGTGTGGGAGCTCTCAGCCAATACAAGCTACAAACAGACAAATAAATACATATTAACACAAAAAGGAATTTAAAACGATAGTTCACAAAGTGAAAATTCTATCATTCACTCACCCACATGTTGTTCCAAACCAAACCTTGAAGATTCAAAATGTTCATTAAGAGATCTTAAAATAAATCCGTATGAATCCAGTGGTTATATCAAAGTCTTCCGAGGAGACATGATTGCTTTGTATGATAAAGAAATGTAATTTAATTGGTCACACTTTGGTATATTGGTATAACACATTTTATTAACTACAACTCTTGCCTCAAACTCTTAATTTAATGCTTATTAATAGTTAGTAAGTTAGTTGTTATAGCGTTTAAGTTTGGGTATGGGGTAGGATTTAGGGACGTAGAATATGGTCATGAATAAGGCATTAATATGTGCTTTATAATTAAACAGCCAATATGCAAGCTAATAAGCAACTAGTTAAAAGTGAGAATTGATCCCCATACTAAAGTGTTACCATTTAGTCTTTTATTTACATATAAACATTGATCACTGAATGTAAATAAAGCACTGAAATTTGGTAAATGGAAGCTCAAGTATTCTTGTTCGACATGCAAGAACCAATGAGGTTCATTCTCGCGCGCCAAGCAAGTACAGTTGAGCTTCTGTTTCTATTTGATTGCCGTTCTTTGTATGTTCAATGTTTGTATGTGAATAAAAGCCTAAATTAAATCTGTTTATCATATAAAGCAAATCGATCATATTTCTTCAGAAGACTTGGATTACACGGCTCGATTCAAATGGATTTATTTTACCATCTCTTTATGAACCTTCAGAGGTTTGGGTGAACTGACTTTCAATTTTTTTGTTTGTGTTTTGGAGATAAATGAAAGTCTTTATTGGTTTGGCAGAACGTAATTTCCTGAATTATGCATTACACTTTAGAGCCGATCCGACTTCAAAGTGCCTTTCAGACTTAATTAGTATAATGAATCGGTGAACTTAAACTGTTGATATGATTTAGCACATGTGCTGAATCTTTCTTACAACATGCAGTATGAATGCATGACTGCCTGCCATTTCCAATCTGATATAGATGTTATTTAAGGCAGAGGTTATCGCAGCTCACCCATGATACCACTCTCCCATTGAAACAAGGCAGTTTGGCATTATCGTCCGAGACTTCCTCTTTGACAACCCTGCAGGGACACAAAGAAAAAGAGAGGCATGTATAATTAATTAGAAGTGTGTTTGTATGAAACTGCTGCATTGGTTGTGCATGTTGCATATACCATCGCTGTATTCAACATCTACCGCCATAGGCCAACAAATGAGCTCACAGGACTAGATCTTCATTTGTTGTGTGAAGTGTAACTGTGATCCTGTTTAAATGTGTTAATAGAGGGCATATGGTGAGGATCTCACAAGAGAGCTTGTTATGAATGTGTCAACTCAAATCATCTTGTTCCAAAACACTAAGATTTTTGTCCATCTTTGCTCGACAAAGTAAGATATTTTTTAATGAAATCTGAAAGATTTCTGTCCTTCCATTGAAATTCTATTCACACAAAAATCTGATGGTTCAAAATGTTCCATGTGAATGAGCGGTTTAATCCTGAAGAGACTCGGTCGCTTTATATGATGAACAGATTTAATATAGGTTTTTATCCAAATATAAACATTATTCAGCGGACATACATTGAACTCAACCGTACTTGCTTGACACGAGAGAACAAACCTCATTGGTTCTTGCAAAAGCTCAAACTTGTAGGTGTGACACGTGGAAATGAACATCTTGGGTTCTCGCACGTCAAGCAAGCATGATTCTGTTTAGCAAATATGAGTGTTCTATGTATTTGCGGATTATGCTTTTAAGAATAAAAGCCTAAATTAAATCTATTCATCACAGAAAGTGATAGCCACTTCAGAAGACCTGGACTAAATCGCTCAATACATATATATTTATTTTACACTCTTTACAAATGTAAATAGAATTTTGAATGAATTTTGTGCGAATCGACTTTCAATGGAGAGGCAGAAATCTCTCAGATTTCATTGAAATATTTTCATTTGTGTTTCAAAGACGAATTAAAGTCTTGTGGGTTTGGATTAATGACAATTGAAATTTTTAGATGTACTATCCCTTTAAATTAATTTAAGTGTAGTCCACAAAGCTATCTTATGGCTCAACAAGACTTGGAATATACCTCTCTTTAAGTCTTTACCAACTCAAGCGTGTGTATCTGACAGAAAAAAGGCGTGTTTGTCTAAGAAAAATATTCATTTATGTTAATGAAAAGGATCAATGTGAGGATGTTAGTGTCTGTTCAGCTAATCTGTACTTTGCAACTGAAAATTCTCTCAGCTCACGAGAAAGCAAATGTCAATCTACAGATACAGAAGGAGCATTTTAACATCAATGAGAAATGTATGCAAACTGAATGAACTAGTGTTGGTCTAGTCTTTTAAAATTAGACATGGTAGCTGTCACTGAACACTTAACATATGTCTTAATGAAAGTCCTTAATTTACGGTTTAACAATTTGAGAGGTTGATGTTCCAAAGGAAATGCTTAAAAAGAAAACAGGTATATTTAAGTTCAGAATATAATAATAATAATAATTGTCAGAGTGCTTAAACGGTTACATTTCTGATTGACTGTTAAAGATAGCTTTTAGCTGAATACACTTTTGACTGCACATCGAAAACATACATTTCACAAAAAAACATGCATCAAATGACAAAACAAATGAGATTAAATTATTTTATTATGGCAATTGTGTCAAAATACAAAAGTGTTCCCACTTTTTGACCAAATTCAGACCAAGTCACTAACTAATCATTCAGATTGATTAATGAAGTGCTTTGACGGTGCCATTAAAAAGAAACTGCATAAACTCTCCTATAATAGTACTTTAGCAAGTTTTCGGTTTGCTTTTATTTCGAAGTATGGAAACAGAGAAATTCCAGTCTCTCCTCACACGGTCTGGCCTCCCACTTCACTGGTTGCTACACCGAGGGCTCCACATCGTTGAGCAACTGGACGCTTTTCTAGTTTTCGCCGTAACACCCAGTTCTCATACTGAACATTATCCCCATACACCCCGATCCAACTACCCACCAGAAAGTTCAGCCAAATTCATACATAATCCTTTGAACCTTATTCTCAGCCATATGCTGTTCTATAACTGACGCCACAGCGGCTCAAGTCCAAATTTCTCTCTATACAGTGTTTCAAGGCCTCTATCCACAATTTGGGCTTGACACCAGGATCACAGAGCTCACTTTGACCATACAAAAGAAGGTTCCATAAACATCTCATCGATCATCTCACCATCCTTTGAAGCTTCACAAGCTTGTCTGGCGGGTGAAATTCTTGCAATCTAGATTCTCAGGTTGCATTCTGTTCGTATACATATTCAACACTAGTACAGTCAATTCTGCTTGGGTTTTCACCATGACCAGGCTTATGTTCAAAAGCTTGTCAACAGGCTCATGTCAACAATTGATCACCATGCATGCAAAGTAGCAGACAATCTGGAGTATGCGACAGGCTCATTGTTTACCCAGGTATCTTTCAAAGGAACTCTAGCTAGACCAATCCAGGTCTAACTATTATTTACCACAGCACTGATATTCGTGTTATCCACTTCACAATGTATAGTTGCCAGAGCAGCGTGATCCATCTCAAACTGTTGTTTTGCCTCCTGCAAAGTTTTATTTCTTTGACAAAGACCCAATCTCCAGAAACCATCTAACACACAAATAATAGTTTATTGTCACATGTTGCGGTATACCAATATCCAGGCTTGTTTGTGAAGGCACATTCCCCATCCAAGTAGAAATGTCTGGTTTTGGTCTCATGAGCACATTTTCAAAATTGAAGTGGGTGGTTAAGTCTTACCCAAGAGAGCTGGTTGGCAGAGCCACTGAAATTCTTAAGATCATTCACATCTGAGGCAGAATTACTTAGAAAATATCATCTTGCATTAAACAATGTCATTTTCTCTTCCACATGGATGATTTCCTTCACTAATCCTGGAACGGGTCAATCAGCAGATGTATGGAGCACCAGTAGAAGTTTAGTCCATGTTGAGGCAGCGGCTGACTGTTACAAGAACTAATACAATGTCTTTAAATTAATTTGCATGGCATCACAGTGAGTGTTTGAATAGAAAGTTGAGCCACAGACAACATGGTTTTCCAACATTCTGCGTAAGAAAATCATAGTCAAATGAGAGAACCAAATCAAATTTCAATAAAAAAAATTTCCAGTGTTATTACCAGGTTTCCCTTTTTAGTGCTTATTTATTTTTATTTGGTATTTTTCTTTTGTACTTGACAAATTATGTAAACATCATTGCAGGAAATTTTCTATAGTAAAATATTGTTCAGATATCAATCTTTCATATGTATGTATTTATATGTACTAAGTAGCAAAATAGTTGTTTTAAATTACAGTTTAAAAATGATTGCATATCTTTCAACTGTGTATCTGACAGAAAGAAGAGAGAATGTTTAGCTGTGTGCATGTATGTAAAATGAAAACTATGTATTTAAATGAAAAGGTTCAGTGAGGATGATGGTGTCTATTCAGCTAATCTGAACTACTTTGCAATGGAAATTCTCCTCTTCTCATTAAAAGCAAAGCCTTGTGACAATTGATATAGATTGCACAACAGTTTTTTAGAAAATACATAGATATAGAGGAAGAGTATTTTATTGTAAATGACAGTTTTATATCACTAAACATCAGTATCATATCACTACACATGTCTTATACAGTATGTTAAATGTGAGAAACAATTCTACTAATTGCATTAGTTTCCCGCTCTTGCTATTGTGTCTAGGGTATTGCACTCTCAGCTCTGTAGAAAACTTTACACAAAAATTATTTTATCTACAAAATAATGAAACCTATTGCCATAAAAAATGCTATTGTTAAAAATTGTGGGGTCAGTAGGATTTTTTTTAATAGAGATTAATAGTTTTATTCAGCAAGGACGGATTAAATTGATCAAAAGTGACAGCAAAGACATTGATATCACTACATAAGATTTAAATAAATACTGTTCAAAAGAACAGCATATCAAATATTCCAATTCTAAAAATTCATATAAAAATTTTTCGACAGAAGTTAAGCTGCACAACTAGTTTTCAAGATTGATAATAACAATTAATGTTTCTTGAGCACCAAATTAGCATAATAGAATGATTTCTGAAGGATCATGTGACACTGAGGACTGGAGTAATGATGCTGAAAATTCAGCTTTCCATCACTGGAATAAATAACCACATCAACAGCATTTCGTTGCTTACGGGGGTATATCTCTGAGTGCAGCAGGAGCAGTACATATCGCACACAATCTATTTCCAGCAGCAGATCTAGTCCGACAAGACCAAACATATGCTCAATTTCTTATAGTCAAGACACCTTTATTTATATGGTGCTTTATACAATCCAGATTGTTTCAAAGCAGCTTTACAGTGATAACAAGAAACTGTTATGCAAACAGAGTTCATTTTGGCTGTACAGTAGCTCTAAAAGAAAATAGCATCATTGTTTAGCTGAAGTCATTTCAGTGTTGATTCAGTTCCACTGCGAAGATCATCAATTATTAAATTAGTTCATTTTCTCTATAAAGCAGAGCAGCAGAAAACAGTGATGTCATCCCCCAGCTCAGTTCAGTTCTCATTCAATAGTGTCAGTGCAGTCAAATCAGTAATATCTTTGAATATTAAGAGGCCCCAAGCAAGCCAGAGGCAATAGTGGCAAGAAACCCAAACTCCATCAGGGGACAGAATGGAGGAAAAAACTTTGAGAGAAACAAGACTCAATAAAAATACATGTTAAGACTAAATAATTAAATTAAATAAATGTTTAGTATGTTTTCATTTTAGGACCTTCATATCAAATCAAAAAATCATTACACATTTCTTTAACAACATTATGTAAATATTAACTACGAAATACCAGTGCCACAATCCGTTAACAGCCACAGAACAGTTTATTACCCATATTCTTCAGCAAACATTAAAGACTGATCCCAAACTCCAACAGAGTAACAGAGTCTACAGCTAAACAAGTAGCACACACTTCAGACAAGCATTTAGCATTTAACTTTAGTCTGTCAAACTTACCCAAAACAAACAATCATGCAAAAACAAACAAAAAAAAATCTACAGTTCATAAACCTACTTCAGCAGGTTTTTGGGTCCCTCTTTACCTTAAGTCACTTCTGGAAACAGAGAAATTCCAGTCTCTCCTCACACGGTCTGGCTTCCCACTTCCCGGTTGCTACACTGAGGGCTCCACATCGTTTAGCAACTGGGCACTGTAAGTTTTCGCCATTTACCCAGTTCTCATACTGTACATTATCCCCATACACCCAGATCCAACTACCCACCAGAAAGTTCAGCCCAATCCATACATAATCACTCTGGACATCTTGAACCTTATTCTCAGCCGTATGCTGTTCCATAACTGACGCCACACTGGCCAAGTCCACATACTGGTCTCTACAGTGTTTCAAGGCCTCTATCCATGATTTGGTTTCTGACACCAGGATCATAGAGTGCACTTTGGCCGTACAAAAAAAAGGGAGTAGATTTATACACGTCTCATCGAACATCTCACCATTCTTTAAAGCTCCACAAGCTTGTCTGGCTGGTGAAATCCTTCTGTAATTGGAATCTAGATTATTAGGTTGCATACTGTTCCAATATTGGATCTTTGACAGGCTACCAACCCAAAACCAAGGGTTATTATACAATCCAATCCAAAAGTAAAGACCATCCATGAAAAAGCTGTGCATGTCATTCATGTACACCACTAGTGAAGTCAATTCTGCTTGGGTTTTCACCATGACCAGGTTCATGTTCAAAATTTTGCAGTGAGTCTGAGCTTCTCGCCAGATTTTAGATTCATTGACCAGCGTGAACACCGGGATGCTGCTAACTTGTCTGAAGCAGACAAAAGGGTGTTGCTCAAAGCAAACGCGGTCATGCCAGAATCCTCTCCAATCGATTACTGCACAAAACAAATTGTTTGTCCACTGGGAGTAAGTGACAGGCTCGTTGTCTCCAACCCATCTCCAGGTTTCTTTCAAAGGAGTATCTACTTTAACTGTAGCTAGACCAATCCAGGCCGAACTATTTTCTAGCAGAGCACGAATAAAATTGTTGTCCACGTCATTACGTATAATCGCAAGACCAGCGTGATCTGTTTCACACTGTTGTTTTGCCTCCAGCCAAGTTTTACTTTCTTTGACTAAGTCCCAATCTCCAGAAATCGTCTTGCACACAAAGAATAGTTTGGTGTCACATGTTGTGGTATAAAACCAAAGTCCAGCCTTATTCATTGAGGTACACTCTCCATACCAGTTGAAATAATTGGATTTGGTCTCATCCACCCAGTTCCAAGCTGAAGATAACCGAACAAGTCCAACCCAAGAGAGCTGGGTGACGAGATTCTTCAGCTCATTCTTATCTGAGGCTACAAACACCTGTCCAGAATTGTTTAGGCAATACATCTTTGCATCATACCATGTCATCATCTTCTCCACGTGGATGATTTCCTTCACTATTCCTGGAACGGTTCTACCGGCAGACGTATGGAGTGCCAGAACCAGCAAGTTAAGAAACCCAAACATCTCCATGGTGAGACAGACAGCAACTGTGACATTTTTTTTAAACTACAGATTGAAAAGTTACTTCACAACAGGTAGGATCCACCTGTGAGCCTTTGCAAATTTGTCTGGCGTCTTTTCAGCTAATCTTTACTTTGCAATGTAAATTCTCCTCATCTCATGAGAATGCCTTGTGACAATGTGGACTACACAACATTTGTCAAAATATATAATCTTCCTTCATTTTCTGTAATTTAATTGCCCAGAACTATGCTCAGATTCTCATAAAATAATCTGTGAATAGCTAACCAATATTAATTAATAAAATCCACAAAATTTAAATAATGTTGGATACTTCTCGAATGCACTGATATCACTGGCCCACTTTAAAACATGAAAGTTTTCAAAGTTTAAATAGTTAACCCCTGCCCTGAGTAAATGGAATCCTGGGTTAATCACATTTCACACTGCTCATACTTTACTTGGTGTTATAAATTACATATGTAGATATATGACATTTAACATTGTAGATTACCAAACCATGGATTAATGTTCTTATTTGCATATTTGCAGTGTCAACAGTCATGATTGGATAAAACGTAAATTACAAGTGAGAAACATTCCACAGGGTTTGGAATGATGATAACCCAGGATTAAGTGCCATGAGAAAAGCCCTATAATTTCATTCCTGCTGACACCACTGGTAAACTTCCTGAAGATCTGCCCAACAAGAAGCTGTATATGCTTGGGCAGTGTTGCAGTGTACCAACGGAAGTGGAACAGTTTATTGGCAGCATTGAGGAGAGGAATACTAAGAGGTGGCATGTTCTTGTGTCATTCAAAGTAGGCACTTCCAAATGATTCCAGGGGCCAGGAAGTCTTCATGAGTACCATGTACCAGTCAGCAACAATCAAAGCATCTTTATATAAAATCTAAAATGCAAAAGTAAAATAATGATATTGCACCATCTAAAAGGCCATGTTTTGTGTATTCTTCATAATGTTTTATTTCGACTCAAATTTGACATTACTGTTTTTATATGAATAAAAGGTACATTTCTAGTTGAAACATAATTTTTTTTTTTTTTTATTCAGACAGTCCTCTTTAAATACAATATGTCATATGCATGCAAACTGCCCCACATTTTATTTTCAACCACTGAAAATCTGTAAAAGTCAACAATTTGCAAATGGAGCCAAATTGGCATCCGCATATCACTGGGAGTGAACCATAAAAAGGAAGATACAAAAAGAAAAGTTTAAGAACCGGAATCTAAAATTATACAGAGAAATCTACTTCTTGAGTTACATGTACACACACTTCGAAGAAAGAACAAGAAAAATTATTTTTCTTATTTGTGAACTGTTATCATTGGCATATAATGCATAGACTTTAAGGATTGCTTAAAGTCAACAAATATTTGCCTACTAATTTTACCTACCTATCTCTGTATAAAAATAAACAACGGTGCTGCCATATTTCTAAAGTCATTTTTCCAACTAAAATCTAAATCTCAGGTGAAAATTTTCATTTAGACATTTAATATTTTGGCTTTCTTTTTCATTACTGTTTCTATCAAATATTTACCCATGGGACTTTTGGTTGAATTGACATGAAAAGATCCATTTATAAGTTTATCTATAATGCATAAAGATTTCTTTATTTTTCCAGAAGTCCATGTGACAACATGTATGCGATCAATTACTAGTTGACATCCTCATAACACTCAACACAAGAATTTTTTTTTTTATTACAAAGTTAAAAGGGACTGCATAATAGGAATAAGCCATCTGTGAGTCTTGCATGTGTATTTGGCAGAAGGAAGAGTATTTACCTAAGAAAATAGAGCATATACTGCATTTAAATGAAAAGATTCAGTGAGGATGTTTGGTGCCAGTTCAACTAATCTGTACTTTGCATTGGAAATTCTCCTCATCTCACGAAAAGGAAAGTTTTGTGATAATGCAGAGTACATGAAATTTGTCAGAAAATTCAGAGATGCTGAAGAATTTAACATCAATTTTGCAGAAGAAAGCTAACATGCCCAATTTAAGTAAGACATGAACTGATTAAGAACCACATTAACTTTGCATGATGTCACAGTGAGTGTTTCAAAAGGAAAGTTTCTTAAACTTTGTTGAAACAAATGATATTCAAATATGGCAGCCAGTCAAAACCATTAAAGGCATAGTTCAACCAAAAAAGTTAAATGATAAGATGATGATTCAAATTTTTTGATTTAGATTACTTCAAGTGATTTGTTATATTTTTCAAAAGATCAAGTCAGATGTCTAAGAAAGTTGTAAGAGGCCTGAGCTCCATTATGAACAAAATGATGCAAAATGAACCATTACCATAATTCTACCATGACAACTCTCTGAGAGTTTATCATGGTAATGGATATGACAGTGTTAACATATTTGGTCTTGGCAGAATAGATCTGCTACACTGCTGTTATTGCTGCTGCTTAGTGGTGTAACGGATCACAAAACTTTTTTGAGTTTTCGAGTCACGGATTGGATAATTTTTCTTATCACCCCCCAAAAAATTTAACTTGGTTTTCCATTTATTACTTAAAGCACACGTTATGTACTTCAATACCAACTAGTAGCCTCAAACATTAATAAATACAAGTGAACAATCAGTAATTACATAAGAACAAGTACACAAATTACAAGCATAAATACAAGTACAATACAGTTACAAATAAAGTAAGGTCTAACAGTAGTATTCAGTGAAAAGTTAAAAATCGCTTGAAAGTGTAAACTGGCAAGACAAATCGGATGCCAATAATAAACTTTCACTCAATGATGGTTAAACTTTGCAATTAATCCACAAATCACATGCGTGCCGAACCAAGGGGCTGGTAGGGACGCACCTCTGCTGTCTGCTGCTATTGGTGATTATTGCTGCTGCTGCAAAGCAATATGGAGACTTGCTACTGCCAATACATACACAGACACAGTGCATGTAAGCATACTGCTGCTGCACAAAAAACATGCATGATATTACCCATTGCAGATATATACAGGTGGAGCTAGGGAAGGTGGAGGGTTTCTGAAGAGTGCTGCAAACTACTACAGCAAACACTGACCAAGTATTTGAATGTTGAGCAGCAAGCTCAGTGAGAATGAGTTAAGGACCTCTCAGCCTGCACTCTCTAGAGTTTCACGACAGAACTTTGTACTAACACTAATGAAACAGAGGTCAAGATTTTGGCAATTGGTAATAAGAGCAATTAGTACTTCATCATGCCTGATTAATGGTTTCAAAAAGAAAACAATAATTAACCAAAGTCTGATATAAGCTCTCCAAGTGAAGACATAATGAGTAATAATCAACCACTTATAAAACAGTTTGTAAGCTAATGACATTCTGTAAGTTAATGAGGATCTAATGGTGCATTCTACAATCAAGAGCCTGAGGCAACGGTCCTTGCAATGAATCTTTATCAGGATCTGAGTATACTGGTTTGAAGCAGCCCCAGAAATTGGACTGGAACCACAGAATAATTTTTAAAATCACTTGTGACCTCTGCAAAAACTAGTATTTCACCTCTTAAAATAACCAACAAGCACAACAATGCTGTTAAAGAAACAGCATAAAATTCATCCAGAAAACCTGACCAGAAGCAGATCACGTCTGCAGCTTCCAGTTACATTAAAAGCAAAGACATGAGGGCACATAAATGAAGCCAGATAGTTACTGTAAAAGACTGGAACTGATATAAGGCATCAAACTATTTATTTATATTTATATTTATATTTATTATATATAATACAATAGTCCAAGAGGATGCACAGTCTGTTCTTCGGGGGATTTCGGTCTTTGACCTTCTTGACTTCATCCAACAATAAAAATAGATGTACTCATATGTTGACAATGTCATATTTTTTGACAATCTATTGAATTGATATTTAATTATTAAACACAGTAAAATAACTAATATAAATAAATTAATTAATCTTCATATTTTAATTCAATTATTTTATTATTTTAATTAAACCCTAATATTCAGTTTTAACATTTTTTTCCTGTATTCAAAAAAAAGGTCATGAGGTCAAACATTTCATTTTCAGATTCATCTCTTTTGTTGAAAGAAAAAGAAAAAAAAATCTCATTTGTGGAAAGTGCCAGCTGTCCATAGAGGATGACAATCACATCAGACAGATCTGGCAAAACTAGAGTGGATAATGTTACTCATGGTCTGCTGGTCTTAGCCGGTTTAAGATGGTCTCCAAGTCTGACTAGCTGAAAAAAATCACTCTAAAACCAGCCAACAGGCCAGCCTATGATATCTTTTTATCAAGGTTGTAAAGCAGGATTTTATAAGCTGCCAATAATAAAATAAGTCAGAATCATGGCATTATTTGCCTGTTATTGACAAGTGCCCGTTATTGCTGCTTGTAATTTCAGTCCTCTTGCTAAAGGTCAAACTTCGGATACCATGCAAACAAAGCAGTTCAAAATGCAAATCAAAGAAGCAAAGATATGTATGCTGTGCAATGGCAAACTGAAGAGCTAAGAGCATGACTGTATTCTGATGCTGATCCCACAAAGGAGGAGATGATACAGCCATCACAAATGACAGACAGGTGCCAATGATGACAAATCATCTCTGCCACGATGACAGCTTCACTCGCATCAGGGAATTAACACAATGAGTGAATAAACACAATGACAATTCCCATCATCTGACTTACCCAAAATCTTGATCCATAGATTTAAAGAAGAATTTGTAGCTGTTAACCGGTCGATTGCTGAGGACATTTTTGAAATCTGCCAAAGTTACCTTCTCTGGAGCCACTGACAGTTTCACCAAATAAGGAGTTTCCTCCTCATCTATATGGTAAATGATTTTAGTCTCCGCCATGAGAATATGGTGGGAACAATTGCCGGAGAACGGCGCGTGTTCCTGATGCTGCCTATACAGACGTGCGGCGACAATAAATAAAATGTCTAAAATAATGGATGCTAAATGAATACAATCACGCATTTAGCGCGATTGAAGCTGTGAATTAAGCGACTTTGTACAGCTAAGGATAAGAACACTGCCATTATGGAGGCCTGATAGATATCTATTGCAGCTCACTATGCGGAGGTTTTGCTGCCTGTGTTACTGAAACAGGAAGGAAAGGTTCACATCCTTGAGAGAATCAGCCTGGAGTGTCAGAGCCGTTCTCCTGCGCAGTGCTGCCATCGCGTGGTAGACAGAAGCAACGAGCACGTTTACATGCTGAGAAGAACTCACAAATATCAGCTGATTGAAACAACCAGTTTTCCCCGTTTACATGCAAACCAGTAAACCGCGTTTAAAATAATAAAAAATAATCATTTGACTGCGAGTATGTTTTTCAGTTCTTAAATAAAGATTGTATCATGTCAGACTTGCGGCTCATATTATTTTCTCATGCAGTTACAGATGCTGCGTTTTGACTGAATCTACTTCTGCTGCACGAGGGATGTGAACACAGTCTGCGTTTGGGATATTTCCTTCTTCCTTTCCTGCAAAAATGAATGCGTTCAAAGCTGTCACGAATCACGCATGCGCACTTCAAAATAACCCAATAGAAAGCAGGTTAATGCGTTTATTTGCCGTGCGAAATCGGGGTAAAAGGCAAAAAACTACCTGTTCCGACTGGTTTATACTTAATCCGTTTATGACCTTACTAAAAGAAGTTTACATGTCTTATTAAACATGCTCGGCTTAAGAACGTGCTTGTAAACGCACTGAAGGTGTCGTTCTGATCTCATCGCATCTGCTTTTTGGAGAAAGTGTTAAAGGATTAGTTCACTTTAAATTGAACACAATCGCAGTTGTTTTAATAAATATACTCACACGTCCAAGCTTTATAATGGCAGTAAATGGGGGTGATGAGTTTGAAGCTGAAGAAAGTGCATCCATCCATCATAAATGTACTCCACACGGCTCCGGGGGGTTAATAAAGGCCTTCTGAAGCGAAGTGATGTGTTTGTGTGAGAAAAATATCCATGTGTATCAAGTTATAAAGTAAAATATTTTGCTTCCGCCAGATCGCCCTCTATTCAACTTACAAAGTGTAATGCCTCTCTCAGTTCAAAATGCTTACGCTACGTCCTACGCCTTCCGTATTCAACTTACGACGCCAGTTTGGCGGAGCTGTGTGGAGTATGTTGATGATGGATGGATGCACTTTCTTGAGTTTCAAACTCGCTGCCCCCATTCACTGCCTTTATAAAGCTTGGATGTGTCAGGATATTTATTAACATAACTGTGATTGTGTTCATCAGAAAGAAGAAAGTCATAAACACCTAGGATGGCTTGAGGGTCACTAAAGCGCAGGGTAATTTTCATTTTAAAGTGAACTAGTCCTTTAACTGCAGTAAATGATGGCAATAAACTTTTAAGGTAATCAGCTCACCTAGCTAGTTATTTTTATTGTTGCCAATGTTAATGGGAAGATCAATAATAAGAAAAAAACTTTCAAGATATCAATCTGCATATGCGATGGATATCGGTTCATCTTTGATCGCTCCCTTGAAGAAACATGCTTCTTCAAATTAGAATTTAAAAAAATCAAATCCGAAGTTAAAATGAAATATCCCAATAAATTTAAATGTATAGCTTTATTTTTTTCAGTATAAATCAGCAAGAAAGTTATTAATAAGTGACAATCTCACCTATAGAAAATTTAATTTCATTCAATTATGTTTCATTTATTTAATAAATTAGCTTGCATTTTATGGTTCTTGCAAGAAAAACAATCCATTTCCCAGAATGCGAATTTACCCCAGTTTTTATGTTTATAATTTTATCTTTAAAAACAAACAATGGGGACATTTTGTGGAGCAAGAGTAAGTACAGCAAGAGTAAAATCTGTTTTGATGGCTGAGTTAATTGTTTTGACAGCACTGATATGACTCGGGGGGGAAAATAACAAGAAATGTCTGTCAAATCACTGCAGCAGTCTATTATCTTATAGTGCAGTTCATCAGTTATTCCTCCATTTTTGTTGAATCATGAATAAGCAAGAGGCTGTACCAATGATTTCAAAAATTTCAATAAGCCTACTAGATTTTGTTTGAGCGTAACGCGTCAGCATCAGAACCAAAGCATCAGAGATGTGCTATACTGGCACGTGCAAAAGATAATCCAGAGGTTAAATTGCTTATTTTATTCTGCTTTGAATGAGAAAACATTGGCAATGAACTGGAAAATTAAATCATCAATAATATAAACCGCTTCAGGATGGGAATAATCAAGTATCCATCATGTGGCATCATATAAAGCACTGTAGGCTATTCTACCCAACAAATTCCTCTTGGAACCTAAATCAAAGTGGCATGAACACATTCATATTTGGAGCCTTTAAGGAAAGTAAAAGGGTGTTATTTAATCATCATATTTAATCATTAATCATACTGGTTATCTATCTTAATCCTATAGTGAAAGATTTATGAGCAGTAGGATAATACTTTCTAAGTATTCATCCGCACACTTGAAGCACAACTTATTCCACAAAATTCATGCATTTTTTTAACTGCTAGAGCACCAAAAGTTACATTGTGCACCTTTAATAATTGCTAAAATTAAATTATTTTCTTGTCGTACCTTGATGCATTAGCATCAGTTTCACACTTAATTGTTTGCTGCAAATGACTTCAAAGCTGCCTGTTAGCGTAGCAATATATTCAAATAAACTGTGACAAAAGCAATTAGTAAGGTTTGTAACATGAGAAAAATAAACATGAAAATATACAAATAACATGAAAAAACTAGATGACAGAATACAGACGATTTTGATAGCAAATGTTATACATTAAGTGGGATGTAGCTTTTTAGTGGTAACGGTTAGTAAGATGAAAAGAATATCAAAACGGGAAAACATACTGATTTAAATGGTATGAAGACTTACAATATAAAATATTTTGCCTAAACTGTCTATAATCAACAATATAAGCAAAATATAATTGACCAAGTATGTTTTCATTAAGAACAAAAACGGACCTTTTAATAATCATGCTGTTCATATAAAAAAGTAAAGGTATTCTGCATAAAAGAATGTTAGATTTATGAATTGTAGCTTTCAGAGAGCACAACTTAAATCTATTGAGAAGCTGAAAAAATATGAGCAAAGAACAAAAATGCATGTTGTGATGTACCGATAGCTTCTGCAATATTTGTGGCCATACATCTGATTTAATAACTACATCAGTTAAAAATTGTTCCACATTTTTTGATTCCACAATGAGTTATAAGGTTCTTCCTCCTTCTTCCTCAACCTTATATTGCCCAAATCTCACACCAATATAAACATTTTGACAGTCAGGACACATTATTCTGGGTGTGTTTACTTCTCACTCACAGAGTGTGTGGCAGCATTGGGCAAATTCGGTAAAAAAATGCAGACTATATTCTTGCATTTTTTAAGCTTTATGCTTGGCATTTTGGTGCTCTGAAACAGTTGTTTGCAATTAGTCTGATATATCAGTTGTCCAAAATACAGCTGAAAATGCTGCTGGTGGGACTCTGGTGCTTCCTGCAAGCTTGGTGCCATCAAACCAAAAAAGGTGGAGGATCTTGAGAAAAATTGATACAACTGTGCCATTCTCTCCTTCTTTTCTCTTATTTCCTTGCCATATTGTTGCCTCTTCACATTTAATTCTTCTTCCATGAATTCCAGATTTCCAAATCTGCCCCTGGACCAGCCAGTGGCAAGGTACCTCTTATTTCCAAGATGGCTTCTCCATCTCTGCAGAGAAAAAAGAAAAAGACATAGAAGGTGTGAATTTCAGGGAAACCACAATATGGTACTGATTTGCATATATAACAATAATAAACAATAATAATATACATTTTCATGACATTTAATTATGGCAGTAATAATCGAATACGTGTTTATTCTCTACATTTTTCTTCCAGTTTTTTCTCCAAACACAACTTTCTCAATATTTTATTTAAACTTCTTTTCTTGAACTTTTTCCTTGAAGCACAACGACTTTATTCTCAGTATTTAATGAGTTTATTCTCAATATTCTATTTATAATTTTTTCATGAAATTTAACATGTGTTTTTTCTCACAGCATGACAATTCTCAAAATTTTTAGTTTATTTTTAAAGTTTATTCTCACCATTGTATTTCAACTTTTTTTTTCCGCATTAGGCATTAATCTCAAGATAGTTTATTTTTTATTATTGCTTGGCCCCTAATCACCTTCCATAAAAAACAGTAATATTGAGAAATATTATTCATTTAATATTTTAATTCTTTCTAATTTAATATATTTTAAAATGTAATTTATTCCTCTTAATGCAAAGTTGAATTTTCAGAAGCCATTACTCCAGTCTTCAATGTCACATGATCCTTCATTCTAATATGCTTGTAAATATCACTCCAATTTGGTCCTCCAGAACGTTTCTTGTTATTTATCAATATCACAGATGAATATAATAATAATAATAATAATAATAATAATACTTCTTTACATTTATATAGCGCTTTTCTGGGTACTCAAAGCGCTTTTACATATGGAAAGGGGAATCTCCTCATCCACCACCGATGTGCAGCATCCACCTGGATGATGGGACGGCAGCCATATTGTGCCAGAACGCTCAAACCACACACCAGCTGATTGGTGGAGAGGAGACAGAGTGATGAAGCCAATCAGTGTATGGGGATGATTATGAGGCCACGATGAACAGAGGCCAGTGGGCAAATTTGGCCAGGATGTCGGGGTTATAAACCTACTCTTTTCGAAGGACATCCTGGGATTTTTGTTTAACGTCTCATCCGAAGGACGGAGGTTGTGCTGCTTAATATTATTGTGGAAAACGTGGTAAATACACAATTCTTTGATGAAAGGAAGTTGAAAAGAACTTACAATGTACAGTAAAAGTCTTTACTTTATATTCAATTTAATGCAATTTGATCATTTTTATCTAAACTGAAGTATATGTGTTTTGGATGAATGGAACAGCATTTGATCGCTAGTTGTCTGGTGTCCAGCTGCCTGGTGTCTAGTTGTCTCACATCGTAGGCCTATAAACCTCTTTCAAGACAAGGACAAATATAGACAAGGAAAACAATCGTAATCAAGTCTAATTTACCTCTGTCCAGGTCAATGGCTTTTGGGGAGCAAAGTTTGGTCATTTCAGCTTCCTTCAGAAGATTGTTCTTGTAGTCTGAGGAGACAAACAGAAATACATTTGTCTAAGTCTTTTCAAATGTGATGCAGCATTTTGAGAGGAATTATGTAAACTCACCCAACTTTGTCTCCTCCTGGTTGCTTGACTTCATGTCTGGGATGCCTCGCTCACATTCTTTCTTAACACATGATGAGTGGCTCCTAGATCTATGATACACCAGGACGGTTGATACTTTATGCATGACAGCTGATGCTTAATGTTCACAGATGGCATTTTAACATTAGAGGGTACTCACACATACGTCACCGTCGGTAGCGGTGGGCTTTCAACTTTACGTGGATCAAAATCTTGGCCTACATTTTATAAAAACCAAATTAGCAGCAAATATGAAATCAAGTGCAGCATAAATCATATCTGAGCATACAAAAGTCACATACTGCCTACATCTTTTCAGGTGCAACAAAGGAGCTATTTTCATAATGGTTACATTATATATACAAATTAAGAAACTTGAAATAAGAGCAATGAAAGGCAAAATGACGGTGGAAGTGACCAATAAAAAGACAGAAAAAAACCTTGTTTTTTCCGGTGACGTGTGAGGAGAATGATAGCCAACACAATAAGGGCCAGTAGGAGGAGAGTTGCCAGGATGTAGCCTAGCTGCTGAAGGAAGTGACTCCTTTGCTCTGGCAAGATGACGTTGATGACATGTGGCGGCACTTCCACCATATTGGTCTCTAAAAGAGATAATGATCAAGAAGAGTTTGGCCTTGAATTTGAACCTTTTTGTCATTTTCAGTAACCAGCAGAGGGCCCTGTGTTACTATGAAGCTTAAGATACTTATAGAGGTTTATGGAACTAGTTTAAGGAAGTACAAAACCTTTTAATACGGAAAAAGTGCGGAAAAAGCGCACTTCAGCATGAGATATATTATTATATTCTGACTTCATGCCTTGAGATTTTGAAAAAATGAGACTATTATCACCCAAGCTATACAGAATGGATGCTAGATTAAATATACTACATCAAATAAATACTACAAAAAAATAATGTACATTATGACAAATATAATGATTAACTTGCTATGAAACAGAATTAAGAGAAAAATAACTACCTAAACAACAATAACAAAAAAAAAATAACTTCAACAACAGTGAAAGTAAAATATACAAAGCAAATCATAATCCTATTAAAGAGTATCTTAACATAGTGACCTTTTGAATGGTATACTTTTAAATTATTTATTTATTCCAAAACAAAATGTTTCCGGATATTCATTGGAGCTGGATTCATAGGGATATCTACAACATGTCAACTGAAGACAACTGAAGAATCAGTACAGATGGCACTAGGGCTAAACAGATGTTGGAGGTGAGAGAGTGCATTGCTGAAGTTCAGAGCACTGTGTTGGCAACATAAGGTCATGGGACTGATTCTCAGAAAATAAACGCACAGATAAATGTATACTTTTAATATGCAAATGTAAATACTTAGATTTTAGCAGCATGGTTTGTGCACTTGTTTATTTTAACTTGTCAAAATCCTGTGAGAAAGACCGGAAACTGCCACGTGTTCTTCAGCCAAATGAGATCCACTGGTTTTTTTTTTTCCTGGCAGTGAAACATGGATTTAAATAAGAAGAGTGGTGGAAAACAGAGGGAGGAATGAGGGGAAAATGGGGAGGCACTATGTGGTTTATTTTACTGAGTGACTTTGCCATTTTGCTTCCACAAAAAGTTTAATAAATAAGCCAAAGTTGCACCACTTCGTCTATAATACAGACATAATAAAGACACGCTGCCTAAAATGACGACCGGAGATGACTAAATATGACATCATAGTTCTTAGAAAAGAAGTATTATAAGATGTGGAAAATCACTCAGACTTCTATTATGTTTGGACCTTGCAAAAGAGCCATGGTTGAAAATCAGAGAGATATTCTTGCTTCTTGAGATCTTATTGCTATGATGTTGTTATATTATTGTTTGAAGCTTTTTCATGATAATTTGAATATATTAATTGAATATACATCCTAAAAAAATGATCACGATTTCCACAAAAATATTAGTTTCCAACATTTATGAAAAAAACAAGAAATGTTTCTTGAGCACCAAATCAACATATTAGAATGATATCTGAAGGACCATGTGACATACTGAAAATGAAGGTTTCACAGGAGAAAATTCTGTTTTAAAATATATTGAAATAGAAAAGTAATAATACTTTACAATATGAAAATTTGTTCTGTATTTTTAATCAAACAAATGTGGCCTTGGTGAGCATAAGAGACAGCAGTGAACAGCAGTGTAACTAAACTGTAATTATTACTATATGTTCTGACCGTTTCTTTTGATAAAAGTGTTTGTATTGTTCTGTTTTCTTTTTCTGTTGTTTTGGTCTGCTCTCTCATAGGTTGCATGATTGCATCTCATTGGAGTCTTTTAAGAACGCCAGCTACCAGCAGTCGGCGCGCTCATTGTTGGTGCGAACACGAACGGGTTCGGAGCTCCTGGATTCATTCTCCGGCCGGCGACCAAACTAATATGACCATCTGTTGTACTAAACATTCTTGCCTTGTGTCCTGCCCATTTTCTTTGAACTTGTTTGAATTTGTTTTCGTTATGAAGTTAGGTAAACTGCTCGTATTTTATTTCTACAAACTGATTAGGTTATTTAATTACTTTTAGAGAGCACATTTTATTTTTCCTTATTGGCACTGTTTTGTTTGTTATTTTGGCCTGTGGCCACCCTGAAGAGATGCTCTCTAAGTTTCACCTAAAAGATACAAATAAACCTAACAGTTTATTGTTTATATGAGTGGCGTGCTTGTTTGGTCCCTGACCGGGTGAATGTTTCTTTAATTTGTTTGAGAATCCAACATTACTTTTTTTGTTATGCCCCTTTCGTTCCCTAGACACGGGGCGTAATACCATAAAAAAACGGTAGCACTTTATTTTTGTGTCATTGTTACATATGTTACATGTAGTTCATGCATAATTACATGCAACTAACCCTAAACCAAAGCAAACCCTAATCCTAATCCTGTAGTATGTAATTACTTAATATCACTCAGTATTTAAATGTATAATTACAGTGTAATAAAGGCACCTTAAAATAAACGGTTACACTTTATTTTAAGGTGTCTTTGTTACACTGTAATTATACATTTAAGTACTGAGTAATATACTTACTATAGGTTTAGGATTGGGGTTTGGTTTGGTTTAGGGTTAATTGCATGTAATTATGCAAAATTTATAGTTGTTACTATAGTAACTACATGTAACACATGCAACAATGACACTGTAAAATAAAGTGTTACCAAAAAAACTGTAACCAAAAATTCAAACAATAATATTGGCAATATTTATATATGGTAAATCCCCCAAATACAGACATTTGAAATGTAATCTTTCTAATGTGCCACCCACTCTCTGTGAGAACAAGCAAAGTCTGCCTACTGCTTAAAGCATACACATTAAGCAATTGTTACCTGTGAATTACAGTTTCTGCCCTGTAATTTCAATCTTAACCTCTTATTGTGTATGTTTGAAGCCACAGCACTGAGGGGATCACAGGCTAATATCGCAGGGTAGATTACTGTAATCAGTAACAGCTGAAGGATCTTCTACCCTCGTTTTTCACAAGAGCTCATAAAAAAGCCGGATATGACTGGTTACTGGCAGTCAAGAGCAATATAGTTGTGTTTTGTCCCTTAATGAAAAGGATTTTTACTGAAATGGCAATTACAAAATTTATAAATACATTCATTTCTGTATTTTTCACCTCTTTTAAAGCACAAAGGAGGCTTCCTCAATATTTCCATAATGGTGATTTATGGTTATGATCCAAAATGTGTTTTGGTTAGCTTCATACTTCCCTTTTTCATGTCACAAATAATATATATATATATTTTTTTTTTCTTTTTTTTTCCAAACTGTTGCTCAAAAGAAATAAGACATCCCCCAGATCTTAAGAAGCAGTCTTTACTATTTCCTGACAGTGCATGAACAGATGTCTTCAAGAACATCCATGATGAAAGCTGAGCATTTATGGGCCAAACAATCCAGAACAGGACTTCCACTGGGACTTGTCTTGGACTGTCTTGCTTCTAAGACCATAGGGGAACATCAATATGCTCAAACCTTGCAACTGGTGCAAAGCTTTATCCGAGTGATTCCCATGATTGGAACCACCTGGTTTAAAACAGCTGAAGTATAAGAGGATAAACAGAATTATGGAAAGTCTAAAAAGGAAATAATTTTATGTAATGGCTGTGCTGGATCCAGACAGTTGTCTTTTTCTTCATGCTTAGATAAGACAGAGGAAAGGACGGACACATTTCGGTTGGCTTAAGAAAGGGTTTAGGGAAGGTTGAAGGGGGAATGAGGGGATCTTGAGGGTGGTCTGACCTAAATACACAACAGTCTCCTCCTTATAGCTCACCGTCTAATGTTGAGCTCTTGCTACAGCTGGCCAGATGCTTAACAGATGAAGCAAACTTCCCTTTCCTGCAGATAAACAAGACGCTGTCCAAAAAAGTCCAAAAAGTATGGAGACGGAGGTTAAAAAACAGAGAGAATGGACGAAAAAATGCTATGAAGTGAGAGAGCACAACACAGGCAAGAGAGATAAATAGATCATTTAAGAAACAGAAGAGGGAAAAAACGGCAGATAAATAAGTCAAACCACAAAGAGAAGCAGTAAAAAAAAAAGACTTGGAAGTTGAACAGACTGGCACAGGCTGTACACTGTACAACATAGCAAAACACTGGAATTGTATTGTGGAAATCTATGCTTTAAAGGAGTAGTTTAGCAACAAAAGAACATTCGATCATCATTAATAGCATCACATGATTTGTTTAATGTTTCTGCTTTGAGTCACTTATGACTGATTCTCTAATTTCTTTGTGCAGAATCCCCATCCTTCTTTTGCCCAACTATCTTTGTCACATCCTATTTTTTATTTCCTTCCTTATTTTTGTCTCCCAGTTCACATCACCTCCCCGTCTTATGCAAATAAAAAAGCACTTTCTTATGTCTGCTCCTGTCTGCCTGGCTGTACCTCAAAGGAAAACATATGGCTATCGAATGATCTGAACCAAAGCAGAACTCAAACTGAGAGCGAGCTGTGACAGTGGGAGAGGGAATGGCAGTGGAATGCAAGTGGGAAAAAAACAGAGAAAAAGAAGCAAGCTTGAAGCAAAAGAGGAATAAAAAGGAAAGCTTCGGCATTTTAATGAACATGAGAGTGGAAACTCAGACGGCAGGGAAACCAGATCTTCAGACTTACCTCAACTCTGTTTTAGGTCATGACTGTTTGCTTAAGTTCATGCCTTGTGATTTTTTCCACTCCATTTCTCCTTCTCTTATCTTTCTCTTAAATTATGTTTATTACTTAGTAAATACAGATTTATAGTTTGTTAAACAAGCCAAGTTGGTTTAATAAATGCTGTTTAATAATGCAAAACTGTTCTTTAAAACAAGTATTGACTAAACTAGTAATGAGCATCAATCCCTGCCTCTTTCTCTTGTAACTACAAGCAAATGGCAAACTAAGAGCATCAGCAAGGAAAGAAAGGCTAATTAAATCAGGAGAACTCCCTAGCCTGCAAAGGTATATTTGGGAACATGCTGAAGATGCTCCAAGATGGATGCTCTGCTGTTTAAGTAGCCTGCAATGGCCTCAAGTTGGTGAGTTATGTGCCAAGACCACTGACAACCACGAGCTACAGACATGCATTCACAAGAAAAACATTTACTGGAATCTGTGGTGCAAACAAGTCATAACGAGCCAAATAACAATCAAGAGATCCTGACCGCAGCAACTATTCTGTGTGATAAATTGGGATCATTCTGGAAAATTCCATGTGTGCTGTGAGACTATATGAGACAGTACATGACTACCGGGCCAACATTTAATGGTGGGGCCAATGTAGACGTGACAGAGACATAGTTATTCCATGTAGGCCCTATGTGAATTACAAGCCCATATCACACCTACATTGGCCCCACCATGAAATGTAGCTCCAGATTCTTTATATTGCGAATCCAGAATCGATGTATTGACCCAGCCCTAAGGCTGGGTAGTTAATGTTTGAACATACCTGATTCATGCTTCTCATGAATGAGCTCTTGATTCTCATGATTTTATTAGTGTTCAAAAGTTAGGGGTCAGTAAGATTTGAGTGTATTAAATGATCAAAAACTGGCAGTAAAGACAAATGTTACAAAATATTTCTATTTCAAATAAATGCTATCCATTTGAACTTTCTATTCAGCAAAGAATCATGGGAAAAAATGAATTATTGTTTCAATAAAAATATTAAACAGCACTGTTTTCCACATTGATAATAAGAACAAATTATAATTAGAAATACCATGACAGACCATGTGCTTCTGAAAATTCAGTTTTGCCATCACAGAAATAAATTACTTTTTAAAATATATTACAATAGAAAAAATATTTTATAATCTTAATGTTTCAAAATAAATGCAGCCTGGGTGAAAATAAGTGACATTTAAAAAAAAACAAAAAAACTTGCCAACCCCAAACAGTAATCCCAATTCCATATCATAATTCTAAAATGTTGGAAATAGTAATAAAGAAAGAGCAGGTGTATACAAAACTGCCACTTCATTTACTAGTAGTTTTTTATAAAGTAAAAAGTGGATGTTTTTCTTACTTGGGTCTTCATTGGGAAGAAACTGAGGTTGATCTGTGGGCTCCTGAGGGATCTGAGGGATCTGAGGGACTGAAGGGATCACGGAAAGCTGGAAGACGCGTCTCTCGTGCAGGCCGCAGTAGTGATGGTGGAGATGACAGGAGTATAGCCCCTGATCTAGGAGCTGGATGTCTGAGATGATCAGAGAAAAATCTCCCTGCGAGAAAGCTGTGGCAGAAATATTCATCTTTTGTTGAACGAACAGCGGCCCGTAGTGACGCCTCTCACCAGAAGCGTACAGGTCGATGAGTCTATCGGCGCGGTCGTGTCGGACCCCTGGAGGTTGACGATCCCAGTGCACCACCTGTTGTTGGTCCTCCTGACTGTTGCCCTCCGTCCAGATGGGCCGGCGGTTGACGCAAGGGAGAACCACCGTGCTGCCCACCAGAACCACATACACAGCCTTCTGACCGTCCCAGAACCGCCTCTCCTTACGTGCTGGGAGAAAAACACCGCTGGATGAGTGTGCAGAATACATATGAATACCCACATATAATTGCTGTTCAAAAGTTGACAAAATGACAAAAATATACAGAACTGGTTTAGACCGCACATGTGTGCAAAGATATAACGGATTCATAGCCTCCTTAAAATAGTGACTTGTGAATGTATAACAGCACGAATGTTATCTTGTTATATCTAAAAGAAAGTTAATCACTAATTTTTTTTTATAAAAACATAAGTAATTAATACTTTTATTAACTTGATCAAAAGGAAAAAACAAACATTTACAGTGTTTCTATTCAAATAAATGTTATTTCTATCCATTAAAGAATACCTCAAAAAATATGAAGGTTTCCACAAAAAATATGAAGCAGCACAACTGTTTTTAACTTTGATAATAGGAAGAAATTTTTCTTGAGCAGCAAATCAAAAATTCTGCTTTGCCATCACAGGAATAAATTTTGATGAAAAAAAAAAATAGAAAACAGTTCTATTCAATTGTAATAGTAATTCACAATATTGCAGTTTTTACTGTATTTTTGATCACTTGGTGAGCAGAAATGACTTTTAAAAACAGAAAAACAGATATATATTATGCATTTAAATAATAAATTGGAGATGAACAAGAGTGGGCAAAATTCTCTTTTCAAATGGTCTTCTCCTTCTTTCCATTCTTTAATCTGCAGACAGCTCCTTATTTGGTATGAACTTGAACCGTATGATCAAGAGGCAGTTTAACTGCCAAGAATAGCCAGACAAAAAACTCCGAAATATGAAGTGATTTACCAACCTGATTTGGTGACATTGAGCTGAACTTTGATTGACTCATACAGGTGGCAGTAATGATGATGCAGGTTACAGGAGTAGATCCCTTTGTCACTCATTGCAACACCTGTATGAAGGAACCCAAACAAAATGCATTAATTAGCTAGAAAATGAACATTGGGACTTTGCCTTGAAGTTAGAAGGTTAGTTTGAAGTGTGAAAGTTATATAGGCCTTCTATAGTTTGAATACTTGAGCAGTTTGAAGGAATTGAGCAGGTTGAAAGAGACTGATTAATTGGGACATTATTAAGTAATGTTTGTGTTGCCCAAAAGTATCTCACCTTCGATGACCAATGAGAAGTTACCATCCTTAAAAGCAGTCTTGGGCATGCTAATGCGTCCCTGGTTGTAGCCATTGTAGATGCGCTGGTCTCCAGCAGAAAACATGTCTAAAACACGTTCCATTGCATAGTCTGGGCCAGTGCGAAGTAAATCCCAGTGCACTACCCGCTGACGGTCCTTTAGGCGGTCTTGGGTCCATACCATGCGCTGGCTGTGACACTGCAATATCGCCTGTGATCCTTGGGGGGCACTGATATTGTACCGGGCCACCACCACGCCACTGCCATCGCTTTGGCCTAGCGCTGAGACACAAAGGGCAGGTTTCCCGAAAACAGATAAGGTCTAATGATTGAAAAAAAACTATCATATGTGATTACTTAAAGTAAATGGAGCAGTGCTGTTGTTACGAACCACATGTTTCACCGGTAAACTAGAGGTTACAGCATTCTCAGTCCTGTAGAAACACTACTTCAAAAGTTTTTGGTTTTTGAATGCTTTTGTATGCAGTCTCTCTATATATTCAAGTGACGCTGCTCAATGTTTAAAAAAAGTTGTGCTGCTTAATATTTTTGTGGAAACCATGATACATTTTTTTTAGGATTATTTGATGAACAAAGTTCAAAAGAACAGCATTTGTTTGACAATCTTTACTGTTACTTTTAATTCATCTTTGCCGAATAGAAGTATTCATTTCAGTAGCACTTTATTTACAGTCCTGTTCCCCGTGTACATACTATGCACTTATTACAGAAATTATAATAACTGGGTAATAGCTAGGAATTAACCCTGAATCTAAACCTTAACCCCTGTAGTTACCTTATATTACTCAGTATTTTAAGTACATGCTGTACAAGTGCAACTTTAATTTCTTTTAAAAATCTTACTGACCTTAAACTTTTGAACGGTAGTGTATATTTTTGCATCATTATGACATTGTGCAAGGTGCTCAATACACGTTTGTTTAAAGTTTTATAGTTTTATGGTTCAAGTTATGCACTTACCAGGGCTGAAGAGGAATGAAGCCAGAACTGTAAAATATGTAAACAGAAAAACTAGTTATGATTAAATACAGTGTGCTGAGCTCATGAATTTCATTCCACAATAAGTAAAGATATATTTTCACGTTTTTTCAGAAATCGTCGTTTAGACAATTAGCTCTGAAAAATTAGGCAATGAAAATAGCACAGGAAAACAATATAGATCTAAAATAGGAATGATATAGTAATATATAAAGAGATTGAGGAATGCAGTGACAGCCAAGCCATGCGTTTTTTTTGTTTGTAAAAAAGCTGTTTGTCAGCAAACATTTTGGGACAGACAAGTAGCACCAATATTTAGAATATGCATCACTTATGTCTGAAAGGACTATTTATGGATGTTTGTATGAGTCTGTAACCCTCAGAAATAAACACCTCTCCTTACATCTGCAAGAAGAGTCAAAACACTCACAGCTAATAAAACATTCAACAAATATTTCCAAAGCCCATATTACTCTGAATCACTGACATTTTTGTCCTCTTAAAGGGACAGTTTAACCAAAAAGAAAACAGGCATGTGCTCTCTTTGATATGTTCATGAGAGAAGTAAAAATGTTTGATTCATAAACTAATCAGAAATACTTTAGATCCCATTAGTTAACATTAGTTAATACATAAATTAACAATGAGTAATGCATTAGTTACAGTAATTATTAATTTTTGTTAACATTAGTTAATAAAAATACAACTGGCATTGTTAATTCATATCAGCTTGGATTCATTAAATAATATTAACAGATACAACTTTTAATAGTAAATGTTGAAATTAGCATTAAGATTAATTAATGCCTTAGATGTATTTTTCTTTGTTAGTTCGTGCTAACTAATGTAGATAACCAATGCTGCTAACAACTTGAACTTTACTGTAAGTGATAACAACAAATCAATTCCTTTTTCTGATTTGTTCAGTTCATTTTGTTATTCACATAACTTGTCAAATCTGATTCATCAAATGAATCACTGAATTAGCAGTTAACAGCTCACTGAATTGGAAGATTACTTTGATGTGAGTCAAACACACCTTAAATCTGCACAGGTCAGGTGGTACAGTGCAGCGTTCACATGGTACAAGATGTAGCTCTCAGAAAATGACGAGTTTACACGTAATTATAAATTTTACACGTACGTGAAGGCTTTTTGCAGTTTCAGAATCGTTATGGTAATTATATGGCATGAACACACCTTATCAGGGAATAATGTCTCTTTTTTAAACAACATGAGGTGAGTAAATGATGACAGAATTTTCATTTTATGAACTTTATGACTAAGGGAGTGGTTGTACAGTCCCAGATTCTCTTGCATTAAGAGGGTCTGGGACAATCCAACCACTCCCAAAGTCATAAAGTTGTAACATTCCCTGTCCTTCCTTTTTCAGCATGCTGGAAATATAAGAGATTTATCCAAAAATGGATTGGTTTACTTGTTTTTTAAATTCTACCACACACTTAAAGACATAGAGTACCAAACAAACACAAACAGACACGCTATAGAATGTTTTTAGAGTTTCACAACATTGTGAACACGGCATTTCATGAAAATTCAAAGAAGTAGTTCTTTCTGCACAGCTGTCTCATTCAGATGACTTAACTACTGGAATAGTCATCTGTCTCTGTCTGTACAAGAGGCAGTTCCTCTTAAAGGCAGCACGAAATAAAAAATATCTACAATAAAAAAAAACACTTTTCAAGTACGATTTCAAACTCTGTATGGTCTTTGAGAGTTGTTGTATGTCATAATGATTTTGTGTCAAATGAAAAAAAAAAAGGAAATACTTTTGAGAATGTACAGCAAATCCTGAGGGCAATAGAAAGGCAGTAATAAGGATGTGTTAGAAGCCAGAGAAACCACAAACATCAGAGCGAAAGGCAAAGGAGGAGGAGGGAGAGGGTCAAGGGTTTGGAATCTGCTGAGGAAGCACTTTGGAACGCAGAGGCTTGTCTGTATGCTCATATATGCTTATTTCATTTACACACGCACACTCATATTCACACTAACGTGCTGCGAGCAAAACTACACCTGCACACGAGACTGTGAACCTACAAAACTGCATCTCAAATTCTATGTCTTTCTCATATAACGTTCTTTATTCAAATTAAAGGGACAGTTCACCCAAAAATTACAATTCTGTGCCATCTGCTCACTCTCATGTCGTTCCAAACCTGTGTGACTTTCTTTGTTCTGTGGAAGAGAAGAATCATTTAAATAATGTTCAGGTCCAAATGACACTGGACCCCACTAAGAAAAAAACAAAACAAAACACTGGGATATTTTAAAAAGATCTTTTTTTGTGTGTTTGGACATGAGGTTGAGTAAACAATGACAATTTTCATTTTGGGGTGAACTTTCCCTTTAAGAATTCTACAGTAAAACGTGCAATGTTATTCACTTGACAAAATGTTTGAACAGATTTTCGGAATGGGTATGAAAGAAGTTGTTAAAAGTCATTAAAATGGTCTCACTCTCACTTTGTACAGCAAATGTTCCATTTTCTAAGTCTGACGTCAAGGCTCAGATGTTATTTTATGAAACATAGCTTCAAAGGAACTGAAAATATTGAAATAAAGAACTGTATTTTTTTAATGATGGAAGTTATTTCATAAATAGTTCTACACCTGAAATGAGCCTCAATCTCTGGCTAGTAGAAAACTCTGAGCAGTTTTGTTTGTCTGGCTTGGGTATATTTAAAAGACTTGTAGCCAAGGTTTGTTTACATGGGTTAAAATAGTAAACTTTTGTAATCTGAATCATAATGTTATGGGTTTTTCCAATCAAAATAAAAACTATAATAACATGTCAAGTGTATTAATTTATTCTGAATAGAAAATATAGTTAGTATAATGAGCATTTTACTTCAGTAAGTCGGTGTAGGCAGCATCCAAAAGGCTGGATGAATGGAGCAAACGTAATATGCAGGCAAAGACAGCTCATGTTCATTCAAGGGTTAATTTACCGACGGTGAATCATCAGGCTGTAATTGGGAAAAAAAAAACAAAGATCTGCCAATGAGGCCAGTCTTAACTCTCCAAAACTGGTTAATCATAAGTTTAAAATACTGACTCAGTCGGTGTTAAGATGAGTAGGTCTGAATAATAGTGCAGTATATCTTCACTTTCTTTAAATAATACCTTATGTCTTTACTGTTTGTGTCAAGTGAGTCACTCTAAACGTGCAATTCTAGGTCCACTGAGTTAGGTAAGGGGAATTTTCTTGATTCATTCTGTTGTCAGTGCAGAGACTTCCAAAAGAATAAGAATTCGGCTCTTGGTGAACCATCAGACACTTTAACAAGGCCATCATGGTCAAACATCTCATGCCCACCACCCGAACACAAAATAACTCCATGCCACATATGGGATTTATTCCACATAATGTCCAAAAATACAGTTCCTAAGCTCTTTTTTTTTCTTTTATGTGCTTAACTTTTGGTGTTCATGTCATGCAACTTTGCTTTATTGGGAGCAGAAACTTTTCTTTGGGTTAGTTCAAAACAAAGTCATCAGTCTAGAAGTTATCTGCACCAGCTGGTTTTAGTATTTGGGTCTGGGTCTCAACAGTGCAAAATACAGACTGAAAACCCATTACATGACATTATAAAACGTTTAAACAGAAGAGAATATTCACAAACATGCACAATGACTCTCAAGAGACATGCAAAGATATATATACACACACACACACACACACACACTCACACACACACAGGTGAGGGGAGATGAACTTGACAAGTTTCTTGTACATTTCTTATGTCTACCACATAAACACTCACACTTTGTTGTGTTTAATCCAAATAGGATGCATTTTTAGAAGTTTGTTTTAGATACATAACACACAATCATTTATCCATTGTTATATCAGCAGTCTTTGCAAAAAAGAACCACAATAAAACTTAAAAAAACAACAACAACAGAAACTTTGCTTTTTCTGGACGCAGGTAAATCAGATACTCACGTTGAGCCAAGAAAAGCGCTCGAGCGCTTAAGGGCACAGCCAAATTCTCCATGACCGATTTTCCTGATCACTCTATGATGTAAATGAAAACAATATAAAGTCAAATTTGCAGGCTTTATTCACCTGATAAACATTTATCTTGCTGTTTGTCGACCAGCGACATCAGCAGCAGCGGCAGGAGTCTGCTCGACTGACCCACCTTCAGCTTTCAGTCGCTCCGCGAGCCCTGCCCCTTTAAACACGAACAAAAACCATCGAGCTGCTGTCTTTGTTCCTGTTCCTGTAATCCAACAGGAATATTAAATACAACAAAAATACTTCACGATGGCTTTGGAGAGCAAATACGAAAACCTCAAACACAGTTCAAGCAAATGAAATGCGCTACAGACAATTACTTTTTAATGATAATAATAAAAAAAAAAGTTCATGAGGTGGGAGGAAAAAAGTTTCTCTTTTTTAAGTGTCTCTTAGGAACGCAAAAGTTATTTTTCGGGAACCATTTGAACGTCTGTCCTGTCCTAGTATTATAACAGTGCCTTTATACTGTTACAAAAAATTCTGAAAACAAAAAGAAGCCTATTTTGTATGTAAAAATCTGCTATTGTTTTAATATTTTAGACATAATCATTCACTTATGAGGTAGCTTGGTGTTGTCTTTGATACATCTTCTGACAGCGGTGTAACACCTGGTATTTGTTAGGCTAGTTATGGTGCCCCAGTCGCGGTTTCAAGGTGTTGTTGGTGTGTTTACAGGCTTTGCTCGCAGCATGGTTAAGGGCCACAGTGCAGACTCAGCTCCCAAATGAGCAGTAAAACTCTAGGGAACAAACAATCGTGTCAGCCTAAGAACCCAAAGACGCCTGCAAGCAAAGAGGCAGACCTACTTTATAATGATGTGAACGCAGAGATTCATGCTCATATAAACTAACAAGCAACAATTATCACCAAACATTCATTGAAAATTTCGATAAAATTCGATTTCAGTACTAAATAAAATAAATAAATAAATAAATAAATATGTGAGATTTTGATGACAGCCTACTGTATAGCACGTGGCACATTTGTTTCTGGTAATGAGAATACTAAGTGCCAGCTTAGAATTTAATCTGTCAGCCTGGTCCTATTTTGGGTTTACGCAAAAATGATGATGGAAAAAAAAGTGCATGACCACATATTTCTCTATCAGCTGTACAAACAAATAAAGTCAACGGATTTTAAAAAGTAGATATTTGCTGCCACCTTCTGGATCAAGTACATATTGCAAAGATCTGACCCCGTTCTGCACTGTTCACTCAACTCAAATTTTATTTCTAAAGCACTTTCAACACCACGACGTGATAGGCTAAATAAATGTAAATAATTACATGAATAAAACAACATAAAACCAATAAAAACATATTCCAAACGAACACACACGATTTTGCGCATGCGCGTAATCTTTCTTATAAAGTGACATCCCTAACCAACGTCTGGCATGCGAAGTACAGCGTTTTTAGACATTTTCGCGAATAAGAAAATAAAAAATATCGTTCTTAGTACATCGTTGTCGTGTGAACGTACATTTGTTTTCTTTAGCATTTGACAGTGTCTTGGCTTCTGTTGGTTGTTTGTGTGGAACATGTTTTTATTGGTTTTATTTACTAACCCCAGGTCATTGAAATCCTCCATATATGCCTTTTTACAGAATAAAATAAAACCATGTGGCTTGCAAAGATTAGAATCAGGAAAACATGCACATAATGTAAATAAAGCTATTAAACATGATTAAGGTGAGACAGGGAGCATTCAGATGTGCTGGAAGGGTTGCTCATACACTCTTGTTGAGATATCCACATTAACAAGAAATTATGTCATTCATTCCGTTTGTGAATAAACAAAATAGACACATTTAGGTAGTGGATTTGGCATTTGAAGCATTTTAATTGGAAGTTTGAGGGGTTTTTTTCTTTTTGGGGGAACACTGTGCAAATTTGTTACAAGTAAATGTTGAAGCTACGCACATTTGTAAACTGATAAAATCCAAGACATGGATTCAGCCCTTATTATGATAGACAAATTAGAGACAGTGCCAAAAAGAGACATAACAATCAAAAGGCATCAACAATAAGGATATTTTCTACAAAACAAAGCAGGTTCAATAAATATCATATTTACAGAACACTGAAAAAAAAATGCATGCAAGTTGATTTTTATTGTGGCATCTGAAGCGAAAGTAGTCCACAGTTGATCTTTTTTTTTTTTTTTTTTTTTTTTTTTTGTGATTCAGTACATTCCTACGACCTAAAAGAGTCGATCTATTTCAGGTGTTTCAGGAGCTACATCATCTAGCAAAAAGCCCTTAGGACTCAGAGGTCAAATCCTAGTTTTCAGTCCGTCAAACAATTCATTCAAGGATTAGGAGTGCTTTAGAGTTTATATTCATACTTTTTTTTTTGTGATGACAGACCTCCACAGGGCAGTATTGCATGAAGTACAAGTTAGAACATGATTCGTTTTCTGTCCCTTTTACTCTGCAAAAGCCCTGACTGTTGCGTCGTTAAATAAAAACTGATTAACTCAAGTCTCTTTTATTCAGTATTATACAAAATGTCTTTGTATGTGTGAGCCTTCAACTTTATAGTTAATATTAAATTACTGAATTATGGTCATGGCTTTTAACTGAGAGCTCCAGAGTTCTTCCTGGTTTTCTTCCTGTCACTGAGTTGTATGTCTCCTTGAGCACACGTCTTTGAAGATGAAGTCTTGGACCAAAGATATTAAGTCCCACCAATAGACCAGCTAATGGCATCAGCTTCATTTACTCAAAAATTAAACTTCCCTAGAGAAAAAAGCAGAATAGGATTAATATACATAACATATTAATAATATATCTGTAATGTGATCTTTTTTACATTAATTTAAAGCAGCTGGTAACAAGTATAGCATTTCGTAACATCAAATCATTCACTAAAACATCAAGGAACAATTAGAGACCCTCCACTCGACAAAAATAGATACAATACAAGGAAAAATGTAGAAAACTCAGTACTCAGTATTCTAGATGCAGTCATTCTCTCTGAAGGTCCAGTTCTCTAATAACTCTGGGTGGAGACTGAGATTATTAGATAAAACACACTAGGGACAAAAGCCCTGGATGTTGAAATGCCAGCTTCCCACAGATGGCTAGACAATAGGGGCTTGGCTATCCTGTACCTCAGTGACTGAGATCATTGTGTCTCGCACTATTAAAAGCTATATCAGTAGAGCACATTGTCTTCTAATGAGTCCACACAGACGGTTAATGATGTGCCACACTCTGCGGTGAACATTAACAATGGGGAGGACACGCTGTGCAAGCAAGTCTGGGCAAGGAGGGAGAGTTTTGTAACAACCTGCAGTAACAATTTGTCAGCAAGCCATTAGTGGTTTTGGGGGAAACATCCTAATGCCTTGTGTTGACATCTCTTAGGGTGTACTAGGCACGATTGCCTTGAATCAACCCTGAGTGTCTGGTTTTTTTGGTAACAGACCAGTTATAAACTCAAATACATGCAAATTAATAAGTGAACTATCCAAGTAGTAATACAGATGTTTGCTATCATAAAGATCACAGTAGCGTACAAAAGAGTAGTAGCTGTTCCGTGCTCGGCCCAGTTAACGCTCACACTCCAGTGTACCGCGCTCGAGCCCAAGCGGGGCAGGGCCCGGGCACGGTACAGAGCAGTCACACTAGTCAAACGAACCGAGCTTTGGGGTCAAACACATTCGGGGACGGTTCAGAGAGCACAGTGTGAGTACACCCTTAATAGCAACTTTATAGGGACGGCTAAATTACCATGTGCAGTTGGTGGAGAAAGATACGCTTTTGGATACGCGTTTGACACCATAAACTTTTAAAATAACCTTTCCCATCACTCGAATAAATTACATTTGAAAAAAATTTAAATAGAAACCAGTAACTTTTAAATTGTAAAAATATGTCACAGTATTATTGTTTTTACAGTATTTTGATCAAAGAAATGCAGCCTTGGTGAGCATGAGAGACTTCTTTCAATAACATTTTATCTTTTGAATGGTAGTGTAATTTAAAATTACAATATTTAAACTGATATTTTTGCATTGCTGTAATGATAATTATTATCGCCCCTAAAAGGACATGATGAAGGAAAAAGATTTGAGATGAGAGGAAAAAATACATTTCATTGCTTTTTTTTTTTTTTTTTGCTCAGGGGAACTCAAAACTTTTGATAAAAAACGCATAAAAATTTAAAAAAAAAATTTTCCTCCCATCTAATATATTTTTCCTTCAGAGAACGCAGAAGTATATTGAAATATATTTTTTATACTTAATAAATTATTTAAATATATTTAATATATTTTTTAGGCTTCATTATCTTTGTACTAAATAAATCTAAATATATAAAATGTATTATGTATTACATTTATGACAAAAAATGTGATATTTTATGCATTATAAAATATACAAATATATTTTAATGAATTATTTTTTTATTTGAAGTAGAGTATGACCTAAATATGTGAAATATTATGTGTGTTTGTAGACTTACGATGCTGTCAGTGTTGAATTGAGCACCATGGTAGCACGTATCCTGTGCAACTGAGCCACTGTTAGTTTTTTATGCTGCTGATGTGGCTGCTGGGAAAGCACCAAGTCACTCTTTTCCTCCAGATCACCAGGGGGAAGTGTCTCAAACTCTGTAATCTCACAGTCTGCCTGGCCATTGGGACAGCTGAGAGTCCTTTGCACATGCCTGGCCTCTGCTCTCCTAAGAGTGTTCGTCAGTTTACTCGACAATGCTTTGGAGTCCTCACGGAGGTCTTCCTCGTCCGTCTGGAAAAACTCAGCGCTGTGAGATGTCTGTTTGGCGAGGTGTGTCAAGCTCTTGCTTACATTGTTCTTGCCAGAGGGGTGCAGAGGACCGGTGAGACATTGAAGGAGGTCATCTTCGGAGCGTGACCTGAGGGTAAAGAGCTGCAAGTAGTCTGGCCGGGGCTGGATGTGCGAACGGCGCCGCAGGGTTTGGGAACGACAACCCGTGACCTGAGACATCCCAGAAAAGTCATTCTTTTGCCCAAGCTGCTCATGGTTTGCATGGTCATGATCTAAAATGTAGGACTCATTTACAGTAATCTGAGAGCCATTCCAAGTTATCGAATCCTCCTCATCACCATCTTCATCATCCTCAAATGCTTCTTCTTCCTCCCCAGCATCAGTCTCTTCTCCCTCACTCTGGCAAACCGTTCCCTTTAAATCAAGTTCTGTGATCAGGGACTGAGGTGAGAGAGTTCCATACGCACTGTCTATAGAAAGAGACCGACTTTCTGCATCCAAGTCCGTTGTGACCAAATCACCCATACCTTCCAGAGTTTTGCTGTCACTAGCAGAGAAAGAATCCTGCAGACTTGGAGAATCAGACAGCAGGGAATTTCTCAACGATGCAGTCTGAACAGTTGACAAGGACCCAACCTCATCTGCTTCTTCCATGGCAGCCACGGAAAGAGTTTCCGTAGAGCCGTCGGAGTGACTTGGTGAAACAGAGAGGCTTTTGGAAAAGAAAATAAATATTTATTAGGCTGCTTGTACTTGGTTCTTTCATAATATATTATGTCATTTAAGGACAGTTCATGCTAAGAACTGTACTGATAGTGACTATAGTATTTCTACACTAATGTTTATTCATGATAAAAATTATTATAATATTTAAATATATTTCTTAAATATAACTGTCTTTTAAAAAAAAAAATGTTTACATTTCAATATATATGTTATGAATTTATTCATAAATATTAATATTGTATTATATTGTAAAGTGCACAAGTTCTTGCCATCGCTAATGCCATGCTCTACTGTCTAGGATACAGAAATAATCCAAATACAGTACATGAATACAGTAAAGAAGGGATGATTTAAAAACAGTACCTCTTGCCAAGCGGCTCTCGGTGCTGCAGTGATGGAGAGCTGGAGGTGGACATGCTGCTTTCAGTCTCATCCTCATCTCTGTCATCCGTATCATCTCTCTGGGACTCAGAGCGAAGTCTCTGGAGCTGGTTCTGCATGGAAAAACTCTTCTTATTAAAACAAACAATCAAGTTTGGAATGTGCACTTAGGTTCTTGAGTCTCCAGAGACCCCAGACAATAAAATGCGATCTTGTAACAAAATAATGTTTTTAAAAAAACAAATGTAATTTTTCTCACTTTATTAATGTGTTTATATATAATGTGTATATATATTCAGTTGTGTGGGAAATGATTGCTGTTTTTAATTCATATAAATAATTAATAAATGTTTTTAATAAAAATAACAAACAAACAAACAAACCATTTATTTACAATTCATTTTAAAAACTTACGCATTTATAATTTTCATTAATGGAGATAACATGGACAATTTTCCATGATTTGGTATAATATTTTTGCCATCTGTTGAAAAATAGAGCTTTAAAAGTAAAAAAAAAAAAAATCACTTTCACCAATAGATAGCAATAGAGCAAGTTTTTTCCAGTTTGATTCATATCTACATATTATAAAATCACAATTATAACAATAAGTTTTTGTCCAAGTTTTTTTTTTGTTCTAAAGTACAAAGTTTCATGCCATTTGGATTAAGGGAACTTTTTATTTTTATTTCAGCAAACGTCATTTGGGATCAAAAAGACCCCGAATAGCTTATAAGGATTAAGAAGCCAACCATTTGTAACCAAAAGTTTGCAGTGCATTATTTAATTCTAATACCTGTGCGTTGTAGATGGCCTCAATCCAGCTGCGACCCTGAGTGCCACTGTTGGCCTGAAAGCAATAGGAGGCCACGGCACAGCGAAACTCATTGAGGTAGATAAGGAGGAAGCTTCCTGGGTCTTTCAGCTCTCTGCACACTACGTTATGGATGACGAGAGGCTGACGGATCACCTTCACTTTCTCCACACGCTTCACCGGCTTAGTAATCAACAAAACGTCAGTGAACAGGAAACAGTACACATCCATCTGTCGGAAACAGGAGGTAATGGAGACCGGTGAGAAGCTTTTAGACAACTATCGGCTGTTAGTTAAAAATCTATTTCTTACTAAAGTGCACTCAGAAATGCTGGCTCTGTTTCTTCTTGTTTTAAGAAATAAAAATAAGAAATCGTACCCTGCTCTCTTTACCCTCCTTCATCTTCAGAGCTCCCTCCAGGAGCAATTGACGGGTCTCTTCAGGTGGGGCGCCCATCACTGGAGCAGTCAGGTCAAAGTTATTATATTCCCTGAGGATCTGAAGGATAAATGCATGATGCATGAGACATCAAGCAGGTAATGGAGTTGCTACGTAAATGCCAAAATACACCCAAGATAAAAGATCTCATATAAACCATATGACATAAGAAAGCCTCATTGTGTCTCACCCTCTCTACTTCCTCGCTGGCCCCCTCCACGGCCTCATACGCCTCTATACGTCCAGCGATGGCAGCCAGCTTCTGTTTTTCCTCCCTATGTCTCATTTGTGAATCCACACTGTTAATGAAGCATTCAACAGCAGCCACCTGACAAAAAAAAAAAAATTCAAACAAAAAAAATTATTGGCGTCAATAGATAATAAAGAAATTATAAATAGAAGATTATAAAAAAATGCCCCTAAATACAGTGCAGTTGAGTCAAAAATGTTCAGCAATGAATACGGGTCAGTGACACGAAGTGCATATTTTTGTGTCCAAGAGCATTATTTCCTTTTAAAATAATTTTGAATGATACATTCATGACAATACTACATATAATTTTGTTTTATTTAGTTTAAATTAATTTTTAGTATAATTTAAAATAATACATTTTATTTTACGTTTTGTTATCTTAATCCCCCAAAATGTCTGAACAAATGAACAGACTAAGAAAACTATTTAATTTAAAATGGTGTCTTAATAATAATAAAATTAAAAACTAAATACTATGGCATCATTTTAGGTTTAAAATTTTCATATCAACATAAGTTATTAAGCTGTTGAGATAATTGAAAAACATTTGTCCAGCAATTTGTATATTCTCAAATGTCAGAGTGGCACAACTGCAAACATGGCTATTTTATTGTGAATTGACAAGGTGATAACATTAAACATGATAATGCATCGTCCAGAGGATCTCAACTGGTCCTTGTGGCAGTGTGAAAAGATTTGTAGATCTCTCTCAAATACTGGTAAAATCTGTCAAGTAATTACAAATTACACTTTCCATGTCAGGTGGTACAACTATTTGGTTGTACCACCAGACTTAAAAAACAGTCAAAAATTAATTTGAACACTTAAATGTTATTAAACAACTTAAACTTGTTTAAACACATTGTTCATGACTCAAATATATGCAATACATCAGTTTTGAAAAGATTGTTAAAACACCTTTTTTGAAGCTTTATTTTATCAATGATTCATTCACTATTGTAAATATTCTTCAAATAAATTATATACTACTGAATAATGTGCACAAGTGCTTAATTTCAAAGATTCAATCTCTTACCATTCTGTTAATGGCCTCACGAGTTGGCGGGTCATCAGTCTTTTTCAGCACGCTCTTGAGCAGCAGTGGGTATTTAGTGAGTCTTTGATGAGGCTTTACTAACATGTCTGTCAGCTTCAGCCGGTTGCACTGTTTATGAGTTTCAGCCCACTACAGGATGGAAAAGTTTATTGAAAATCTCATTTGGTGAACAATCATTAACATGCACTCAAAGCACAAGAAGACCAAGAGAGAATCACTGAGTCATAATGAGGGTGTAGTTACAATACAGGTTATTATGCTAAGGACCTCTCATCTCGCTCTCATATACAATGAACTGTCAGAGGTGCCTTTATATTTGTCACCAGACAAAATCTTTCAAAGGTTAATGTGTCTGACTGGAGAGCAGCCGGGTGTGGATGTAACTACTCACAGTTACATATATTCTGAAGAGCTCGTTATCTTTCAGTAAAGTGCGCATGTACTCCATACAGCCCTCTTCTTCCATGCAGTAACGGATGTAGGGCTTGAATCTGAAACTAAACTGCATAAAAAAATTAAATAAGGTCAGTGAAATTTACAAATCTAGGGGAAATTTGACAACTTTGAGTGTTACAAAAAACATCTGCTGTGTGAGATAGTGTGCACACTCACAGTACTGAAGCCCTGATGTAGTTCAGTGGGGTTGAGCACAGTTCTATTTTGTCTGGCTTTTTCTAGTGCCGGCAGCATGACCTCAGCCCACAGGGATGTATGCAGTTGCACAATGTCCTGAATGTTACTGAAGAGACGCACAGGTTCAACTTCACTCAGTAAACCGCTCTCCTGGAGGTTCAGTAGGCCACACAAAAACAGCTGGCGAAAGAAAAAGAGCGATTATACTGTGCAATAAATTGTTAGATCCAAGCTGTCACAAGTCACATAAAAGTACCATAAATGCTACAGTCAAAATGAGCACTAGAAAAGATAACTATTGTAAATTCCTCTCATGGTCTAGTTGAAAATCATGAGGGCATTATCACATATTTACACAGATTATATAAGGAATTTAAACATCAGCAGGTTCTTACATCGGTAATGACGTGCAGTTTTTTTATATAGTCTGATTCTGTCTGAAGCAGTTCCCATATGGCCTCTTGCTGATGGCACTGACGTCTGGTTAAAATCTACAAGAAAAAAAATTAAAAACAAAATATATAAAACCTACCAAATCAAATATATATAATGTTACAAAAAGATTTCTATTTCAAATAAACGGTGTTCTTTTAAACTTCCTATTCCCTAAATAATCCAGAAAAAATGTTTTCAAAATTCATAATAAGAAATTTTTCTTGAGCACCAAATCAGAATATTAGAATGATTTCTGATTTATAAATACTGTATAGTTTAAACATGCTATCCAGTTGGTCATGAAAAAACATGGCTGTTTTGTCTTATTTTGTGAATATCTCTTTCACAGTTATGATAATGTGCAGCAAAATGTATTTCATTGGTAGTATATTATGCTTGTTTTGGGAGCTGAAGTGTCTGCAGAACGAAAATATAACTGATCTAACAGACACTTAGTAGAGAGTGTAGTGTAGAGTTTAGAGTTAGAGCTTAATACTTATTAAAAAAAGTCACCGTTTTTTTTACTTTAGTTACTCTTACAAAACCGATAATGACAAAAGCAATAAAATATCCATCTCCATGACACTGCAAAGACCTAACACTAAAACAACAATGGAACAGCTGAAGTTATAAAACCAATCATAATGGATTATAGTCATTAATTGGGCAGATTTATCACTCTCAGATGACGCTGATCCAGAATTTATTATGGGTTATAACATCTTATATAAAGAACCTATATAGAAATTCTCAAATCAATGCACTGGGCAGGAGAGTGTGTTTACCTCAGGATTCTCCAGAAGTTGCTTCCAGCTCTCTTCTAGTTCTAGGTTGGGCTCCTCTTCCCATGAGTCTCTGTGGAACGAGAGCTGCGGGGGCATCTTGGGTAATCCGAACATGGTGTATGAATATAGCTTACTCTGCAGCTGTTCCACACGATCACACTCCTGAGATGAGGACATTTAAATATTAAATAAAGTACAGAAGAAATAAAAAATGAATCATTAAAAGTCAATTCTATTTTGTTTAAGTAAACTAAACTTTAAGTTAACATTAGGGGGGGGGGGGGGGAATCAATCAATTTGATATCAATCAATAGACATCACACCATTATAAAGCACAGTATGAAAAATGGATGATTAATGAAAAAGTATTAGGGTTTTTAAAGATTAACTTTAAGTTAGCATTAGATGATGACGAAGGTAATCAAAGACAAAAAAAATGAAATATTCAATATTGACAGATAAATTGCATATTTAATATCACCTGATAATGATATGGTACTGTTATATTGTGCATCCCAAGCATAACATCAGCTATTCAAAATAAGAACAATTGAAAAATGATGTCTTTATTTGACCTCATATGAGTTATGATTAATATTCGACACAAAAGGCTTTCTCATATTATATATTAACACTATTGTTTGCAGCATGGAGTAAATCTCAAGACACATTTAATGATCTCATAAGCTATGGTCACCTCTAAGCAGGCATTGTTGTCCATACCGGACCAACGTCAAGCTATTATATGTGATTTTTACAAGAGTCACACAGAGAGGAAGAGGTCTCAGCCTCACCTTTGACTCCAAGTTTATACTACAGAGCCAGTCAGAGGGTGTCAACCAGCATAAATCTCTAGGGCATGCAAACAAAAACACTCCAAAGGTGTTTGCACGTGAGTGAAAACTGAGTGTGGAGTTATAGGAAAAGTCTACTTGTACATTTTCCTGTTTTTGGTCCACTGTTAAGTGGAGCAATACTTTAACAAATTGATATTTCTTCCTCAGTGGTTACACACTCGCTCAAGTGTGAAATGCAAAAAGCTTGCCAAGAATATGCCAGTGCATGTTTTGCATTCGAGAGAGTGCCTTGCGCACGTAAAACAACCCTTGGATGCTCACAGATGCTGACCTTCCCAAGAGAGCCGTTTCCTGAGTTGGAACTGAAGAGGCCGCTGAAACGGCTGGCGGCGCGGTTCCTCCAGCGGTCTGTACCCGTTATAGATCCAGGAAGAGAACCGCTCAACTGGGATACGGAGTCTTGATTGGGGATGCTGGCCTCACCCAGAAACTCCGGCATGTTCTTTCGCCGACGCGCTTGACCCTGTCCAGACAAAAAGAAACAAAGAGATAGAAAAAGAGAGGTAATGAGAAAAAGTACAAGTAAACACAGATCAATGTTTGAAATGAATTGAGGTCCTGGACCCCCCATAAGAGTTAAAGAGCAAAAATAAAGAAGAGGAAAAAAAGAAAGAAGAAATTGAATATTTAATTTGACTAATAATAAATATTTAACAAAATATAACACAAACGAACCTCTGATCACGTTCTGAAAAAAGAAACAAAAAACACTTACAGAAATGTTGCAAATTAAACTATTTTATTCAATTTTTTTAACTTTTAGAACAGCAAACTTGGCATAGACAAGCTTAATTGACCAAAAATGGTCACATTGTCACAACAGTCACAGAGGAAATGCTTCTGTCATACAAACTTTGACAAGAAGTCAAAGTAGCAAACTTTGTGTAGTCGTTGGGCTAAACTGTGGAATGTAAAGTGCCAGAAGTTGCTTAGCTCTGACAGGTAAGGAAGTGCAAACAAAACACTCAGGACATTTATACATAAACAAAGACAGGCCTGTTCTCAGACCATCTCTGTACATTCTGGGACATCTTTCATCTCAAGATGGGACAGCACATGTGCGTCAAAAAAGAAAAAAAAAAACTGTTGACCTTAGGGAGCATATTCAGCTGTCAACAGGTGAAAAGGCCATTTAAGTTTTGCCAACATTCTCTGCACAGAAAGGTTGACGCATTAGAGACTTGACTGACAAGAATTAATGAACCCTGTGACCCGAGCGAGCGAGAGGAACCCTTCGGCAACAACAGGAAAAGAGGCAAGGCATGTCTCGGAAAACAGGGGAAAGGCTTTTCCCTGTTCACGACAATGGAAAGAAATGAAGAATGCATGAGTGTAGTGGGGAAAGCCACTCAATGTCCCTTGGGGCTCATTACTTGGACATTGTGTTCTGATGATGGCTTTTTTTCAGTGGAAAATGCAATTACAATGGGTTAAAAACAAACCTGGCATTTTTCGTCAGAGGAAGATCTTGAAGATCTTCAGGCCAGTTCATTCGTCAATGTTCTGGGACAATGCCAACGTTTCTGTCCCCAAGACGGTCCTCATGATGAAGACAAAAGCCAATTTGTTGCTTCCCCATTTGCTTTGCTCAGAGAAATTCGCTCACCTGATTTCTGAACCGCACTGTTCAATCAATGTTCCCCTACTTGCTGCATTTGAAAGACCATTCTGGTTGCAGAAAACTAATTAAAGTCATCCTTCAAAGATGACAAGCTGACATTGTCTTGGTCTATGTCCATCCGAAGAACCTGTTTGACTCATTTGTTTGGCTAGTTTCTCTCTGAGGAACTCAGAGTCAACACTGCACCCAGACAGCATGTGATGATGTTTCATTTCCAAGAGTTATCACAGAGACCTGTGTATATGCTTAACCATGCCAAAAAAGTAGATTTTGGCTTATTCACTAATAAAATCTCCTTTAAAACAAGCCAATATGCTTGATGAACCCATTCTATTTGCAATATTTATGAAGAGATGTGAGTTCAATACAAGCGCTACAGGCAACATTTTTTCCCAAACAGTCTTTGAACATTCATATTTGATAACAAAAATGAATATATGAACCATGCAGATAGAGCCAGTGTCAGACACAGAAGACAAGCAATAAAAAGCTCACCGTAGATGTCAGAGGCATTTCCAAGGCAGTCCACAGCATTGCACGGCATCAAAAGAGAGCCAGGCCCATGCTGCGCCCAGATTGAATCTCCTACAACCTGCTTCCCTCCCGCACCCGCATAAAAGCTACATTGATGTCAAAGGACTAGTGCATTTAAATCCACTTCTACAGGCTCGTCGGCTTGCGAGTATACGTGCGTGCGAGTGAACCTGAAGGAGGCTGAGAGGACTGAACGGTAGAACGCTGCATTGCTGAGGAGGGCTGGCCGGGTGTCATAGTAACTGCAGAATCCAGCCCTCCTATTGTGTGAACAGGAAGAGAGGGAAAAGGAGCAGGGGAGGAGGAGCTCCTTCTGCTACCTCAGCTACCTCACACAACTGATCCTAGCAGCGGCTCGCTTTAAAATCAACGGCTCTGAAAGAGCGACATGAGCTGACTGCAAAACAACGTTTATTGCACATCTGCTGTGAATGCAGGCGGTGAAAGGGAATATTGATGCTGGGAAAGTACAAGTCAATTCAAGTCAAGTTTATTTATTTAGCAATATCAAAATACACAATGTTTCAAAGTAGTTTTACATAAAATCATCATGTAAATCTTTATAATATCTTAAAGGGTTAGTTCACCCAAAAATGAAAAATCTATCGTTAATTACCCACGCTCATGTCGTTCTACACCCGTAAGACTTTCTTTGATCTTCGGCACACAAATTAAGACCCTCCATAGATAATTACCACTTTCAAGGCCTAGAAAGGTAGTATAGACATCGTTAAAATAGTCCATGTGAGTTCAGTGGTTCAACCTTAATTTTATGAAGTGAAGAGAATACTTTTTGTGCACAAAAAACCTCCCCGATTTTATTCAACAATTTCATCTCTTCCATGTCAGTCTCTGACGCTGTTTAAGTTGTAAACACAGTTCAGCGCTTCTCGGTTGTACGTCAGAACCACCACATGTATTTGTTGTGGTGCTCACATGGACAGCATCGGAGACGGATGACACGGAAGAGTAAAAATTGTTGAATAAAGTCATTATTTGTTTTGGGGGGGTTTTGCGCACAAAAACATATTCTCGTTGCTTCATAAAATTAAGGTTGAACCAATGCAGTCCCGTGGACTGTTTTAATGATTTCTTTACTACCTTTCTGGGTTTTGAAAGTGGTAATTGCGCAGGCTGTCTATGGGGGGTCAGAAAGCTCTAAGATTTCATCAAAAATATCTTAATTTGTGTTCCGGAGATGTCTTACTGGTGTAGAATGACATGAGGGTGAATAATTAATGACAGAAATTTCATTTTTGGGAGAACTAATGCTTTAATATCTTCATGCTTTATGGTCGCATTTATCAGTTTAGAACTGAGTGATAATACAGTTTACATTTTGCAAAAATACAAGTAAACAAACAGTTGAGATTTGCTATATATCATATTGCTCTTGACATGTAAACTGTATGTATGCAGAAAAAGTTGGACATAATTACTTATCCAACTTTATATAAAGGGCTTGACGATAATATAGTTACATTTTGTGGCAAAATATATTACATTTTTTGACAATAAAATTGGCAATATAACAATCAAGCAGCTGAAATTTGCTATATAGTACATGACGTTTAACGTGAGTGTAGTTAAACGTGCTGGCATGCAGCTTATTAAACAATAAGAACTGTTTAAATGTGCAAAAATAATGAAATATATTTTCCGAATCAGTTTGGCGAGACAGTTTGGCTTTCTTATAGGTGGTTGTGCATAAAAATATATTTTTTAGATTCCATTGACTTTCACTGTATGGACAAAAACATTTGAAACATCCTTCAAAATATATTCTTTGGTATTCCACAGAATAAAAAAAGTCATACAGGTTTGAAACGACATGATGAGTGACCACAAAATTTTCATTTACAGTAAACTGTCCCTTTAAGGGTAGATAATGGTTGATCCATGTTAAATATGCACTGTGAATATAAAAACATTTGGGGTCCTGTCTTCTGAGGAAACGGACACAATTCTTCACTTTGTGTTAACTCTAAAGGTGACTTAAGTGACTGTGACTAATTAGGTGCCTACACAATTTGCATAACGGCCTAATTTGCATTTTGCCAAGAGTCTCTATGTCTAAAACCAACAATGAGATCAGGTAAAAGAACCGGAAAAATTCTGCTGAGCTCTCTGTCATCCTGTCAAACCTTATTGGGACACATCTGCTGAGGGAGATATTAGTGTTATATAGTGCTTTTTATAAATCAATATTTTGTTTTTAAAAGAAAAACTAGCTGGCCATGTTGTTTTCAACATGTAAGCACTTGTGCTCGTGCAGTTTTGCTTGCAGAACATCTGCAATGTTCCTCCTTCAATAAATAAGTTACAGGTGGTGAAGATCAGGCACATTTTACACGTACAGAAATAAAGAAATACTTAGGCCAGCAAAAGCATTAAACATTCCAGGTGGTTCTGTACAGAGTTACACATTTACCCAGATTTCCTCAGTAAGTAACACACCACAAATCATATGATACTGCATAAAGATAACAATAAAGATAGTTTAAGTTTCAGTTTCCCAATAAAGATTAGGACCTAATGACGATAAAGGGAATTACAAGAATATATTGCAGAATATAATAGAACTGCCTGTAAGTGATATGTTGGTTTTATATTTTACATGCATTATAAAAACAAACACATTTTATATAGCTATACGTATTTTATAAAGCTATAAAATATATATTTATACTTTATAGTTATATAAAAAAATCTAGAAATTTAGATTAATAATTCAGTAAGACAACGGACCATTTTCACTGTAAAAGGTGTCATTTAGATGTCATTTAAAGGTCTTTTAATGAGCTTTTTCTTCCTGATCTTCATGAATTTACTTACTAAATAATAAAAATATAAAATAATATAATATAATATAATACAAATTGAATTAAAACTAGTTAATTTATTTGTTGCCACATAAGGCATATTTTTTTTAGGTTACCTGATACTTTTTACAGAGGAAATATACAGGAATCTTCTCATGAACCAGACGATTTGAGATTGATATTAAGCCTGCATAATGCAGCATTACCTTGATCCCTTGTTTAGTATCTCCCGGTGGATACGTGGGACTGTTAGGAGGGGTCAGTGTAGCCACAGGCTTGGGGCTCGGAGGTGGTGCGTCTCCAGCTTCGAAGCGCTGCACGCGGGCGGCCACCAACCCCGTAGTATGAGGCCTGTGGGCATGAATCCGGGGAAGCTCATTCAGAGGACTGTAGTGGATCAACATTCCACCTGGAACCTCTGGGAATGTTGACATGCTGGGCACATTCCATGTCCTCTGACGGAAATTCAGCATTTCCACGCTGGCACGGGTTTCTTTACCATGCAAGAGGATGAAAGACGTAAATGTCCAGATGGAGCAGTTCCAGTAGGTCCGGTACTAAATATACCTAGAAAATGATGATTTAGTTCTCTTCAAATTTTCTGAAGTGTTCAGTCATGGTTGAAGAAAAGAAACATAATGGATGATCCACCTAAAAACTTCTTCAAAAGGAGACCAAACTTCTTGATTTTTGTTCTTCTTTTTCTTCTCTATCTTCCCATGTTGTTCCACATGCGTTTCTCTCTGTTTCTGTTTGTCTTCTGATCTGAGGTGCCAATGCAGAACCTCCTGCCACACTTTCTGGTCGCTCTATTCCACTTTTTGCCGTCTTTTGCTATCATGACACACACGACTGCCTTTCCAGAAGGCACCAACAGCCTGTAGGGCACTATCTTATCATTTCTCTATGACTTGACAACCACTTTTATGGCTAGTTATGTAAACCTGACTGGCTAGGACACCGCACACATCTGACCTCAGTACAGTAAAAGCAGCCTTGCAGTACAGAAACATAACCTGACATTCTAAGTTACAAATCACTCGTTGAACCAGAATCAGTATTCAGTAATCAGTAAGATTTTCGGTAAGCATCAAACATCTGAATTTTTATGCCTTTCCTAGGAAAATAAAAAATGATAAAGTAAAAAAGAAACCAATCTTTCCAACTAATTCCACAGGATTTTCCATCAGGGACATCCTGGGTGAAATCAGTTAACCTCGTGCTCCACTGAACTGCTGATGGAAGTAGAACTTTCGGACAGTCACATGGAAATAAAATCTCATGAGCTCTGAACTTTGCTCCTGTTTGATACAGTGCGCAAATGTTTCATGGGAAATGGGAGGTGGGTGAATTCAGCACAGGCGTAAAAACAAATTCGAATTTTCATACATGGTACATTAAAGGATGTTTGTTTACTTTATGGGGAAGGTTTTTTGTTTGATTTTGAGCTTGAATACTCAGGCTGGCACATGCTTCTTAAGTGGAAGTCGAGTCATTTGGCAGCGTGATCAGGATTTCCGAGACACATCCCTGTATTTAAACAAACTCAACCCTGAACGTGTCTCTGATATGATCCTTAAAAAAGGGTGGCTGGTTTAGAAAACTTATGGCGTTTTACTGAAAGTTATACTGGGAATAAGTTACAGGTAGGAACACAAACTTGTTCCAAAACAATAATTCAGTCATTCACAGGGTTTGCGGTAAGTACTTAAACCAATGACTTTGGAGAAAACATTTATCGTAATTATATGTCGCAATTGTGTTTGCACAAAGGGTGGAATTGATGGGTTTCAGATGATAAAAATCATTTACTCCACACTCCTACAAGAACGGTAAAAACGATGAATGAAGAGTAACTGGATGTGCTAGAAATGGAGAAAAAGCGACAAAGAGAAAGTGGAGACTGGGGCTAGTTGTCACACTTTTTACTCTGATGAATATTTACTCAAGTTTAAAGGTGTAATATGTAAATTTTTTGCAGTAAAATATCCAAAAACCATTAGGCCAGAGTTATATATTTTTTTCAGTTGAGTACATGTTTCCAACTCTTTGTAAATCATGAAAAAATTTAACCAAGGCTCCGGGACGTGTGCTGGAATAGCCTGTCAATTACGTCATATCCGCATTACCCTCGGTTTCCGCTTTTACTGCCGTAGAAACCATGACAACATAGTCTCATGGATAAATGCGGAAATAGTAGCTGTAGCGTCTATCAAGCAACTAGCTTGTTTCACGCAGTCGTTATGGAACACAATTATGCTTTACCGTTTGTAGCTGGTTCTCTCAAAAAAGACAAGTCCCATAAACGTAAACGTCAACCAAATGACCCAAGAAGATTTTGGGACAAGAAGAGAAATAACAAGGATCAACATCAGTGTCGCATTTCCTAAATGGAGAGAACTTCACGACAAACTTCAACTAGATCTTACATGTGTTTTAATAGACAGGTGAGTAACGATTTGGATTCCTTTACTGACAGAAAACTTGTGATTATTATATCGATCAACAGTGTTACTCTTATTGTTTAAATGTCTTGTTCTTGTCTATGAATATGATGTTAAAAATGGTGAGGTGATGTCAACTACGAATACTTCAAGGCATGTTAAGAACATGTTTTTTCTGTATAGGCACATACACTACCATTCAAAAGTTCGGGGCTAATGTTTTTTTTTTTTTTAAAGAAATGAATCAAAATGAATTAAATTGATCAAAAGTGGCAACAGAGACTTTTACATGTTACAAAAAAATTCTATTTCAAATACATACTGTTCTTTTGAACTTCCTATTCATCAAAGATTACACAGGAGTCACAGGAATAAATGACATTTTAAAACATATTAAAATAAAAAACTGTTATTTTAAATTGTAATAATATTTCACAATATTACTGTTTTTGCTGTAATTGTGATCAAGTAAATGGAGCCTTGAGTGTAAAAGCTCCACATTTTTGAATGGTAGTGTTCATTAAAGACTTGACAACAAACAATTATAAAATTACACATTTTCATAATGGACACCCAGGAAACAAGACACTTTACTAATTGTGGTAAGCTGTCGGTAAGGCTTTTCAATACAATCTAAACAATGAAAAAAAAAAAATTAATGAAACTTGTCTTGTGACAACTAGCCCCGGTCTCGCCTATTTAGAGAGAGTGACCTACCAGACCGACTAGCAGGTCTGCCGCCTCTCGGCGTCCCAGAGAGCCATGCTCTGCTCGGTCAGTAGAGGAACTATGTGTGCTGGAGGACCTCATGATAGGAAGACTGAGAGAACGGGGGTCTTTCACACACCTCTCCACCCTCAGCTCCTCTCCTGGTCGAGCTGCACACACACACACACACACACAAAATGGGTATTTATGCTTGCCTGGAAATTGTCAAATGATAACGTCACATTGATTAGAATCTAATTTCTAATCAATTCTCCTGTTGATAAATAGTAAAAATTATTTCAAAGAATTATTCAAAATTGACTATTTAATTCCTTTGTAAGGTCAGAGTGCTCTTTGGATCATTCTCAAATAATAATGAAATTCTAGAGAATTCTTAAATCCAACTCTGGCACAAAAGGAGAGCCTATATATTATTTAAAAAAAATATATTTTTATAGAAAACATTTTAAAAAAAGCATTACTGGTTCTGATTCACAAGAAATGTACTGTAGAATGCAATGCAAGTTGCTTTGGATAAAAGCATCTGCCAAATGCATAAATGTGAATGTAAATGTAAGAAATGCAGAAGTGCTATAACAATTTCAACAGAAAAGTCAAAACCATATAGTATTTTTTCATAATGCCAATCACATAAACATTTAAATCAAGACATCCTTCCATTTTCCTAAGAAAATTACCCATTGGTATTACATTCTCCTTCTCTGATAAGATGCTACATTGAGAACCACCTCTCCAGCTCACCAATCGCTTATTCAAACTTTCAAAAAATCAAAAATCTCTATCCTGCATTATGAAAATGAGTAAAAAGACATACTGTAATATTGACATGAGTTCTTACATGAGTACTTCTGTTTTGAATGTGATTACTAGCCAAAAGACAGTCCTGTCTATTGATTTCACAGTATAGTGCATGTAAGTACTGTAAGCAGAGCATTACCTCGTACTCTGAGGTAGTGGCCACCGAAGCGGTAGGCTTCAAATCCCAGTGAAAGTGGGGTATTGGACTGATCTAGGAACAGGTTGACACATGATAGCTCGATGCCTTTTCTCTCAAACACGGCTCCCAGGACTTCTCTAAAATGCAAAGCCAATAGGTCAGCTATACATGATTTTAAATGCATTTATTGGTTCATAGCACCACCTAGGGGTTCAAACACAAAATCACCTTAAGGTTTTCTTCTTCACAGCTGGGACAATCTCCATGCTGACATCAATATTTAGGTCAAATTTCAGAGTGAAACACTCTTTGCTAGGATCCTACAGGAGTGAAGAATGTTCAATCAGCTTAGGATTTAGGAAAACAATTATTGCAAATACAAAGTATGATTAAATCTTCAGACAAAGAAAGGTCACTGACTCAGAAGTACATCCAGTCTCAAAATCTTGCCAGAAAAATTAAATCATTTGTTTGAGAGAGAAAATGGCATACAGACTTAATAAAAATCAGAACCCTAATTCTTCTCTTACATCTGTGTGTCGACGTCTGGTCTTCTTTTTAACCAGTTTCATTCCTCCACTCCTGCGATCCCTGAGAAACACACACACAAAAAACAAAAAAACAAGGAATGATTGAACTTAGAATGAATGCCATATTTTTGTGAGGTATTTTATCACAAAAAAGGTGTTTTTGTTACTAACCACACACAATTCAGTTTACCAGGCATTAGTGGTTGTCATTCATTTTAGCACAGCACATTTTTATGTAAATTAGGTTGCACCTTGTTCAAAAAGTCAGTGTAATGAGCTTAGCACAACAACACACTACAGCCATCCACAGAAAGCAGGTGGCAAAATACATTTTTCTATTGATTCCATATTGTATTAATTATAGTTGCAGTAACGCATGAAATGGTGGTCAAATGTTGGAGAAGGCAAAGTATGCCAGATTGAGGTAGTCTGCTGCAAGCGCCACAATTACTGAACTGTAGTGTGTATTAATTTTTATTAATTAATGGAATTAATTGTCTTTATTTCTATGACTTTTCCATGTCTAGAAATCACACTTTTAAAATTGCCTCATGCAGTATATTCCGGCTGTCCAACGTCATGAGAACTCTGGTTCTTAAATAACATTTTTGGACGTGTTTTCATGTTACCTGATTTGCATCTTTGCTTTAGTGACTTGCATACTAAAACAATGCAGACAGCATGCGCAAATAAACTATTTTGGTAGTTCTAATTCACTCTTAGTGAAATCCCCCCCATGTACGTAACGACCAAGACGTGTCGTAAGCTAAAGCTACTTAGTCTTTCAAATCGAATTAATTGCGTAACTCGCATTGTTTCAGGAAGCCTCCCAAAAACACAGTTTGTTCCTACTCATTTACAATGCTGCCAACTCAAGAGTTCAGATTTATGCTCTTTGTTCCATTTTCCATTTACTAAAGCAATTTGATCATCAAAAGGAATAGATAATCTCATCCCAGATGTTCTCCAGCAGATGACGCCACTGGAAATTACACAGACTTCCTGTTTCATTATAACAAACCCAAACCTGTGCCCATAACGAACGTTAGAATCAAGGGATTAACGTGAAAAAGAACTGACCCTAGGTCAGCGCATCCATCCTCTCCGTCCTCCATGTCAGAGGGAGGACTGGTGCGAGGTGGACAGGAACGAGTGGACACGTTCCGGGCCAGGATGGAACCTGTGGGCGAGAGGAAGTAAGGCAACTCTAACATCCTGCCAGAAGCTAGTAATTAAAATTAAGTATCATCCTTGTCTTGGAAACAGCTGACATATGTTTTAATTTTTCATCTGAATTAAATTTAATGAAACAAGTGATTGTGGTTGAAAAAGTGAACAGACAGAGAGAGCTTTACCTTGTGGCTGCAGGTCAAACCGTGGGTGCCTGTCCAAGAGCATGCCGTCACGGGCGACAGGATGACAGTTCGAGTCACATGACTCACAGAGGTGCAGTGGGCTGCCGTCTCTAAGATCCTGACACGACGGGTGGTGACAAACCTGAGGCATGAATCAGAAATCAATAATGTCAAATTTGAAAAACACAGCAGTGTGAAATCCAAATGTGTGTGCATCAGTTATTTTTGGCAGTATGACCAAAACCCAATTTTCTTCCAATTCAATGTTGATGGGTGTTTCTTCAACTATGGGCACTTCTACCCCTGGGGACTTAAACTAAACCACGTTAAAACAATTTTCACGCTCTCACTTGCTTATTTCAATTGTCCTCTAACAATTTCCAACAGTGTACATCCATACACCATAGGAGAAGTCTGTAATTTAATCTTTTTTTTTTCTGAAAGTCAAGAACATTTCCAGCACAGTGCATTGTTACCACATCTCAAATTATGTTTTGTGTTCATAGCATTTTGTGATGGAAATTACAGTGAATTACATTTTATGCATCTTACGCAAATTAATTAATTCATTAATTAATTTTCACAATTGTTGCATAACTTAAAATTAATTACACAATATATTCTGCACCATTCTGTGATATATTTTGTATAATTTGAAATAAATTGCACAATATATTCTGTTCATAAGTGATATTTACTATTTTTATCTTCACACATACATTACATGCCTCATATTCCACCTTAAAGGGTTAGTTCACCCAAAATTAAAAATTCTGTCATTAATTACTCACTCTCATGTCGTTCCACACGCATAAGATCATTGTTCATCTTCGGAACACTAATTAAGATATTTTTGATGAAATCCAAGCGCTGTCTGACTCCCCCAATTTAACCATCACTTTCAAGGTCCAGAAAGGTACTAAAGACATCCTTAAAACAGTCGACGTGACTACAGTGGTTCAACCGACGAGAACACTTTTTGTGTGCAAAAAAAATAAATAAAAATAGCAACGTTATTCAACAATACCTATTAGAGCACCGGCTCAGTATTGCACTGAATGTAAACGGTGTAGGAGAATGACACAGAAGAAAAGACTTTGTTGAATAAAGTCATTATTTTTGTTTCGTTTTTGTGCACAAAAAGTATTTTCGTCACTTCATAAATTTATGGTTGAACCGCTGCAGTCACGTCGAGTGTTTTAACAATGTCTTTACTACCTTTATGGACCTTGAAAATGGTGGTTAAATTGGGGGAGTCAGACAGCTCTTGGATTTCATCATAAATATGGGTGTCTTATGGGTGTGGAATGACATGAGGGTGAGTAATTAATGACAGAATTTTCATTTTTCGGTGAACTAACCCGTTAAGCATCCTCTGCACTGACATTTTTCTCTCCATGGTAAACAAGTACTCGAACTTTTGATAACATTATGTGGCAAAATTATTCATCATGCAGTGGAAACGGTGCCATATCGAACAACAGATGAAAGTGGCGTAAAAATGTATATAAATCTAAATAAAAATATTCAAATGGTGGATGTTTATGTCACATGTTGTTTATACATATATGCGTCTTTTACACATTTGAAATTATTTGAAAAAAAATTATACTGTGTTCCATTCTCTCATTTTTGTCTTTGTACTGAAAGCTTCATTATGTACAGCTCTTTTTGACTGATATCTAGATTATCTAAAGGTTTCAAAATGCAATAATCTGCATTTTTATGATTTCCATAGCTTAATAAAGCTTGGGTCTAACTAAGACAATGGTTATACAAAGTCTACACATAGGCATTTTAAAAGTATAAAAAAATAAATGATGACGGTATGGTATAATATTTCCATAACTTGAAGTGACCTTCAACACTAACAAAAAAGTTGGGACATAAAAAGTTCAAGAAACACCCTGCTGTGCTATATTGTGAAACAATATGTTACCATGAGGTTCAACATACCATGAATTTGCATTAGCATTCTTGGCAAAGGCCATTTCAGAGACCAGTTCTATCAGACCGACATCAACAGGAAATAATGTGTGGAAAGATAGAAAAAGAAAGAGGGATTAAGACCTCCTGACTGTGTGCTTCCTTCTATTGTTCTCTTGATATGCTTCAGAACAGAAGCAGCTCACACTCAGACAGAGAGCCGTGCAAATAAACTGAGCCATCATACGAAAAGCGGCGATTTTTCTCCACCTCGGCTACTTCTTAAACAAGTTCAGGATCAAATGAAAACCACTCAAAATATATTCAAGCACACATACTCAAGCTAAACCTTGTGAGAGTGCCAAAACAAATGCTGAGGTACTGACAAAGCGCCTGAGCATTTTCTGAGAGAAAACCACAAGAAGTGAGTAAGCAAGACAGAGGGCATGTGCCAACAAACCCCAACAAACATTAGGAGACAAGCAACAGGAAAATGGGTGGATTATAGAGGTTACATAAATCACAAAACACACATTGAAAAATAATTGTTATGACTGGAAATGTGGAGATTTGCATTCATGATCGATACATTACTAATATGGATTCCAGCTGTCAATAAATAAAGCCAGATTGCTGCTGAACAAGGTTGAGAGGAAGTACAGTACTGCCAAGGCAAACTGTTACTTTATCCTACCTGGAACTATTTTTTTCTATTTTCCCTTTGTCTTTGTCTTCGTATTTGAAATGCCTTTGCAATGAGTTAAAGTATAAGGAAAAATGATTTTGAAAGCCAGGAGAAGCACTGAAAAGCTCAAACAATGTCTTTTCTTCTCTTTTGTTCAAGTTGTCATATTTGTTTCATGCCCAAAAACATATTAAATTTGAAGCACACAAAAATGGTTCATTTTTAAGTAATTAAGAATAACATCATTCCAGCAGCCATTGTTACATCTTCATGTGCGATATTAAATCTCATAGGTGTCACTGTCACTGTATTTCTCTGGTTCAATTCAAAACTGAATTTTCAGCAGCCATTAAAGTCAGTGTCACATGATCCTTCAGAAATCATTCTATTATGCCAACTCAAGAGGCATTACATATTAGCATTCTTTAATGAATAAAGCTAAAAAGAACAGCATTTACTTGAAATATAAATTTTTGTAACATTATAAATGTGTTTGCTGTCACGTTTTATCAATTTAATGTATCCTTGCTGCATCCTTTACACATACACATATATGTTATACAATTTCTATTCTATTCTATACTATTTACCTAAATATTACAAATCTTAAAGTCAAAGTATCTGTGAACACTAACTAGTTGACCAGTGCAAGTTTTTCCAATGTCCAATGCAAATGGCTAACATAATTCTGATGAATATGATATAATAACATTAAATAAAACGCATATTACTTTAAGAAACATTTACTAAAAACTAAACACTAACATCTTCCATTAACATCTTTTTGTAAAGACCTCAGCCGATCATTCTGCTGTAAGTCAAATGGCACAGTAAGGTTTACAAAGGCCTTGTGAGTGCAAAACCATCTTTAGTTTTGCTCCACGTGACCTCAAGAGAATCTAGGGCCACGTTAATAAAATCAGCTTGTGATTGTCTTGTGCACTTGTTTACAACGGGCCTGGAGAGGACTGGGGAAAAAAATCCATTATCATTCTCTCCTTGTAGTTATCATGACCTGAACAGACCTCAAACAATCTCACACCAGTGAACGCCCACATTTAAAGGTCATTGTAGAGATTTTTTACACAAGAAAAATTATTAAAATGACCGCAAAGTGCAATATCTAACAAGCCCTACAGCAGGACACTGTGACTCAGAACAAAAAGCCAAAGCACACAGCACAACTTCAGTTAACTCTCTTAGATAACTAAGAGAGAGAGAGAGAGAGAGCACTAACTCTGTCATCAATTTGGCTATGCCTCATTTCTCTGAGAGCTTTCACACACCAGTGTTAAAAGCCGCAGCTCAGAGACTTCACACAGCTCAGAGACTTTTTAATAAAAACCATAAAACCTCAGCTGCTGCCGTGAAATAACGTACAATAATGCATTCATGACACACCTGATGTTGGTGTCACACGCATATGTGTGTGTACTTCTGCGAGTGCCTGCCTGTCTCTCTCCCCCTGAAGTGACAGCTTCTCCGCGGTCCGTAAGAATGGCAGGGAACAACGTAGAGACTCGGGGACAACTCAATCCTTTGAGCGCCCAATGCCCCCCTTTCTTGCTCTCCCTCTCTTCCACTTCCCCTGCTTCCTTCCTTTCTTACTGGCTGCTTCTGAACAGCCAGTGTGTGTGTGTGTGTGTGTGTGTGTGGTGATGTAGGTGATTCAGATAAAGCAGCTGTGTGTACTGACTAGATCTAAAAGTGGGTGTGAAAGAGTTGCGGTTTTCCAGCCACACCCACTCCCACTGATTTTGTCATCCGCAAACACAGTTGTCCAACCACCTATACAAAAAACAAGCACATAAAGCTCTGTCTTACTTCTAATGTTGCATATTCTCATTCTCTACTCTCATTTTTAGTTTAGTCATTTATCATCTACAGTGATCAGATGACATATACCTAAGATCAGCAGCCACCTACAGTATTCAGACAAAAGCATGCATGCATAATATTAGTGATAAGCCAATATATATCGGCACTGTAGTTTTAAAATAGGGGAATTTTAAGATGATCAGCATTAGTCTTGTCCGTCTGGTCCCTGTAAGGCAATGCAGTCCACTCGGTGGCCATGTTGGTGACAAACACACATCTCCTGCCCTTTGAGAAAGACAGAAATGTGTCAGGATCACCAGCTAATTAGCATGTGCATTCTAGAATGTAAATTCTAATTAAAAAGTATTCATAATCTAGAGAATTTTAAGTGTCTTTAAAATATTAGGGGTGTATTTTAAAGATGTATTTGTCTCAAAACCTTCACGGTACTGACGTCACAATTTGGTGCAATCAGTCAAATGACGAATACAATCAGTCACGGGTGATCCACACTCCAATCCAGAAGGGGGTGTGAGTGGTAATGCAACGCTATTTGCTAACCACTACAACAGGAAAAGGTTCAGAAGAAGAACAGATGATCTATACATAGAAATGTGTAATCGCTCAACCAGTGTTTTAACCAGAAAAACAGCAATAAAACAGCTTGAGAATAATATTTCACATAGCATTACATTTACCTCAGGCATATACAGTTGTGTTCAAAATTATTCAACCCCCACTGAAATTGATTGTTTTGGCCGGTTTGACATTGATTTTGATCATTCAGTCATCCTGCTTACAATTAAATCAAAGAGGCACGTGTAGGTCAGACAAATATAACATACATTTATAATGAAATAACCACAAATGTCTTTTCTCTGCTCACATCATTATCAGTTTTATTCAACCCCCAAGTGACATTCAATCTTAATACTTAGTACAACATCCTTTTACAGTTATAACAGCTTTTAAACGTGAAGCATAGCTTGACACAAGTGTCTTGCAGCGAGCTACGGGTATCTTCGCCCATTCATCATGGGCAAAAGCCTCCAGTTCAGTCACATTCTTAGGCTTGCGCACTGCAACTGCTTTCTTTAAGTCCCACCAGAGGTTCTCAATCGGATTTAAGTCTGGTGACTGCGATGGCCATTTCAAAATGTTCCAGCCTTTAATCTGCAACCATGCTCTAGTGGATTTGGAGGTATGCTTGGGATCATTGTCCTGTTGAAAGGTCCAACGTCTCCCAAGCCTCAGGTTTGTGACGGACTGCATCACATTGTCCTCCAATATCTCCTGGTACTGAAGAGAATTCATGAGTACCTGCAGAAGCAAAACAGCCCCAAAGCATGATTGACCCCCCGCCATGCTTCACAGTAGGCAAGGTGTTCTTTTCTTCATAGGCCTTGTTCTTCCTCCTCCAAACATAGCGTTGATCCATGGGCCCAAACAGTTCTAATTTTGTTTCATCAGTCCACAGAACACTATCCCAAAACTTCTGTGGTTTGTCCACATGACTTTTGGCATACTGCAGTCGACTCTTCTTATTCTTTGGAGACAGCAAGGGGGTGCGCCTGGGAGTTCTGGCATGGAGGCCTTCATTACGCAGGGTGCGCCGTATTGTCTGAGCAGAAACTTCAGTACCTACATCTGACAAATCTTTTCTCAGTTCCTCAGCAGTCACACGGGGACTTTTCTCCACTCTACGCTTCAGGTAGCGCACAGCAGTCGAAGTCAGCATCTTCTTTCTGCCACGACCAGGTAGCGTTTCAACAGTGCCCTTTGCCTTGAATTTGCGAATGATGCTCCTATGGTGTCTCTTGGTATGTTTAACATCTTTGCAATCTTCTTATAGCCATTGCCCTTCCTGTGAAGAGTAATCACCTCTTCTCTTGTCTTCCTGGACCATTCTCTTGACTTCACCATGTTTGTAACCACACCAGTAAATGTCTAGAAGGAGCTGAGTATCACAGTCATTTTAAAGCTGCCTAATTGGTGCTTATTAGGCTTTATTGCTGCTCCCTGACATCCACAGGTGCTTTCAATACCTGATTGAAAACACTTCAATGGACCTCTGTTCTTCAGAGTGGTAGTCTTTAAGGGGTTGAATAATTGTGTCAATGAAGAATTCATAAAAGAAACATTTACTACTGTATTACAAAACCAATTTATGTCATTTTAGTTGCATATGCTTCTTTAAGAAGTCCTTGTAGGATTTCATTCTGAATTCAATTACAAATGTACTCTAAATTCTCTAAAACCATTTACAGCATTGGGGGGTTGAATAATTTTGAACACAACTGTATATATATATATAAATATATTAAATCCCGGTAATATTACAGTATTCCGCGATATGCCACAGTGTGCTCCATTACCAACTGTCTCCTGCCATCATCAACTTCAGACTCTTCCCAGAGTGCACCCATGTAAGGGGCTGGGTCATGTGGTGTCAGGATATCCTACATAAAAACAGCCTTTGAAGCTTGCGGCTGAGCTTACTTCTACCGAATCCAAAATATTACAGGATCAAAATCCCCTTTCTTTTACTCTCTCCATCCTTCCTCTCTTTCTTTGTCCGTGCTTTATATAGCAGGCTGATGTAAGGCCTAATAATGACTTGGTTCATAAAATATTGTGCCTTAAAATCACAACCTTGTGATAAAACAACAATAAAAACACACTGAAATCAGAGATCTCTTATAATTCGCCATTAATGACCTCAGAAAAAACAAGACTATAAAAAATGTAACTAAACAGCAAAGGATGTGACCGGTCAGCTAAAGCATGCCCCGGGGACATCGTTCTCTCAGAAACATTGGGAGACAAAAGTGTCATAATTTCCAACAGTTAAACGTCAGTCTTATATCCATTTCCTGTTTTTACTCAACTCTGAATCCACAACAACTTCCTGTGGCCACGTCTCTTGGCCTTGCCTTATGAGGACTGGGATGTGTAAGAGGACTACAAGTGTGAGCTCACTGTTTGTCTCTTAGTTAATGATGGGAAGCACTCAAGCATTTGTGGTGTGGTATTTGGGGTTAAACGGGGTGTTTTGAGCAAGCATTCGTAAATTACATTCTGTACAGTATATGATATGCAGTATCTAAACAATATCCAATTCAAGTTAACTTTAAATATAATGTTTTTCTCCTCAATTGTTTATATATGAAGAAGTATAATATGGTCATTTTGAAAAAAATTTAAATAGTATCTTGATCCCATGCACTCATCAAAACAACTGACGTTTGGTTTTATTTTGAAGCATGTCGTCATTACACGTGCCTACGCTACGCCTGAGGCGAGGAAGGTTTCGATACCTGATGCAGAGCTGAAAATTACTGAAATTTTACACCTAAGGGGTCATGCATTGTGACCTTTTTGTTCATCCAGAATCTTAATTCCTGCCTGGTGACATCATAGGTCTCCTTTAAAGGAGTGAATGAGAGCAGAGAGCTATGTTTGGCAAAAGAGAGCAAACAAGGAGGAGAGAAGTAGAGATTTTTATGTTGACAGTCGGTACAGCATGAAATAAGAGAGGTAATATAGGTTGTCCGATGTGTGAACAACTGGGAGAAAAACTTGGGAGATATTATTTAAATGAATAAAAGTTAAGTTCAATCGTGTCATTTCTACTTCCATTAGTGGCATGAAACAGTATTTTAAACAATCGCTCATTCCAAAAGGTATTACAAAACACTTCCATTGGTCATTCAAACAGATAGCCCCGCCCCAAACGCACACCATTGGTTGAGCCAATGTTTCTGGGTAGGGTTAGTCAGTTTTTCAAACAAACAGAACAAAGTTTTGATAGAGCCACAGAGAGAAAGTGTTTGTACGTATCGGGAATTCAGCCTGCAAATGGATTACTTATAGTTATAATATATGAGATTAAATCAAAATAATTACACTCTTAACCTTTAACGGAAAATAATGAAAGATAAAAATGATGAAATATTAAATATTTTTGTAATAATTAAAATAATTGTAATTCAATTCAACTTTATGAAATTAAAGTTAAAATCTGCATTTAAATTATTTTGTTCATATGGCTTTCCAAGCACACACACACACACACACAAAGTAGAGATTTTCCTATAGCTGAGTATTATTGCTCCATCTGGTGGTCTAAAGTGTGAGGCTTCACAAACCAAAGCATTCCACAAACACTGATTTACTCCACTTTTTCATTCTTTTGCCCTTGAAATATTTCAGGCAGCACATTAAGTTTTGAATGTGTGTGTTTTCTGAGATTGTTATGTTACAGGTGTGAGTTCAGTCTGTTCTAACACTCAGCTGTTAGGCAACACAGAGAGAGACATAAAGCAGTGACAGAGGAGACACAACGCAGATCTGCTGCAGAAGCTGAAATAATGCTTTCAATCATATTAATGACTGTGAAAGAACGAGTTTGAGAACTTAGTATTTTTAAAGGAAAAGTAGCACGAAAGAAGATATCCAAACAACATTGATTCAAAATATAGACAAAAACCCTTACATTTATCAAAATATCGTGTTCTTCTTCAGAAGAAAGTCATTCAGGTTTTGAACTATAAGAATAAATGATGACAGTTCTCATTTTTGAGTGAACGATTCTTTTAATAAGCTCATTTCATGGTTGCAAGCTTCTTGATGTCTTTAAAATTACTTTGCGAGGAAAATCCATTGCGACAGGATGCCAGGTTAACCTCAAGCCAACAGATTAAATATATTATTGAAGACTGAAAAGCAATTAACCTACTTTTCTAACTGAAATCAAGCCTTTGAAGCTCAGACATTGGCAACTTTATGACAGGGTGACATTTTGGTGTTTTCAGAGAAAGAAAGTGTTTGAAAGACACCATTATCCAATCTGCTAACCCATAATACTCTTGTCCTACTCCGGCTTAGTAATGTCTTAGTAAGCAGCACATCCATCTTTTACAACACAAATTACAGTCAGCTACTAATGTCTGTGTTTATTATAGAGCAGTCACTGTTTAGTCTGTGTTTGTGTAAAGGGATGAGGACGGTCAGCCTATTTCACAACTTACACACATTTACACATGCACACAAGCACGAAAACGCACACACGCATAAATTATCAAAGTAAATACGCATATACATACACACACTCTGTGCTGTGTTAAAATATTACAGATCCTGTTCTGTGTTAATGTTGTGTGGAATTAATCTGCAATGGATTTAGATTTGTGACATACAAAAATAAAGACATTCCAGTATGTTTACACACAAGAAAAGAGACAAACTTAAAGTCGGCATGAAACGGAAGTCGCGATGGCCTTTTCTTCCATTTTATGACACATATCCGAGTGTAAAGGCTTCTTGAACAAGAAAAAAATGTAGGGCAGGACTTGTTTTATCCATTGGGAATTTATCGGATTGTTGTCTTTTGCTGTCGCAGGGATTTTGTGGAAGAAAACTCATCATCAGAGAAGAGATTTTGTAGCAAGAGGAAGGGGAAATTACGAGGGCAAATGAAATTTAAAAAAAAAAAAAAATCATTTATAAAAAATACTGCGATATTCCATAAAAATATGAATTGTCCATTTTAAATTCAAGGTGACTTTAAAGCTGAAGTGTGCAATTTCAAACAGATAACCCCGCCTCCAAACTCATGCCATTGGTTGAGACGTTGTTGCTAGTCAGGATGCTCAAACAAACAAAATAATGTTTTGAAAGCACCATAGAGCCACAGTATTTACACTTTTCTGGGAAATAATCTATGAATTGTTTACTTATAGTTGTCTCTGAGATAAGAGTTTTTGAACATTGAAAAAAGAAACACTTCACCTTTAAATGTCAGCTAGCAGGATGACCAGATAAACGTCAACAGCAAACTATCGTCATCATCTTTGTGTATTTTCACCTCTTGACCCCTTGCAGGAGACAGGAAGAACAAACCTACATGAAATTTGTAGCCCACAAGAGATGAGCCACAAAGACCTCAAAACATAAACACGGACATACGCACACTTGAAAACTCTCCTTCGTTCTTTTCAAATAAACAAGAGTTCCTCTCATCTTTCCATATTTTAAGGGGTAATGACATAAGTGTGTTCCTGGTCCAGATAAAAACATTGGGTACATTAAGTTAAGTCTGGCTTCGATCAGAGAAGACTAGAAACAGAAGTGTTTACCGAGAGACTCTTTTCAAAAAGCTCGCAAAAGTTCAGAGGACACTGGCAGAGTTGTGCAGACAGGAAATGTAGGACACCAAAAAAAACAAGCAAGCATCACTGTGATGTCCTATAATGAATCAGACATGCTCCATGTAAACTAACTTTATCGGTTTCCTTTATACAGGGTTTATCTGTGTCCACAGTTTGAAGAAGACTGGTACATTATTATTCTAGCATACAAAAAAACTGTCATCTGTACCTGCTCAACAAGATAGCCTGCTTCCTTGGTCGTAGTAGACAAAAGAGTGACAGTCTCACAAGCCAGGTTTGATTGTCTGCATTATTTTGACCAATAATTGCCCATTCAAATATGATCTATAAGATATCTGACTTACATGTAAGCCACCAATCATACTTCAGTTGTTTTTTATGTGATGTTTAGTGGTGGGTAATAGACCAATATGTATTTAAAAACGTTGTTTAAGGGGATATGAGGGGATTTTTCCCCATATTATAGCCAAAATAAATTGAAAAAAAAAATTGTCTATTTTTTTTTATATATTGCAGCAGCCTGATACATTGTAAACAGACTATTTTTTTTCAATAATAATAATAATAATAATAATAATAATAATGATATATAAAAACAGTCAACAGTCAATGAATTCCAATTATCATATTTCATTTAATTATTTCTTTTTTTAATCAGTGCTTCACAAATGAATTACCTAATTTGTGTCTCAAATATATATATATATATATATATATATATATATATATATATATATATATATATATACATATACATGCAAAGAAGGGAATAATGGCATGTGTTTTTGTCCAATTCAAACACTGTTTATATCCAACCTGAAGACCAATACATCAGTATATTACTGCGGCGGCATTGTAATTGACAATTTTGAAGGTAAAGGAACACCTGTTAAAACACAAAAGTGGAAAGTGTGGGTAATGAATAGGCACCAGGTTTGCCAGTGAGGAAAAAATGAGAGTGACTGATGTTTAAAAGGAGGGACACTGAGACTAATACACTAACTCTTTAGCCAAACCAGTTTGGCAATGAACCCATGACAATAAAATACAATCAAAAAAGTGTCACCAAGCCAGACATATTGCATTTTAACAGACAAAAAGAGAGACATAGGAAGACAGACAGTGTATAAAGGGAGAGAGAGAGAAAGACAGGAAGGGAGAGACATATTGTGTTTTGTTTAAGTGTGTTTATGTGCGATATATACGTGTGAGCACTAATCTCACTTTTCCATGCCCGCATCCCTAGACTCCCAGGAGAGGGCTGGTGAAATGCCGCCTATAACATCACATCCGTCCTCTCGCCACTGAACTTTCAACAGCACAAAGACAAACAAAACTTTTGTTTTTCCTGTCAGTTCCCCAAGCGCACATGCTGACAAATGATTATTGCGCAGGAATATTCCATGTGATAAATGCAACAGGCATACTTAGGATTTTTTGTCCATAAGAGTTAACGAAAACAGGGCTTTCCTATGCCGTGTGACACATTCTGATGTCTTACCTTGGAAGCAAGGCGTCGTTCAGGACAGTTGGGATGCTGACACAAAATGCCGGTTTTCTCCTCTTGTGCAGGCTTCTCACCTGAAACAACACACAAACAGAGGTTAAAGGTCAACTGTATGTGGGATGGAATTATAAGTTAGGTCAATGCATAGGCCAAACTGGAAAGGTACGGTCAAATTTCACAAACAGAAAAGGTTCATTGTCTGTTGTCAATAGTGTAGCAATGCATGAAGCGCAGCTTTCAAACCAAGCAGCTTTCATTTGGTCAACATGGATATGTGTGACCAACCCAAACCTGTGAAATCTGTGTGGGGACATCTTTTGCCCTCATGCGACATTCTCGTTTGTTTGGATTCCTATTGAAACGACTGGATTTGACGAACAACGGTAAATGTGATTGCACATAAACTCTAATTGGCTAATGATTTTGGATTTATAAGTAAAATAAGGTCTGTGGTAATATTACTTAGAGACTTTCGCATTTTGTTCTACAACATACATTACACACAGTTCTCAAACATGAATTTTGAAACTGCTATTTGAAAATGTAAGCTTCTAGCAACTTGCTACATAAGGACTACAATAACTATCTGAACATTAAGCATGCAAGTGCAAGTCATTGTACATTTTATAACCCATTAAACATAACAGGGAAAACTCAAAAATGCTAATTCTCCTCCTAGTTTTAGTGCCACAAACTGGACCTCAGCTCTATATGGAAGTATCAAGTATCCAGGAGTAATATAAAGGAGATTAATGAAGGAGATAAATATGATTGAGACATTTCGTAACAGGGTACCATGGAGGGACTCTTCTGAACACAGTGAGCCTGTGGGGGATATGTCCTTGGGCATGAGCCAAAAGACATAACAGCAATACAGCACAGCAATAGATGAGGCAGCTGGGGGGATATGTCGGAGAGAGAGCGATTGAAAAAACTGAGAACCACTAACAAGAGCTAGTGATACAATATGTGACAACTATTTAATTGCATGATATGCTGATCAAATAAACTGCACGCATCTCTTTATATCATATGTAAGTTAGCCACGACATCCTTTCCTTAAGCGATGCTATCAAGTTCGTAAAGACTGCTACCAGGGGAGATGATTAAAATTGCAATAAATATTAAACATTGAGGAAGGGATTAACTGAAAACTGAAGAACTGACAATAACACAAAAAGGATAAGAAAGATGAAAAATAGAGAAAAACAGACAGAGCGAAAAAAGTTGGCGAAAATCTAAGATTTCCAGACATTACAAGTTTGCTGGCAGACCGACTGATTTTCCTTTCAGTAAGGGCAGCAGTATTCCTCTTACCTAGAAATCTACAGGCTTTAATGTGAAAAAGTAAAAAAAAACAAAATTCATTGATTCAAGCCCTCATTCTCCTCTCTAGCAATGCTGCGACCTCAAAACAGTTCAAAGCAAGCCACTGAAGATTATAGACAACAACACTGACAAGACAGAGAGCAGAAATTACATATTAATGAGAAGCATTCCTACACAGGTTGATTTCTTACAAAATAGGGTGTTTCTTAACTTGTGGGCACTTTTGAAAAAAACTCCCAAACTAGTTCATTTAATTTTCTATTAATCAAAGCCTTTCCCCTCTCTGAACCTTCATGAAAACAATTAATTTGCATCATATCTTAAATCATGGTGCACCAGGTGAAATGGCATTTTAAAAATTATTATTTTTATTTATTTATTTTGATTAGAAGTAAAATTTTGGTTGTGGTGAAAATTACACCACCACTGAAAGTCCTAATTTAATATTGAAATTTTCCTCTTCATTTAGAATTTCAAAGTTTAGAAAAATGTATTAATGTTTTAAGATGGATTTTAATAGTTTAAGAATGAAAATTTGGGTCTGGGATAAGTGTAAAACAATAAAATCTATGCATAAAACGCATCATAGTAAAAATCAATAAATGGTAAAAAAAAATAATAATAATTAAGAGGTGAAAAAAGTGACAGAATTTGAAACGCTCATATATAATGGCTGTGATTGTTTGTTATATTCATATACCATGGTATTGCACAATTCCTACTTCATCAAAGTATTTGCATCTTTTCCAACATCCTGAAAGTAGAACATCACCACACAGTCCAAGCCAGACTCTAGATATTATCCTTAACACTGCTAACATTCCATCTCCATACTCGCCTCCATCTCTCGATGAAAAATATTCCATTTCTCCTTCTTTAGTCAGAGAGGTAGAGGGCACCTCCTAAAAAAATCCTCTATGTAAGGAATGTGCAGAATGCCAGGATCTGTTTTTCATGCCCCTCTGTTTACCCAGTTGTTTGCTGAAGTTCCTGAGGAGCGTTAAGCACATCCACTGTCTCAAGTGCTAGAGAGGAAATATTTTATGCAATGCTTGTTTCCTTTTGCCTCTGTTGGAGGAACACCAAGCTGATGCCATGGATGCCAGTATATGTTTTGGAAGGTCTGAGAATGTCAAAACTTTACCAGCTGAAGGTCTGGAAGTGGAGTTGTCATTGATTCTTTATTCCTAGCTAAGTAATCCTCTTGTGTTTTGGGCTTAAATGAGATTAGACAACCTGACATAGCAAAGTTAGCTCAACCGATGCTGTCAGTTTGGGGAAGCACAACCTGCTAATGTAACCATAGACAGATGGACAATGTCTATGTGAAACCTGTTTGTAAACACACTTCTTTTTGGTCCCACTTAGAGGCACAGAAATGCTATACTGCATAACTGCTAAAAGTTTTAAAATAAATCTAAAGATTTAGGTAAATAGAAAAAAAAAAAGCATTTGCTTGACTATGGAGAAAGAGAGATGGAGTTTAGACAGAAAAAATATTTCCAGAGGCAACGGTCATTCCTAATTGGGGCATTAGCTCACAGATTAAACAGTAAGGGTGTTATAGACAAGCTAAAACTCACTCTCCCTCTGCACTTTGGTGTCACAGTAGTCTCTTAAACCTTCTTACTACTTAGCAAAAACCAAAACAAAAGTTTAAAAAGAAGAAGCCATTTTGTTCCACTAGACCCAAGTGTGAAGGCATAGATCACACGTACACTGTCACTGAATGTCCTTTGTTGTTGCTCTTTTCCAATAAAAGTATATGGCAACCACACATTTTATAGGCCAGATTATCAGTGAATGACTAAAGTTTCATGCTATTATATAACCTCAGGTCTGGACTACTTTTATGATGCTTTTAAGATTTTTGTTCATTTCAAAGCTTGATAGTCCTTGGTCTCCATCTACATTTATTATATGGAGCAGCATGGATATTTTGCTAAATATCTCATTTTTGTTTTCCACTGAAGAAAGTATTGCATGTTTGGGAATGACATGAGGGTGAGTAAATAATGACAAAATAATCATTTTTGGGGTGAACTATAGGCCCTCTTGAGAAAAGTATTGCAATCTTATAAAAGTCATTCAATGAAAATGTACTTGGTTGTAAGAAGAAACATAGCATGAGAAATATGGCATTACACAGAGCCTATACATCTTCAAATTTATGTAAAATCTTCAAAATTTCAAACAAACAACTTTAAAATCACAATTTCACAATTTACCTTTGAGGTATAAAATAGATAATGATTCAACCGAACGGTCTCACACCACTCAATGGTCAATTAAAATCACTTACCACAAGACTTCTGGGTAATGTCCATAAGGGAGGTCCAGGTGTACTTCTCCACCCCCAACTCACTCTGTGTACATGGCAGAGTTTCCAGTTCATAAGACCCATGCCGTCGCCAATAGAACATCGTGCCTCACAATCCAAGTGCAACTGATAAATCTAACGCCACATCTCACTTGCTAACACACTGAGGAGATTGAGATGATGTTCTTCACACCTTGAACCAAACATCACTCTTTAGATGATTACTCCGCTTCATGCTTACCCAAATTACAGAATGTACCAAAACTTGCGTGACTTCTCTTGTGGAGAAAAGTTCTCAGAATACTGGATTTCTCTAAAGTTTCCAGGCAGGGTGCTTTGGACTTTGTGAGCCAGTATGTGAAGGGGAAAAAGAGGGGGGCTTGACCCACACAGCACGCCAGACAAGCGATGCATTCATCCACATGTGAAGTGCATGCTGGGATGTGAGGGAGACTTGGACCTGTGACTTTTCAGAATGGCAAGAGATACAAAGCTGCCTTTTGAGAGGTCCACCTACTTGTAGCCCACAAACTCCATGCATCTCAAAGTTACAGTATCATATAGAGCAATGAAGCAGAAAACATACAGTTTACAGACTCTCAAGCCACAGTCAGTGATATAGAGAAAGTAATGGAGAACAATTACCTCTCAAAAGCCAGTTTAGAAAGTTGAAAGTGAGAAAGGGTTAAGATAAAGATTAAGAGAACAACTGCAAGAGTTGGCGAGTGCCCTCCAGAACCCCCACAATTTCTAATTTTGCTCTGACAAATTAGAGAGTAGCATGGGAGAGTCTTAGCTCTCAGGATCCAACATTTCCAGCCATATGGTAGTGATTTGGAGCAGTGTGACGTGCAGGGGTTAGTTTTAATGACAGTGGCAGTCAAGCCAATATGCCGCAGTCTCAGACTCAGTCAGCTTAATCATTCGCCGGGACACGTACAAACAACAAAGCTCTTTTGATCTATCACCTAGGCATTTCTCTCTGTGAGCTGGTGTATGACAACGTCTTTTATAACTTCAGCTTGTTTCATCTGCCTGTTATTACATTAAATAATTATGTTTAAACTTTAAAGTCGAGACATTATAGCAGTCTTTTTCTTGCTGTATGTTGCTCTGTATGTATATTTGTGTGATATATATATATATATATATATTATTAATTTTTTTTATATATTTTTATACTATTATATAAATTTTGCTACAGACCCCCACTGCATCTGCATCCAATGGTGCATTAGCACCCCTAGTGAGATTGTAATATAACACACTACTAATATTAATTTGTTTAAATGCTAATATAAGTTAATACTTTAATACAGAAATACTTTAATGATCATAACATACCACCCCCAAATTTTGTTTGCAGCATTGCATTTGGCTGGTCGTCATGCTATCTTCAGCTCATAATACTCAGCATGAAAAACATATGTTACCACCAGCAGGTTGGCCACACATGAAAGAACACTGTGGTGTGACAGCTACAACAGTCAATTATAATAACTAGGCTAATCCTCTGATCTGTGATTCTCCTGACATTGTTTATCTTTGTTTAAAATCTAGCATTAGGACAGTCATGCACACGGCGAACAGGCCAGTCTATCTGAAACCAGTAATGGGCTTGGTTTGGAGGCTAGATGGCAAATTAGTCAGCAAAGTGACAATTCCCAAATAGCCAAGACAGTTCCATGCAACAGCTCCTATTCAAAATCAGGTAAACAGGTCTTTATTTCTGGTGTTCTTCATCATAAATTCAAAAGCTTAGTCTATATTTGACATTATTTTAGGAAATACCACTCAATAGCTTCACTGATAAACTGTGAGCTTCATAAAAGCCCCAGTTGTTAGTTTGAAGTTTGAATTTAATAACTATGGCCCTGGACCTCACAGACAGAACATAAAAGGAATTTTCTTTGGTTGGAAGAGTTACTTTGTTTCCACTGTCAAACTATTTTTTCATAAGGATTTCAAACTATTTATATGGACGAAAAGAATATAAATTAATGATCCTGTGGTCAATCTTGTTGAAAAAACATTATGTGAGTTCCTTTGGCGAATGAGGATGAAGAGCATGTAAATACATACATTTAAATGGACATATGACATTTCATGCAACTAACTGAGAGCAAATCTAAAGAGAAGAACTTTTAGGCATGAAGGAAATTAACTGTAAACTTTAAAATGTAATCATTTGAATACTGACCCTAAATTATGATAGTCAACATCTATGAATAATGAATTGGAACCCCTTCCAAAATCAGCTGGTATAACTTTTATCTGAATAAACCAATCTAAATGCAATCTACCCTCGCAGCTGTTGAAACAGAGCTGTTGATACAGATTGCATCACATTTCCTTATGATAAGCCAGTGAAGTAAACCACAGAGCCGTCTACCTGTCACAACGTAAACACAATTTAGCCAAATCTAATTGTGAGGAATGAGAAAAGCCATAACCAAGAGTGGCAAAAACAGCCAAAAAAGGATATAATCCTATAAAGACAGACAAACATAAAGTAAAACCAAGTCCAGTGTATTTTCAGGTGTCAAACACACAGTACAGAAGTCAGTTAGTCAATGGTGGCTAACTATTCCAGGGTCAGAATGAACTGAAACTAGCCTACTAGACATCACACCTGCAGCCTAGAGAGAAAACTTTCTTTCAAACCCTAAACCTGGTTATCACCCAAGTTCAAATGAAGGGATGCGTCAGGGAAAATCTTACTGACCCCAAACTTGTGAAAAGTAGTGTATGTCTAATAACTGAAAATAAAATACAACAGATCACATCAGGCTTACATAGTACACATGAGGAAGATACGTTTATGATGATTTTGAAGCGTGACATCTTCAGTGCTTCAAAGGATGACTGGGACATTCAGCAATATTTCTCGACGTGAGGGTGAGTAATTGACGACAGAATCCCGGATGAACTATCCCTTTAAGACATCCTCAAAACTTAACGCGTCAGCACGCTATTTTAGTTGTCATCAATGCCACAAAAATGGATAATACACAGGTAGGCTACACCTCATCTTTTTTTTTTTTTTTTTTTTAATTTCAGCCGGTAACACATAAGACAAAATGCTACTTACCAAGTCGCAAACGAAGTCCAAGCCAGCTCTTGGGTGGCGATCCGTATCGATGCATTATGTGCTGTTAACCATGTGGGTTAATTTCCCAGTCCGGCGTATTCATCCGTTGTTCTCAGAGATGAGACATCCGACCACACCGTCCGCTGAGTATCAGCAGTTGAGCAGACATGGGCTCTGACGCGCTGTTGGCAACCCTCCAAAAACAAAGCGCCAGATAAGTCACTTTAGCTAAGTTTGATGTTACTTACTGACATCTATTTGATGTATAGCGCGTGATGGTGGTTCTCTATAGTATACTGCAAAGCTATGTTTCTTTAAAATATCTTATCTGTGTGCTTGAGTGACGTCCAAAGCGCTTCACCTTCCGTGTGCTGCAGAAACACAAAAGGACCTGTTGACGCACGAAGTTTTTGTCTCCTTTCTGGCCTCAAGGTTTAATGAAACTTATTGAATTGCGTTGTAAGAACATGGCATATCCACTTTCAAAGTCAACATGACATCTTTTTTTTTTGCACGCACAGCTTTGTGTCATGTTAAAGGACACGTTATTCCACTAAAACACTGTTGTCTCCACCGTTTCCTATATTGTTACAACCTGCAACTACATTGTGTCTCACCTACTTTAAGAAAGCAGGCGTTTCAGCAACCTCCATTCCCCATCTTCCCTCTTTTCTTAGTAATCTGACATCTCATTTTAACTTTCAGACAGGACATTTATTCTGCTGTCCAATGACATCTACTCAATATTCTGGCTCAGTTCTGTATTGTGACTTTCTCAAACTCTGCTGTACTGGACTGAAGTCTAAAAAAACCCAATGTGGTTATTTTTAATTTTCCATTAGTAAAATAGGGCTTCATAGAACCTTTTAGGGGTTCTCATCATGTGATCATTTTGTAGATTTAGTTTTAATAATAAATTGAGTTTTAATTCACTTTTATTTTGATTAAATTGAATGAATTAAACAGCTTGTAAAAAGTGAAATAACCTGTTTAACATTTATGGTCTTTGTTTAAATACATCATTATTAGCTGTTAAATGTTTTCAATTCTCATCAGTTATTCATATAATACTTAGTCTATATTCCAAAAGTAACTCAAGTGAAGTAAAGTCACCATAAAATAAAAGTTGTGATATTCATTTCTTCCCTTGTGACATATCTCCAAGTGGGCTCGAACAAGAAAAAATGTAGAGCACCAGTAAACACGGCATAAGAGAAGCGGCTGCAAAGGGAAGTTATTTTGATTAAAGTTTATGAGGGCACATGCATTTAAAAAAATGATGTGCAAAGCATAAATCATTTATAATAACTGCAATTAATGCAATATTAAATAAAAAAAATAAAAAAACAAGAATTGTCCATTTTGATTTCATGGTGACTTTAAAATAATGTAAGCTTTCTCTTCCCAGCCTACCCCCATTTCTTTTCATCTCTTTTAAGTACAAGCAAACCTGTTCCTGGCTTGCCAAGCTGGCCATATGTGAAGTATTAACCCTCTGCAGATCTCTCACCCTCCTCCTCCCCTACATTAAACACCTTGTGCATAAACCACACTTACTCAGACAGCCTGCAAAACAGACAATACTACTTTAATCTTCTGAGCTAATGCTCACTATCACCACTATTTGGCTTCTTTATAGCTGTTCCTGACACAGTACGTCTGGAGAATAGACCCTATTCTGTCACTGTTGTGCAAAAAACTTATAGTGCTATCCATCACATTTGAGACTTATTTGTCCTCGAAATAGACATTGAATCATGTGTATGGAATGTGGATATGTTGAAGGTGTTTGGACCTTCACGCTGGACATGATGTTCCCGACTGGTGAGTTGTCAGCATTGGTGCCCTTGAGCTGGTGAGCTGAACGACACACCTGGATGATCTATACCTGGATTGTTTTGGATCAGATCCCATCAACATGTTGAAGATCGCTCTTATCAGGTGTGACAAATCCCTAATCCATTCGGGTTGACAACAACTATGCTTTTATAAACCGGGTCTGTCAGACATTTTGGAGAGGGGTAAATCTGCTGTTTAAGTAGTCTAAACTCTTATCCAACACCTGACCATGGTCTATAATCTAAAACAGATTAGAACAGATTACCTCATCTTTGATAAAATGTGCACAAAAATATTCACTGGCTGTCCTTTCTGCCAAAGTAAACATGCTTCTATGGTCTCACTACCATCATTCAGAGTAATAAATTAATACAATAATGATGGTCTTGATGATATACTCATCATTATCATCCTCACATGTGCTGTCTATTGAAAATTATCACCGACTTGGCTTTTGGGAGCTAAGCATGTGTGTCTGCTCACACTCATAGTCTCTAAATGCTCTACTTAAGCTGATTAGCAGCTCTGCAGATTAATTCGTTAGTTTGGAAATAGAATAAATACATTCATCAGTGGACTGAGGCCAAATGTAGTTTTACACATTTTTCTTCAGACTATAACAAATCTATCTGCCATCTTTTGGTATAGGAAACATGTTTCAAAAGTAATGATAAATATATTAAATTATATAAGAAAGAATGATAATTGAATTTAATTTTGATCATAATGTTGAATATGAAACAATGTAATTTTGGGGGCAATTGTAACACTTAAAAAATCTAATTAACCCTCAATTCCTCAAGGATTTCTCAAACTAGAGTTAGTAGTAATATCATTTCTTAATACTTTTTATATTACTAGTTAATATTACTGAATAGTTCATCTTAAATGTCAAATATTTTTACTTCTTTGAAATAAGAAATCCATAAAATATTAAGAGTCAAAAAAGTCAAACAACTTCAAATAGTAGTAAATCTCAAAATATCATTCTTTAATACTTAATGTAATAATATTACTGAATAGTATTCTCTTTGTTATTAATGTTACTAATTCTTAAATCTATAAAATAATTCCTCTTCAGATAACAACTTTTCATTTGTGGGAAGCAAGCCATTCTGCAACATTCACCGGCAGCTAAAAAGGCTCCTCGCACAATGACACCTCTTGCTCCTTGCTTCATTGTGGTAGAAATGCATTTAATGTTATATTTCTCATTAGATTTTCACTCTGGATCATCACCTTCCAACTCTTGTTTCATTGTGATTCATCACTCCACTCACAACCTCCCATATTCTGCCAAAAAACATTTTGTCTTTAATGTTTTTCTGAGACAGTAATGGCTTTTAAAGTATTGCATTTGCTTACATTTTGCTAGGCGGTGAAGTCCAGTCCTCCTTGTGGTGCTGCTGTGGACTGCCCGCCCAGAGGAATGGTGCTGAGCTGAACACGGAACAGACCAACGTCAGGCTGGGGCAACAAGCTGGTTAGTTAAACTAATGTTGCAATTGAGGACAGATCAAATCTCGCCAAACTACCATGAAAAATGTGCAATACAGTCAGTTAGTTAACCAAAGTAAAATCTCTGCATATTGCCACATTGGTACACTAACCGAACGGAGCTGTGAACTCGCTAAAATACTTAAACAACCCAAAGTTCACATTGTATACATACATGCATAAAGACAATGTCAAGGGCCAAAAATCATCATGGGACATTGGCAATTGCTATAAGCTCATCTACCATGGTGTAACCAACAGCAGAGGCGTACCTAGTATTGTTAACGCTGACCTGTCAAAGAGGAGAAAGAACTATTCTGGACAGAATTACAAGATTATGCATCCATGAGCCCACAAGAACATTTTGTTTTTGTCGGCGGTGATTTGAATGGCCGTGTCAAATGTATGCAAGATGGCTATGGTTGCCATAGAGGTAATGGGTACGGTACGTGAAATGGCGATAGACATCAAATCTTGGACTTTGCTGAGGCGAATTACTTCATCATTAGCAATACTTTCTTTATGAAATTCACCGGTGACCATACCAGCCAGATCGATTTCATTCTGTTGCGACGATGCAATTTTCCATTCCATTACTGATGTGAAGGTCATTCCATCTGAATGTCTTGCCCCACAAAATAAGATGCTCATTGCTGACGTGAAAATTAGAAAGTGCACAAGCAAAAGCAGTGGTGCTATGGACCCAGAGAAAATCAAGTGGTGGAAATTGAGTGACCACAAGGCGGGCCTTGTCAGTCGCATTGTGTTCCCTCCAGTCACCATAGATGGCACCTGGAATTCCTTATGTAACTCTAGCACCATGCCTGCAAAGACAACCCTAGGCACCACCAAGCCAGGCCGCTGTCACATCAAAAAACAGGCATGGCATTGGACACGTTGTTGAGCAGAAGGTCTGGGAGAAGAAACCGGCGTACATGAACTGGTTTGTGTAAAAGACCAATGATAATTGGAAGAAGTATGCTACTGTAAAAAGAGAGGCAAAGAAGGCTGTTGCTAAAGCCAAGCAGACCTGTATGAGCAATTGGACCGCAAAAAGAAGGTAAGAAGAAAGCACACACCAAAGGGGCACAAGATAATGAACACTAAATGTGCGTGAAAAAGACAAGGATGGTCCACGACTACAGGACAGGAGTGAGATCTTGAAATGCTGACAACACTAAGGAGATATCCAACATCAAATTCCCACATTTGCCAATTCCTATTCCCAAATGCCGGCCCAGTACCTCATGTTACAAATGAAGAAGTTGCCAAAGCCATAGATAACATAAAGAACTCCAAAGCACCAGGCTTTGACGATCTGCCAGTGGACTTTTGGAAGTTGAAGGACCTGTGTGTCAAAAGCTTGCAAGATGTAGCCCAGCTCACCATCTACCAATGTGGTTTCATTAAGGGCTGCAGCGCCAGTTATGCAATCTTTGAAGAGCCAATGTTAATGAAAACCACTGGGAAAAAAATAAGCTGCTGCATTTAGCCTTTCTTGATTTTGAAAAGGCTTTCGACCAGGTGCCACATCGGCTGATCTGGTTTGCACTACAGGACCATGAAGTGCCTGAAAAAATAATCAACTAGGTTCAAATGCTCTATGAGAAGACCAGCAGTAATGTGAGATGTGTTGCTGGAATTACTGATAGCTTTTCTGTGAAGTGAAATTTGGTGTACATCAGTGCTCAGCATTGTTGCCATCACTCGAGACCTGAAACACAGTGTCCCATGGGTCCTGCTCTATGCCGACAACATTATATCGGCCTGGTATGGAATGACCACCTCAGCCAACATGGCCTCCACCCCAACATCAAGAAAACTGATTAAAGGGAAACCAATCCTGCTGATGGCAACATGCTGGTCAGTGGCAAAGCCCTGATTAAGACAAACAGCTTTAAGTGTCTAGCATTGTACCTGCAAAGTGACGGTGGTATCAATAATTAAGTATCTGGGGGATAACGTGGCCTAGATGCGCTGGAAAGAAGTCACTGGAGTTCTATCCGATAAACGCATACCAATCCGTCTCAAGGCAAAGACATATCGAATGGTAGTACATCCAGTTCCGCTGAATGGAGCCTAATCCTGGCCAATTACGGAGAAAATGCGGCAAAGGCATCTTCGGTGGTATGGGCACGTCTTAAGAGCAGGACCAGGCAATGTCGCTGACACCACCTACCGCTCAGCTGTGGATGGCAAACGACCACGTGGATGAACTAATCAAAGATGGCAGGATACAATCAAAAGTAGATATGAACATTGCCAAATGACCCCAGAACAGGGCACTCACCCATGCAAATTGACAAGATCCGAAGAGCGGACTCCACACTTGTGGAAAACACACAAGTTTTGAAGAAGACACAAGGATGATGAAGAAGATTTGCTTAAATTTTTCTTATTTCCTGACCAATAATTTGTGGTTAAGACAAATAATAGCTTAGTGTTTAGCCATTTTGGCCATTTGGCCAAACATATATATAGTATATATAGTTTATTATATAGTTTCATGGAGATTTCGTGGTGACTTTAAAAATATAATAGACCTACTAGACATTCAAAAATAATTTTCATAAATTCAGACATTTATTGTGTTATAATTCTCCAGCCTCCCCTACTGTTCTTCTCGACTGTTCATTTTTCTTCGAGGTTAAATTTAGATGCTTGAAATTGAAACTGTCGGCAGCATACAGCCAAAGTCTGCAGTCAGAGTGGGTGAAGAGAAAAAGAGAAAGACCGCCTGAGGTCTTGATCAGATGGTTTTTAATCAGTTCCTTTCCTCCACTCCCCTGACTTGCCCTTTCCTTCAGTTTATTTCTTTAGTTTCCCATGTCTCAAGTCTACAGTAAGTTTTATCCTTTCCCTACTCTGTTTCCTCCATATCCACCTCTGACACCCCATGAATAAGATATGAGTCATATATTACTGAGTAAGATGTGGACATTATTGCATAGTTATTGTGAAATCTATTCAGCAAAATGCACTTCTGATAATGCAAGTTAAAGCAAACTAACAGTACTAGTATGCTTGTTGGGCTAAAATGCTAAAGGCACAAACTACTCAAAATATTTAATAAAGAACTACACATGCCAGAGCTGATTGAATGATTCTGTGGAGTTTTGTGTGAACAGATTCCGCTATGACTGAAGCAAAAACTTGTTTTGGTTCATCCTGTTGTTTTATTGCTTCCTCTGATTTTGGTACTCATGCATCTACTTCCCCCTGCTGGTAAAACATAGCAAATACAGGACTCTGACAGACTGTAAGTGATTCTGCTATCACATGAAATCAATGAACTGGAATTCTGAGTCATCTGGGCCTTTACGCTTTGTCTACTTTTCCTGGAGACAGGAGCTATTAACACTTGCGTGTGAGAGTGAGTTTGCTGCTAGTATTCCTCTGGGCTTAGGCTGTCAGATTTCATTCCCTCAGGCACAAATAAACTGAGTTCAGTGTATCCAGGCTGCAGGCTTTCATCAACAGAGAAAGCAGAGTGGGTTTGAAGTTTGCCAGTTGCAGCTGCATTGCAGGTTCATGTTTATATGGGAGGGGGTTGGTTTACACCAAGGACCGAAAACCTGTATTCACCTGCATGGAGGACCAATGATTCTCTCAAGAACAACGGCTTTATGAACATAGTAAACAATGTTTTAGTGAAAATCTACATTTGGAGAAAGGTTTGTATGACAGTCAGGTTAACAATACAGTTTGGGTTTGTGTGTGTGTGTGTGTGCAGAGGTGTAATGTAACAAAGTAATAATACTTTGTTGGAGTACTTGAGTATTTTTGTGGGAAAATCTGTACTTGAGTATTTATATTTCTGTCAACTTTTGCTTTTATTCCACTACGTTTCCTAAAAAAAATATATACTTTTACTCCGATAGATTTCTCCTAAGCATTTTCGTCAATTACAACAAAATAAAAAACAGCCTGTAAGCAAACATGTACAAACAAGTGCTCACACAACTGCCATTGATTTCATTTTCCGGGTTGCGTCCGTTGCTGGAGCGGCTGAGAAGAGTGTAGGACGAGAGCGACCTCTAGAGCGACATAAAACTATCACTGATGTCTCGTAGAGTTTGTTTTGACCATGACGTGAGGCTGCAAGCTGCAGAGAACGGGACATTTCAAAAACAGATTTCTATCTCTAATGATTTTCAAAGGCATCCAGTTTCTTATAAAATTATCGTCAGTGGTGGATATACATCAGTCAATATTGGATATTGAATTGTGCATGTTCATTTGCATTGGTTACTAAAAGTATTGTCATTAAACTATATACTGTAGCAAAATACAATTGCTGCTGTGACAAGCAGCCTAATGTTGAAGCAAAAAGATCTCAGATCACTTAGCGACTATAAATAGCCTCCCACTTATTTGACATTGTTATGTGTGAATTTCATGTACTGTATTCTAGTTAATAGAGCACATGTAAAGCATACGTGTGCCACCCATCCACCCACACTTACATAAACACTTGCTGTACACACAATTCCTCCTCGCTTTAAGGTTTCAAAAGCTGCGGTAGTCCCTATGTTAATTTTAACGTAACTCTCCATATGTTATATCACTTCACAGCAATAAACCTTATCTTGATAATTCCTCGAGCCATTATAAACTATTTTAAGCTTCAATCTGCATAGCACCCATACTAATTAACATTTAATATAACCTCTAAGCCCGACGGCTACCGTTTTCCCCACCTGCTTCCTGATCAGGTTCGACTTTGTATAGAGATAAAGCCTAGACAGAGCACCACGGACACAAATCAATTCCCAATCCTCCCACGTGGAAAACACTTTATAGATTACCCCACAGGCGCAGGTCTTTCTTAGGCTGACCCTCGCTCATTACAAAGCTAACTATTGGATTTTGCCTCATTAAGACAGGGCCACATGCCAGAGTGCCCCCAACTGAGGTCAGCAGCTTCTTATCTCTCCTTAGACAGTTAGAGGTAGTGAAGATAACAATGGTGAAGTGGCTCACAGTTACAGTAGCCCTGCTGAAACCTCCCACATTGAAACTCTGTGTATTTTTAGTCATACTGTAGCATATGCGGCTGAGAAGCTAAATGACCCTTCTGGAATGATCTAGAATCAAGCATTCCACTCACGTCCTCACGCAGAAGTCTCAAAGTGAATAAATGGATGATGGTCTCTAAAGATCTTCTAAGGTGCCTACAGGAGCTCCATCGCTCACAGTTCTCATTTCGGTTCCCCTCCAGACTGATTGCATTACGGCAGAGCTCTCATCCATCGCAATAAGAGGGAATAATGAATGCCGGATTCCATAGCGCGGGTGTTATGACATGTCCGTGAGGGCTTTTTTTTTTTTTTCAGGGTTTAGTTCATGTTGTAAAAGAAAGCAAACATAAAAAAGATGCAATGATATAGACTTTCTGTCTGATACAAGGGTCTCAAATGGTCTGGTTTTTGTCTGTGACTAACTAGCATTAGTATTCTGTCTTAAGTACATTAACTTTTTGAAAACAATCTCCACATAAATTGATTTTAAAGGTGAAGTGTGTCATTTCTGACCACTGTAGTCTTGCATCAATTTACCCCCTTTGGTTATAGACACAGTATATATGTTTATATATATATATATATATATATATATATATATATATATATATATATATATATATATATATAAAATATTAGCATTCTTTGCATCAGGTGCTAATATATACTTAACTTCATTACCTGAAAGCTGGCCGGTACTACTATGAGACCCTTCAACAGACATTTTCATTCAGTAAAATTATCCATGTAGAATATCTAAAGAGCCTGTGTACAAAACAAAAATTGACAGCTATGAAATGGGCTTGTCGTCATTACATTTGTTCGCTTATAATTGTGAATTTATGTGGTAACTTATGGCTGATTTAACATTTGAACCCATTTTTCAGGTCTCTGCATTAATACAAAGCATTGCGAATTCTCCCAGAGTGCCATAAGAATGTGGTAAATCCATTTAGATGATTGGCAGACTGATGGGAGTATAACCTCACTCGCTGACTTTAACAAAGCCTTAAGAGTGATGGTCTGGACAGATGAAACAACTGCCAAATCCTCTATAGTCGAAGTGATCCGCCTTGCCTCACCCTATCCTTTAATCTTACTCTGTATCTCTGTTTGGTGTGTCACGGTTGTGCAGGTCAGGACATAGACTGATAGCTAATGAGACATTTCTGCATTAGTTGTTTTCTCATCTGGAAACAAGACACCCAGGGCTGTAGATCACAACTTAACTCTAGCATCCACTGACATCCATCTTATACTACAGTCTTGGCTGGCCTGAAGCCAGCGGCTATTCGTGACACAACACCATAGCATTTGCTCCTATGTGCATCATTTTTCTTCATTGATAAGCAGCACTGCAGATGGCTGAGCATGAAAATGGAATTTGTGGGAATACACGATGAGAGATTCAGAAAAATCTTTATATTTGACAGTAAATAATTATGTAAATCTGCACATGATCATGTACATTGCTGGTGTTATATATATCCTATATATGCAGAGTTGATGATAACTGCATGTGTGCAAACATCCAAACACATGCAGAGAGATATTCATCACCAGAATAATAGTGACGCATTGACTCTAGTCAGACTAATGTGAAATAAACATTTCCATTATAGTTAGTCACTTATTGATGTCAATATTGCTTTAGAGAAAAAAAAGTTGATGAATGTCTTAAAGGGATAGTTCACCCAAAAATGAAAATTCTGTCATCATTTACTCACCCTCGAGTTGTTCCAAACCTGTATGAATTTGTTTCTTCTGCTGAACACAATAGAAGATTTTTTGTTAACACTTTACAATAAGTTTCATTAGTTAACTAGATAACATGAACCAATGATGAACTGCACTTATACAGCATTTATTAATCTTTGTTAATGTTAATTTCAACATTCACTGATACATTATTAAAATCTTGTTAACATTAGTTAATGCACTATGAACTAACATGAACTTTATTTTCTTTAACATTAACGAAGGTTATTAAATACAGCAACAAATGTATTTCCCATGGTTAGTTCATGTTAGTTAACAAAATAAACTAATGCTTAACCAATGAACCTTATAATAAAGTGTAAGTGTAAAGTGTGTGTGTGTATACATATATATATATATATATATATATATATATAAATATATTTTTTATTTTTTTTATTTTTTTTAATTAATTAAGGGTATCAAACAGTTGATGGGCCAGCAAGAAACGCCAGCACAAAATGTTAACACATAAGACAATAAACAGAGGACAATTGAGGGTTTAAATACACTAGATGACAAGGGATGATAGATAATGATAGAAAGATGCCGGTGATTAGTTGGCATGGCAAAAAACAAGGTTAACTAACAAGATAACAATGGAGGCACAGGAAACAGGAACTGAACACAGGCACAAGATAAAAAAATATCAAAATAAGAGTCATTTACCATCCCCTTTAGATTAACCGTCTTTTGTATCAGTGCTTCCCACACATAGACATTATTTGGGCTGGCTGCCCAGGTATATTTGGAGACACATTCTTGCTTTTATTATTTCTATCCTCTTTGTACTTTTTTAAACTAGAGGAAAATCTCCCCTCGCTCCCCTCGTGGAGATGTCGCAAGGGCGGCGCTGTTGCCTGTCAACAGGCTCGGGCAACAGCGCTTCAGACTCGCAGTTATTCCCAATCAATGAATAGCGCACATTTATGCCAAGTGATTGCTAGTGAACTTGAGTAGATTAATTATGACAATGTCTACTTTATGGCCTTTATATAATATGTTTTAGAGATGGTTGTAAGAATGCATATTTTATCTCTCTCATCTGAAGAATTAGGCCGCAATAGTATCGACATTTCAGAATAAGAGCCCCAGTGAATTTCGGGCTTGTTTATATTTAAAAGACATAATAAACGCTGTTATGTTATCTTGTATTCGGATGCCTGGTGTTTGTGAACGCAATCGTGTGAGGTGCTTCTGGGAGGGAATAATGCAAAACCACTTTAATGATAGACTTGGCATTACAGAATGACCAAAATTTCAGATGCTTTGCCACAAGGTCCAGTCCACTGGTTGGTGCAGTTATACTGTCGCATTGCAAAGTCACATGTCTTTTTTGATCTCACTGACAGTAGGTTTTGTTCTTTTGGAAGATTTCAGTGACAGTCGGTTTTGTTACTTTACGAGATTTAAGTGTAGGTCGGTTTTGTTCCATTTTGAGATCTCAGTAACAGTTGGTTTTGTTCCTTTACAAGATTTCGGTGATGGTTGGTTTTGTTCCTTTATGAGATCTCAAATACGGTCGGTTTTGTTACTTTACAAGATCTCAATGATGATCGGTTTTGTTCCTTTACGAGATTTAAGTGTAGGTCGGTTTTGTTCCTTTTTGAGATCTCAGTAACAGTTGGTTTTGTTCCTTTACAAGATTTCGGTGATGGTTGGTTTTGTTCCTTTACAAGATCTCATTGACAGTCAGTTTTGTTCCTTTACAAGATTTCGGTGATGGTTGGTTTTGTTCCTTTACAAGATTTCGGTGATGGTTGGTTTTGTTCCTTTATGAGATCTCAAATACGGTCGGTTTTGTTACTTTACAAGATCTCAATGATGATCGGTTTTGTTCCTTTACGAAATTTCATTGATGGTCGGTTTTGTTCCTTTATGAGATCTCAAATACAGTCGGTTTTGTTCCTTTACAAGATCTCATTGACAGTCGGTTTTGTTCCTTTACAAGATTTCGGTGATGGTTGGTTTTGTTCCTTTATGAGATCTTAAATACGGTCGGTTTTGTTCCTTTACGAAATCTCATTGATTGTCGGTTTTGTTCCTTTACTAGATGTCAGTGACAGTCGGTTTTGTTCCTTTACGAGATTTTGGTGATGGTTGGTTTTGTTCCTTTATGAGATCTCAAATACGGTCGGTTTTGTTCCTTTAAGAAATCTCATTGATTGTCGGTTTTGTTCCTTTACTAGATGTCAGTGACAGTCGGTTTTGTTCCTTTACGAGATTTTGGTGATGGTTGGTTTTGTTCCTTTATGAGATCTCAAATACGGTCGGTTTTGTTCCTTTAAGAAATCTCATTGATTGTCGGTTTTGTTCCTTTACTAGATGTCAGTGACAGTCGGTTTTGTTCCTTTACGAGATTTTGGTGATGGTTGGTTTTGTTCCTTTATGAGATCTCAAATACGGTCGGTTTTGTTCCTTTAAGAAATCTCATTGATTGTCGGTTTTGTTCCTTTACTAGATGTCAGTGACAGTCGGTTTTGTTCCTTTACGAGATTTTGGTGATGGTTGGTTTTGTTCCTTTATGAGATCTCAAATACGGTCGGTTTTGTTCCTTTAAGAAATCTCATTGATTGTCGGTTTTGTTCCTTTACTAGATGTCAGTGACAGTCGGTTTTGTTCCTTTACGAGATTTTGGTGATGGTTGGTTTTGTTCCTTTATGAGATCTCAAATACGGTCGGTTTTGTTCCTTTAAGAAATCTCATTGATTGTCGGTTTTGTTCCTTTACTAGATGTCAGTGACAGTCGGTTTTGTTCCTTTACGAGATTTTGGTGATGGTTGGTTTTGTTCCTTTATGAGATCTCAAATACGGTCGGTTTTGTTCCTTTAAGAAATCTCATTGATTGTCGGTTTTGTTCCTTTACTAGATGTCAGTGACAGTCGGTTTTGTTCCTTTACGAGATTTTGGTGATGGTTGGTTTTGTTCCTTTATGAGATCTCAAATACGGTCGGTTTTGTTCCTTTAAGAAATCTCATTGATTGTCGGTTTTGTTCCTTAACTAGATGTCAGTGACAGTCGGTTTTGTTCCTTTACGAGATTTTGGTGATGGTTGGTTTTGTTCCTTTATGAGATCTCAAATACGGTCGGTTTTGTTCCTTTAAGAAATCTCATTGATTGTCGGTTTTGTTCCTTTACTAGATGTCAGTGACAGTCGGTTTTGTTCCTTTACGAGATTTTGGTGATGGTTGGTTTTGTTCCTTTATGAGATCTCAAATACGGTCGGTTTTGTTCCTTTAAGAAATCTCATTGATGGTCGGTTTTGTTCCTTTACTAGATGTCAGTGACAGTTGGTTTTGTTCCTTTAAGAGGTTTCAATGATGGTCTGTTTTGTTCCTTTGCAAAATCTCAATGACGAAGCGCAGAGACGAAGAGTAAATATAATAAAGTCTTTTAATGACGATGCAGGGAAAAACAGAGAACCAAACACGTCTATACACAAACGAGAACGGACAAGGACTGAGGGAAAACACAGGGGTTATGTACAAGAGCAAACACGGGGAGAAATGAGGTAATAAACAAGACACAGCCGATGAGGATGAAACAAAGTAAGTGTGAACTCATGAAATCAGCATATTAGAATGATTTCTGAAGGATCATGTGACACTGAAAACTAGAGTAATGGCTTAAAATTATTATAAAATTAATTTTAATTATTATCTTTAAATTATATTAAAATAGAAAACCATTATTTTAAATTGTAATAATATTTCACAATATACTGTTTTTGTCTTATTTTTGATCAAATAAGCACAGGCTTGATGAGCCTTCTTTCAAAAACATTAAAAATAGTAATGATAAAAATAGAGTGCTTCCATGTAAGTTGAAAGAACTAATTAAAGTACCAAATCATTTAACTAACTTTGTTTGCGATGTAATGTGTGGATTGTTTTTGCCCCAGAGTTACACCCCTTTAGTCAGTACAGTTTATGGCAGCTGTACTAGGGCATTGGGGGTTGGGGGTGGGGGCTATTTGATGTGCTGGATGGACTATTTTACACAAGGGTGACACCATTCATACAATAAGCTTATTGCGACTGTATGGGGCGTTAGGACCTACTCAGACCACAGGCTGATCAGACCTGCTGGTTTCTCTAACACCTCTTCCCGCAGCTACCCAGTCATCCAGGAGGTCTCCCATCTGGATCTAGACCAGGCTCAACCCTGCTTAGCTTCAGTGAATGTTTCTGGGTTTTTTTTTTAGAATAATTTACTTTAAAAGCTGCTGGATTTAGAGATTTAGACTGGAAACTAAATAAAACACCATGTTCTACAGCATAATACACTTACATTAGAAAACCTGTTACTGCAACATAAGATTATGCTATGTTGCAGAAATCAGCTAAAACTTTTATTCATAACAAGAAGGTCTAAATTGACACACAAAGACATCAAGAATCAGCACATGAATCTCAATAATGGTGACAATTATAGGTGTTATGCCGCAATGCATCACAAAATGAATAAATTATGCAGCTAAATTGTCCTATTATTTTCTATAATTCTAACTATTTGCTTTTATTTTTTGTGATGTCCAGAGTTGATCTGATTGTCTGAATATTTTGTTGTCACCATTGTAGAGATTCATATGCCGATTTCCTATACCTGTGTTTGTCACTATGTTCTACAATGTACTGCTCATTGATTTTATTTTTAATCTTCTAAGTGATTTCTGAATAACACTGCTTTCTCATGTCTCAGTAAAACATGATTAATAAGTAAGTGTGATAATTAGACAGCATAATATTTATGTTTAAATGACATCAGTGACTCAGGCTATTTCGTGATGATTATTAAATTATCATCTAATCTTTCAGCTTTTTTGTGACTGCAAATGAGTTTGACAAACACACTATTACAGCAACCAGAGAAGAGTTAAGAACCTAATGGAAACACCAATCACCATTATAGTGACTTCAAATGAAACAAACATGAGCGTTAAACTTCTGTTAATTCTCAATAAGAACTTCTGTAGATGAATGACAGAAATTAAGTCAATCTATTTAGTAATATGTGAAGCTGTAATGCTGTTTGTGCAGTTGTTTAACCCTCCTTTGCTGAGATCTGGAGAGATTTAATGCCTTCTTTTATCTTCAGCTGATTACATCTAAGGCTGTGGCTGAAGTCAGTTGTAACTCTTTTGTTTCTGTTTATGTCTTTTTTCTTCTTTCCTTCAGTGATTATGCTTGTTAACAGGCTTGTTAATGCTTAGATGATTCTATAAATAATATATACAACTTTGTGACTCAGAAAAGATCCAGGTTTTTTTCTTTACTCTTGGCGGACATGTGGCATTGCTATGGCCTGCTTGTGGCTCAGATCTGTCAAACAGGAGCGGTCTATCCAAGTGCCATCATTCAAAGCCATATGTGGGCCGGATTTGGGCCAGCACAAAGTTGCTATAGTGTCACTTAGAACTCATTTATAGTTATTTTTTATTAAAATATATATGTTGATAATGATTAAACACTTTAGTGGCCTCTAAAGGCACCAGTTTTGGGAGCCTATATAAAATGACATATAGTACATTAGACATTCTAACATCTTTTTTGGTATTCCACAGAAGAAAAACTGAATTACACATGTGTGAGTTAATGATGAGAGAGTGTTAATTTTGGGGTGAAATCCCTTTAACACTGGTGGTTAGTGGGTGCATTAGATTTCTTGAATTGCGTCAATATAGCATCTTTGAATCTGGAGAAGGTGACACATGCATTGCCCTCCTTCGGAATTTGCACCTTATTAGCATCCCAACTGTTCAGCCACCCTAACGCGAGCAGTTTTGGAAGGGAAGATTAATAAAACCAAATTATAATAAAACGAAGAGCAGAACTGCATGAATGCATAATTGTACTTTCGTATCTGATCAACTACTGTACATGAATTTCTCTTGAGCTATTCAGTTAAAATAGGGTACATAAAATGATTGCCAGCACAGTTATAGTACCATTAAAAAAGCTGTGAAATTATCTTTGGTAGGACAGCAGAAACCACTGAAAAATTTAAACACAGCCCGCGTACTACATTACTGACCTAAACTGCCATGTTCATCTACTGTAATCCCACAGGTGATTCAACAATCTGGATATGCGTGGGAAAATACAGATTACCTTCTGTTTGAATGAATACCCATGCATACTGATTTGGTGCATCAGGATGGATATTAATCGAGATGTCCCAGTATTGCAAGCATGGAGCAAATACAGTAAATCTAAGCCAGGGTCATTTAGAGACCTTCAACACACTTCAAAGTCAACCCTGTGGGAACAAGCAGTTTGATGTTACAGGATGGCTTCCATCAAGAATATCATGAATAAATTAATCCTGATTCTCCGTGCAGAATCAGAATATATAGCTCAGTACATTTGAGAAATTATTAATAGAATTTAATGAATTTATGTACAGTTTTTGAAGCAGTACATAAATTAATATATGTATTTATTCTGACAAAAAGAAGTATAACCTTCTGTACTATTGTCAGATATATTCTTTAATAAGAGTTCTCGTTTTTGGTAGAAACTCTAAATACTTAAGATTTGATTCAACTGAAAAAAAACAACAACTGATTTTCACCTCTCAAAATAATCATGTTTCAGAGCATCTCATACAGAATTGAAGAGCTGAAATTAGTTCTCCAGAGACCAGCTATTTTTCTCCATCTCTGGTTTCTGTGTGTCTCTAGATGCTCTCGGTAGAGACAGTCACAGGTTGCCGCTGAGGCCCCACACTGTTTGCATATGAAATATTCATCTGTGTTCTAGGTCTTCACGGAAGGAGCCGATACGCCTGTTCCAAGCAGATGCTCCCTATTAAGGAATATGAGCAGGAACAAGAATTCTGTTTGGTTTTTTTCCCTTTAAAGTTTTCACACTCTGCCTGTGATTGTTTGACTGTGTTATTGCTTTTTGATGTGTTTGATTCAGTTAAGTTTGGAGGAGGAAATAGGCAAATGAGATAATTGTGGAGTCATGAATCACATCACACCCTCAAAAATAAAGGTTCTTAAATAGTTCTTTTCAAATAATTTTTTTGACTGCATGGAGAAAAAGTGTCAACATTAGAACCTCTATGCAACTTAATTACCAGATATTATTTTACACATACTGTATGCATTGTTTTTCACAGCATAAATGGGTTTTTATACATGAAATATGTAGGTGTCTTTAAAATTTAGGGGGTTCCTTGCAATGAAATCTTTGTATTTGGAGGTTCATACAGTAAAATAGTTTGAAAAACCCTGCTATATGGAATTTTTATTATATCGAGTATAGAACAAGCAAAATCATTTGATGGTAAGGATTTTCAATCCATTTCCAGGATAAATCTACATAAATACATACATTTAAATCTACATAAAAAAAGTAAATAGTCACTATTCAAACTTTTCCCTCTCATGTTCCATTTCCATTTTGAAAAATCAAAATCTTAGTCATGTGTGGCAAGTGTGGCAAATGTAAAGATATCAATCATGAATTTGTACCTCTCAATAAAGACATGAGGGAACATTTAATCTAAAAGCTTTTGCACTCGCACAGGAACAGTGTGAGATCAGGTCATAATCCATGGAACCACAATATGGTCTAGCCTTTGGAGTCCAGTGAACAGTGCACATCCTTGGCGACAACCTATAGAGAGTTTCAATTGAATACACTGACTTTGAATGAGAGAGGCAAACTCTCTTTAATGTATTCTCAGTTCAGCACTCTTTTAGTAACACAAACGCTTCAGGTTCTTTATGTGCAAAGAAAATCTTTGTAGATGGAAACATAAAAGTTTTAGGCAGAGCAGCAGTGAGGCTATGTCCTTGCTACACTACACTCTTCCTTCTACTCTCTCGGTAAATTTTTAATAAAGGCAGATTTTTACTACACATCTTGTCTTCTCTAAGAACTCAGATAGCCTACAGTGTTGAAGTGCAGCTGAATGTTCTTCCAACATCCACAAACTATCCATTAGGAATTCAAGCGTCAATCCTCAAAATAAAAGCTCCTAATATCTTGAATGACTAGTAAAGGTCATACATGAACACATATAAGTACACAATATACCCTTTGTATTTTTCTTGTACCACTTGTATTTTTCTTAATTCTATTTAAAATGCAGCATTTGTGAGTACATGTGAAAAATTGCTGAGCCACAACTTTTGAAAAGGAGTGTATACACCGATCAGGCATTACATTATGACCACCTTCCTAATATTGTGTTGGTTCCACTTTTGCTGCCAAAACAGCCCTGACCCATCGAGGCATGGACTCCACTAGACCTCTGAAGGTGTGCTGAGGTATCTGGTACCAAGATGTTTGCAGCAGATCCTTTAAATCCTGTAAGTTGTGAGGAGGGGCCTCCATGGATCGGACTTGTTTGCTCAGCACATCCCACAGACGCTCGATTAGATTGAGATCTGGGGAATTTGGAGGCCAGGTCAACACCTCAGACTTGTTGTTGTGCTCCTCAAACCATTCCTGAACCATTTTTGCATTGTGGCAGGGTACATGCTGAAAGAGGCCACAGCCACCAGGGAATACCGTTTCCATGACAGAGTGTACATGGTCTGCAACAATTCTTAGGTAGGTGGTTCATGTCAAAGTAACATCCACATGGATGGCAGGACCCAACATTTCCCAGCAGAACATTGTCCAAAGCATCACACTGCCTCTGCTGGTTTGCCATCTTTCCATAGTGCATCCTGGTGCTATTGATACTCAGGTAAGCGACGACACGCATCAGACCAGGCAACCTTCTACCTTCTACCATTGCTCCATGTCCAGTGTTGTTGGTGCATCACCCCGGTAGACAGAGGTCAGCATCCCCCCCTGATTTTGTCTGTGGTTTACTGTTGTATCTGACACCTTTCTAGCAGAAACCTGCATTAACTTCTTGAGCAATTTGAGCTACAGTAGCTCGTCTGTTGGATCGGACCACACAAGCCAGCCTTCGCACCACACATGCATCATTGAGTCTTGGCCGCCTATGACCCTGTCGCTGGTTCACCACTTTTCCTTCCCGAGACCACTTTTGACAGATACTGACCACTGCAGACCGGGAACACCCCACAAGAAAGATGCTCTAACCCAGATGCTCAAACCCAGTCGTCTAGCCATCACAATTTGGCCCTTTTCAAACTCACTCAAATCCTTACGCTTGCCCATTTGTCCTGCTTGTAACACAACAAATTTGAGGACAAAATGTTGCTGCCTAATATCTCACCCATTAACAGGTGCTGTGATGAAGAGATAATCACTGTTATTCACTTCAACTGTCAGTGGTCTCATTATGTTGTGCTTGATCGGTGTAGATAGATAGATAGATAGATAAATAGATGGATGGATGGATGGATGGATGGATAGATATAATGCAATCTATACTCTATAATACAGAAAAAAATGTATATATAAAAAAGAGAAATATTCTACATCTACTCTCATTGCGTAATTTAACAGACAATGATTATGTCAGCATTTTTAGCCACTGGGGATAAAAGACTTACACATTAAATATAAATATTAAATGTGCATTAAATATGGAATATATAAGTTGAATATTAAATGTGTAAAAGGATGTGTGACTTAACTGCCAGCATTCATGCTGTCTAATGGCTTATCCAATGACAGATATACAGAAATATATCTACCTGAAACAGAAATGCACCACTGACCATGATGTTTTATTAACAGAGTAAGAAAGAGAAACATCTACCCATGTTTTGTAATATTGATAGAGTGCATGGGCCCAAGAAATGGGATTTTGCTTACCATTACTCAACAAAAAAATGCATCATCAGACAATCAATAGCTACTGGAAAACATTCAGATCCCACAACTTGGCTGTAGCATCAAAGAAAACCTTCACAAGAACATAAGAGGAGAAGATACGCCATCAAACTAAATAATAGAAACTTTGAACACTGGGGAATGTAGTCTATAACAAAAAGCCTCAAGTAAATTCAGGGTCAATAAATGGAGAAGGGAGGGAGGAGCTCTCCTTTTCCCTATCCGATGTAAGAATGACAAGAGAAGGGAGGAACAAGGGGAGGGGAGTGGAAAAAAACTGGCTTAGGGACAAAAATCTCCAAAACCTGAACAGTAGCTGAAAGGAAGATCTAGACGTAATGTGATGTAGCACTTTGGTTCCCTGAGCACCTGGGGTTACTTCTGCTTCATTAAGCCCCTTTCCCACACAACCATTCGCTCACATGCAAACATCCAAGTGTTGCAGAGAGGGACCTAGAAGTAGTTGCATCTATTTTTGAAGTGCTACGATCACCGCTTGTCTTATTCTAGATGCTAAAAAAGCAAAACATTTGGCATTTGGGCTCACAGAATGAGTGCTATCGCCACTGAGGACCAGGACATGTTCTGTGAGAAGGCAGTGGCTCTTATCGTTGACCTCTGCCTGGATGACAGCCCTCTCCTTGACTCGGACACCTGTCAGGATTTCCTTGTGCTTCTGACCAACGGAAACCCCAACATCTCCAGCGCAGGTAAGTTTCCTGCAGTGTTTGATGGGAAGCGTGTTTGTTGGGGGTGACGTGCGTGGGGGACGTGCTTATGTTTATCTGCGTATATGCGTGAGCGTGAGGTAGGACTTCAAAGAATCATGACCTTTTAGATATGCCCACTTTCTGCACAATTAAAACCGAGCTAACACACTTTTTGATAGTAAGTTATGTATAAATAATGAATTGCCATTAGTTACCTGGCACTTTTTATTTGCCTAATGAGACTGCTTGTGCTTGATGTTGTTCTCCTCTAAATTAAGAATGCTAGTCATTGGCGATCATTTGTAACTGTGGCACCTCCTTTTTTCCTGTCTAATGACAAGTGCACAATTAAGCTTCAGTTGGAGAAATTTCATTGATGTACTTCATAGGAAGATGGATGCAAGTGTCTTATAACGCACAGCTCCAGACAGGTTCACGGCAGTCACGCAAGGTAAAATTGACATGAAATTGAATTTTGGACACGAGATCGAAGGAGCTGTGATATCTCAGAGTTGGCAGGTGATAGGAATGTCTAAAGCAATACAAATTATAATGAATTCTATATCTGGCCAACTGCCATAGAGGAAGACACAGAATCTAATTGTCACTCTGAGTTTCTGTCACGGGAGAAATCAAATAAACCGCCGCAGGGCCTGACCTGCATCATGTCCCCAACCACAAGGGTAGTGAATGCCGCTGTGTGTTTTAACAAATAAACATGAATCACTGATGCCACAGAGAAGCTCTAATGCCAGCTCTTTAATAATGCTGAACTACCTCTGAAGTCATTTTAAGTGGGTGTGTTTTATTTTGGGATTTATGAGGACACAATTTTGTATAATGACATGGGTATTACACTGATATTACAACGTAAACATGAAATATGAGGACATTTCATGAGTCCTCATATTTAAAATAGCTTTAAAAACATACTAAACAATGTTTTATTTGAAATGTAAAAATGCAGAATGTTTTCTGTGATGGATAGGTTTGGGAGTAGTGTTAGAGTAGAGGGTTAAAATGTACAGTTTGTACAGTATAAAAACCATTGCACCAATGGAACGTCCTCACTTTAATAGCAAAACAAACCTGTGTGTGTGTGTAGCCTGTAATGTAATGCTAACTTGCCTATATTTTACATGTGATATTGTAATTTTTTAAGCAACTTCAGCAAACAACACACAATTATTAATATACAGTACTACATCCCAAGTAGTTCTCAACTGGTGGGTCACAGATTATGAAAAAACAAAGCTAAGTTCAAATAATATAAGATAATTTATAAAAAATACATATTTGTAAATATTTTATAATATATAATATTATAAAAAAACATTTAAAATAATTGTTTATATAATTAGAACCATAATTATATAAAAAAATAAAAATATATTGTTATATTATATTATAAAAATATAAAATAGTATTTAAATATTTTAGACGTTGTGTTTTATTATAATTTTTTTATTATTTTTATAAAAATATAACTTATAAATAATATAATTGTGCATTTTAAGCACATTAAAAAAAGTAGTAATTCTAAAAGAAATAAGCTGATGTCAAAACCTTGTGTCCAATTCAATCATATTTTGACTCTCTAGCCAAATAAGTCAGCCTTCAACACAACCTGAAAAACATGGAAAGTCATAATGTAAACTGGACAAGACAATAGAAATGTCCCAGCCTTTGTACTGCTTTGGGTTGTCACTTAATGCCCAACGTAAAATTGCAAAACCAATGCTCTGTACTATTTTTTCCAGTAGTAATGCTACAGCAAAAAAAAAATTTTAAAAAAATCATAATGTCATAAAGTCATAATGATTGAGTTCTAATTAGGAAGGAAGCGCTGAGTGTGTGAAGGGAGATGCCTGCTGACTTAACTAGGAATGGAGAGAAGCTCTGGAACCTGCAGTCCACAGGCAGTAATACTAGATGAATGGAGGACTACCGCTGGCCTCCGCAACCCCACGGCGAGAGCTGCACCCAGCTTGCCAAAAAGCAAAGGTCATGCATCAGGAGAGCCAGGTGGTGCAGCACTCATGCAATGCCAAAACCCAACACGATAGAGCAGGACTGGGAACGTAACAGAGGAGGCACCGATCAACGCTCTGCAGTTTGTTGCTAATTATCTGAAGCAATTGTCCAACATCCCTCTCGAATAGATCTCTTGAAGTGGAAGAGCATGTGTTACTGCAGCTGCACTGTAGTAAAGAGCATCATTTTCTTTTAGGAATTCATGAGTTGCTTGTGTTGAAGTCATGCCTCGGTTTTCTCATGAATGAATATTTCAAAGATGTCACATCTAAACGTAACAAAAAAGCTGTTCGTTTAATAATTCAGGTTTTACCCCCCTCAGTTCAAAGTATCTTTCTATTTCACTTTGACTAAAAGAATGTGTACACGGGCCTGGATGCTTTCAAGCCTACATGACACTTTATGCACTTAGAAAAACACTTTATGCCATCTGTGTAATGAACTACAAAGCAATGTCTTACCTGTCCATTTCTAATGTTTTGCGTGGTCGTTAGGGACTGAAACATCACTTGATTCTCGCATGTGTATTCTTTCGCAGATGAAAACAAAACACAGTGCAAAAAACACTCTGACACTTGCAACCCCGCCAGTCAAGTCATCTTTATTTATATAGCGCTTTATACACTACAGATTGGTTCAAAGCAGCTTCATACATAGTAATAATCTTCTGTAAAGCAGCTCTGCTAAAGAAAATAGTGTCATTATTCAACTCAAGTCAGTTCAGTGTTGATTCAGTTCAATTCAATAACTGTGTAAAGTTAATCAATTATGAAATGAGTTCAATTCTGCTATAAGCAGCTCTACAGTTTTGTCAATAGTTATTCAGCCTGAGTCAGATTAATGCTAATTTAATTCAGTTCAATAGCAGTGTCAATATGCAAAACTCATCAGTTATGAAACAAAGTCGATTCACCTATAAAGTGAGTGAATCTACAACGAGACAGTGTTTCAGTTCAGTTCATCAAAAGCGTACAGGGCAACAGGTGCAGTTCAATTCCAGAACAAATTAAACAAATTCACCAACTAAAGACTCAAATGAGTCGGTTTTAGTGAATCAAACCCTACAAGACAGTCCAAAACATATCATCTGAGCAATTAAGTAGCATTTTTAGCACCGTAGTAGTGGGACTATTAAAATTTGATATTGCATTTCAAATATATTGGATTGCATTTGCCACCTTTAGTTATTATTATAAAACGGTTAGTTCTTGATTCTGATTGGTCAATAATCGCTGTGTTTTATTTACAATGAAACTATGAGTGCTTCACCCAACGGTTCTCTGTATCACCTCACAACACCCTTTAGCAACTGCTTATTTTGTTCATTGAAGCTTACCGTAGAATGTGTATTGTGAGAAAGAGATTGAGTCAGAGAGTTTATTACTATATTATTATTATTATTATAAGGGGACGCCCTTCAGCTGTGACTTATTCACGATACAGCACTAGGCTTGAGTACCTTATTGCTTACTTATGTTAAACTTATATCATTAAAGAAAAAATTATAATGCTATCACTACTCTAACAGCTCATGCTTGATATTCAGTCTACCTGCTATGCCTATGCCCATATACTTGGTCAGAATCATGTGTAAACACTGAAGCCATCATTTATTCTCATTGTAAACAAGCATTACAAGTTTATTGACTGGCTTGTATAAAAAGAGTGCTGAGGAAGGAGAATTTGAGATGGTCAAAGTCAATATAATGCCACTCAAGCACGATGATGGCGTATGTTAGGGATGACCATCTTTCTCACCCCATTTCTATTGTATTGAAGCCCTCAAGGTTAAATCAATTACATTTCCTTTCAAACATGACGAGAGCGATATGACTGAGTATAATGGTTGAGCAATAGAGGGCATATGGAGGGGGGACCTCATTTCTTCCCACTATAGTTGAAAAAGATGGAGAGAGACCATGCAGAATGACGGTTGCATTACAGAGTAGCACCTCTCCTCCTTCTGTTTCTATAACACATTAGTATTAGCCACTAAAGAGTAGTTTAGCACTCTAAGCTCCACTGCAGTGAGCCAGCCACTCATTCTAGGCTTACTACTGCAGCTACCGCATTATGTGGCCATGAATAAATAAAACAGAGAGTAGACATCAGACCAGCAGGGAAAATAGCATACACACTCTATCTATGTGTTCTCCTCTCTGCTGAAGAAGGAACAAGATAGAGAGGGAGATTTGTGTGGATGTGTGTGTGCGTAAAATCATTACCGGGGGAGTAGATTCTCAGTAACCCAATGGGGGACTCCTGTGTGCTGGTGAAGCCCTGTGAGGTCTGATTAAATAATTTAGCAAATCCCAGTGTTGTGTGCCAAGCTAATTTGTGACCATACCTTTATAGGCTTTGTTAATTACGGAACAGGTGTAGACTAGGCACAGGCAAAATTACTTCCTTTGTCATTTTTCTTTATTGGATTAAGCATGCTCTCCTGCACAAGCTTATTGCAGTACTGTACTTAAGTATCTTTTTGGCTACTTTGTAGTTTTACTGAGCATCAAAGATATTAGCAACTTTTACTCTGTATTTGTCTACATTTCTTAACTCTTCACTCTAATACATTTGTGATGAGTAATGCATTACATTTTTCATTGCACCTAACTTTTTCTGCAGCAGATAATTTCTGCCATAAATAAGTCATATTGCCATCCACAGGGCAGTGAAGGTACTATTTCTTGTTCATTTTGCCCTTACTCACCTATATTTAAGAGACCATTTTGAAGGATATTGGTTTACTTTTGCACTAGAGCTTAACTGAGACTTGAGTGTTTGTAGACATTTAGAAGGTTGGTGTGTCAACCTTGACTTATTCCAATTTTGAGACATGATCCAAAGCATGATCTTTCTGCATGTCTCTTAGGTTTTGAGGACTAGTGCATCTTTGAGCCTACATTCAGTATGAGTGAAATACTTAAGAATTTCCCTCAAGTGGTATTGGAATTGGTGACTTGTAACTTGTAATGGAGCCATTTTCACTGTAAGCTATCTGTACTTTTACTTAAGTATGTTCTTCAGGTACTTATTCTTAGTAAACTCTGCAGGGAGTTTGGCAGTGCCATTATCTTAGGTATGAATAATGTGAATTTATACATGCAGACTGCCAATGTTCTTGTAAAGTCAATGTGAGAACCAATTCAGCAGTTCAACCTTGTCTCTCAACTTCACAATATCACACTGGCATCCGACCGAATGTGTCAAAACTCAGAAAAATCTCATTTAACTATACAGTGATCTTCCAGAAATGAATATTCTGTCATTTCTTGATCTTTAATGGATTTTAAGATTTAAAAAGGATTCAAAATACCTATAAAATGATTATAAATACTTCTATATGACACAAGTGCTATATTCCAAATAGCTTTGTGTGAAAAGCAATTAAAACTATGTTGTTTTTCACTCTATCTTCCATGCCGGGCTGTTAACTGCGATAAGATTCCTGTGTCGACAGACAAATCAGGCTGGTTTTGTGAACTGGATCAAAAAATTCATGAAAATATCTGACTCAAAAGAATAATTTGTTCACAATAGACATCTCTATTTTTATTGTGAACTTTTATAAGAATGCCAGGTGATTGATTTTCAGCAAAGGATGACTCACTCAAAGGTATTTTATGGCTTCAGAAGAATTGGAATATTGTGTACAAGTTGAATGGACTTTTATGGTACTTTTATGGTGTGGTTGTTGTCATTTTGTAGTTGATAGGCTTTTTTCTTTTTATTGAAAGAGCAGCCGATTTTCTTCAAAAATGAACAGTTTCTTATTTGAAATGAAATGAGAGTAAATGATGAAAGAATTTATTTCTTTATTTCTTTATTTATAAGGTAAGTGATCCGATAAATGCTATATTTCCAAAATCCACCATTGCTTTCTCATTCTCATTCCCTGCATGAACAGATTGAGGCCATCGAAAAGATAATGGAGGCCCTTTTGTGCCAAAAGTGTTTAGGCATTGCAAAGGACATTGATCTCTGATGTCCATCTCCATGTGCATCACTTCTAGGAATCAAGACATTTAAGCTGTGACCATCTCAAAAGATGAGAGCGAGCAAAAAAGAAGGCGACTGAAAATTACCCTGACTATAACAAAAGAAAATTGAATCACAGGCCGCCCTGTAGCGGGACATGGAGAAGATTCAGGGGGTTTAGACAGAGAACAACATCTAAATGGACTCATTTCTAAAATCTAATTTCCAGGGTCTGCCTGTTATGGGGTGACTGTGACATTTCATCCCTGATTGTGTTAAATCTGTTCTCCATTCAATGGTACGGGCCGAGGTTAACAAGCCATGTACGCTGCCGTTGACAAGCCCTGTGAGCAGACGTGGATTCTGATTCTGCCTCTGCCTCTCAGTGCCAAACCTCTCAGCAAAAAGAACTTCAACTTTATTTTCAATACTTGGGCATGCACAACTGCTGGCTAATGAATGATGTGTACTATATGCTTCAACTTAAAGTGAGGGATTTATGCTTTGGAATGCTAAATCTGATGATGAAATTAAGATCACAGATGTATCCAAGTGCAGATGTGTAAATATTCTAATAACATTTCCATTTCCATTTCTCATGTTCTGGAGAATGTGGTATATATATATATATATATATATATATATATATATATACAACGGTCAAAAGTTTTAGAACACCTCAATTTTTCCGTTTTTATTTAAATTTACGCAGTTTAATGTCTCAATGTACTCTGAAATTAAAGCATAGAACAAATAAACAATTGGGTTTAAGTCTGGAGACTGTGCTGGCCATTCCATGATTTGAAGCCTACCGTCTTGTTCTTTTCTTCTAAGGTAGTTCTGACATAACCTGGAGGTATGTTTTGGGTCATTATCTTGCTGTAGGATGAACCCCTGACCAACTAGGCGTATACCAGAGGGTGTTGCATGGCGCTGTAAAATGTTGTGGAAGCAGTTTTGGTTCAGGGTGCCACTCACTCTGTGCAAGTCGCCGACTCTGGATCCCCAGACCATCACGCTTCCTCCTCCATGTTTGACAGTTGGTGTCACAGTAGGCCTTTCGCCTACTCAATGGTGTACAAAAACCCTGCGTGATGAACCGAAGATTTCAAATTTCGATTCATCAGTCCACAACACCTTCTTCCAGTCTTCAGTAGTCCACTGGCAGTGATTCATGGCCCAGGCAAGCCTCTTTTTCTTATTTTGCCATCTTAGCAATGGCTGTCTTACTGCCAATCAACCTGCAAACCTGCAGCTCTAAGTCTTCTCTTCACAATTGAAACTGAGACTTGCTTACTTTGACCAGTGTTAAGCTGTGCTTGAAGCTGTTGTCCTGTGAGCCGCTTATCACGCAAACTTGTCTTCTGATTCTGTTGTGGCTTTGGGTCTGCCAGACCTCTTCCTGTCAGAGTTTCCTCCAGTTTCCAAATGCCTTTTGATGGTATAGGAAACTGTACTCACTGACACCTTGGCTTTCTTTGCAATTTCTCTAAACCTACACTTTTAAGGGTTATAATGGTCTGTCTGCCTTTTTTCTCGCCATTATGAGAGCAATATACTACTTCCTGCGGTACAATACTGTCCAAATAATGCTTAAGAGGGTGTAGTAACACAGTCTGTTCCAACACTGCTTTTATACAGACAGAGGGTTTGTAAGTAATCAACAAAAGTTGGGACACCTGTAGGAATGGTTAGCATCAACTTTCAAGGCTTAATTTACTTCCATTGCTGCAGAACAGCTGTAAGTTGTTAACCCATCACTTGTTCCCTGAAAAAGGCCTTTTTGTATAACTCTGAAATTTACATTATTTTTCAGATTTTGGTAACCTAAACGTTTTTTTTTTTAACCTCTGGCAGTTTACCACTTACCTTTGTACCATTTCAGGTTATTCACTGGACTTGAACTGCTTAAATTTCAATAAAAACTGGAAGAATTGGGGTGTTCTAAAACTTTTGACCGGTGTATATATATATATATATATATACACACATACACATATATGAACAGTAGTGTGTATGTAAAATCGTGTAATCTCATCTTACTCATCTAATTTCTACTTTATCTCATTAATCCTCCTTTATTGCATTTGTCCAAGTGTGTCTTTAAATTACACACAACACTCATATAGACAAAAATCCCTCCGCAAGATGTGAATGCTACTATGAGCATGTTTCCAAAATTGATTTAATAAGATAGCCTCTTCAAAATGAATAAACGTAAGGCAGCATTTGCTTGGTCAAAGAGCTCTGGTTCAGAATAGAATAGGGTGACAAATAAATAAACATGCAAGATGAACAAACACCCATGAGCCAGAGTGCGTTTCAATTCTTGGCAGTTAACTGTTTTCAGCACCTGGGAATAGAACATACAATTTTTCAGCTCATAAAGCTGATTACACAGCGGCCAACACAAAGTGCCAATGAGACCGTATTCATGAGAGGTCAGAGGTACAATCACTCTTGCAGTGGTTCCAGGGCATGCTGAGAGATCATAAACTCATCTGCCTTCAAACGTTTATAATAATTCAGTATTAGATCAGTGTTGCAGCTGACTCCCACATCATTCTATATAATTTCATCACTCAGCCAAATGCACAGACTTCAAAGTAACTCTTACTAGCATATAACATGCAGTGCAATTCTGATTTGCTCTCAAAAAATAGTATAAAAACCAAATAATTATATATCACATGACACTCACTACCACTCTAGTTTTAGTTTCCAATTAGCCTGCTGCTAGATGCAAACGATGCACCATTTGAATAGAATCTTTGTTCATGCTTCTACATTGGCAACAATTAAAAAATCTAATTCAGATATCTGTGTATTTTTTTTTCCTGGCAAAATATAGCCTATATTATTTCTGGTTATTTTTGAAGAGCTTTTAAAAGCAGGAAATCTGTAGCATCCGATACTACTATGTTGAAGGCAAAAAACACATGTGACAATAGAAGTATGTCTGAATACACATACTCATAAAAGAATAAGCAAAAAGTACCCAGATGACCCATTACTTCTGGTGAGATTCTGACGAGTGCATTTGATACTATCCCATGAGGTCACGGGAGAGGATTTGTGAATTGCAGTGATGCGACAAATGACACTGGCGAGTGACATGATGATGACAACATATAGTGAATGTTGTACATCTGGATTACATCCATACTACACATACTATTCATACTATATAGAACATGCTTTTTTTAGTGATTGTGAAGTAATTACTTATTCAAAATAAGTACCTACTCAAGAGAGTATGAGATTTTTTTTTCTGTCTTCTCTCTTTGACGTCACTCCTCATGATAGTTGCTATACTAAAGGGCAAAGTTGCAAAGATAAAACATTTGTCTTTGCAAAGTAATGAAAGACAAATATTTTGTTGCAATGACATTTAATTCAGCTAGTGCAGCCCAGTTATCATCTCGGAAATACGTATGGTTATTTTGCATTTTTAATCCAATTTTAGACATATTCATTCATCACTCTGGTAATGAAGCAAGCTAGCTGCATTGCATTGTGAGACACAAGCAGTGTGCTCGGGTTTTAAACTGCACCGTTTGGCACTGTTTGTGCATATAGCAAATATATGAGGTTGTCTTGTGTATCAATTATTCAGTTAATTGTTCTTACACTTCTTACATTATATTATGGTGAAACTTAATGTGAGTTTGTGCTGAGTTTAGGGGTGTTGTACTTAAATAATATATTTTTTTTAATTAAACTAAAAAAATTTTTAAAAAAACGATTATTAACCTGTCGTTCCAAAGCCATCAGACTTTCATTCATCTTTGGAACACAAATAAAGATATTTTTAATAAAATCTGAGACATTTCTGTCCCTCCATTGAGAGTTACCCAAACCAAGCCAACTCTTATAATCCAACTCTTCAGAAGAGAAGGTTGCTTTATATGATGAACATTTCATTTAGGTATTTATTCACATGTAAACACAGATCAGCGAACAATGTTTACAGCATTCAAATTTGGTCACAAAAGCTCAAGCATTCTTGCTTGATGCACGAGAACCAATAAGGGATGTTCTCACACATCAATGATGTACGTTGAGCTTCAGTTGATGTTTGCTGATCAATGTTTATATGTGGATAAAAGCATAAATTAAATCTGTTCATCCTACAAATAATTCCATCTCTTCAGAAGACTTGGATTAAACCGCTCGATTCATATGAATTTATTATATTACCATCTCTTTATGAACGTTTTGAAGGAGACGGGGAAAGCTACAGGTCGGAGTAATGGGATTGCCAAAAGGAGGCATTCCGAAAGGTGAATTGCTACAAAAGAAACTAACACGACCCCCCTGACAGACAGCTTTCGTGACCAATGATAAAGATCTTTTTCCACCCCCAACCTTTCATCACACCCATTTATCCAACCATACCAACACTTGGAGAGAGCTTTGGGTGAATAGAGTTTCAATTTGGGGGGGGGGGGGGATCTCTCAGATTTTATTAGTTTTGAAGATGAACGGAAGTCTTATGGATTTGGAATGACATGAGGCTCAGTAAATGACAGAATTTAAAATTTTCATGAGCACAGAATACATATTTGAATTCCACAAATACTTATGGTAACAAGAAAAAATAGCTGATGACCATTTTACCTAATTTTCTCACTTATTTTTCACTATTCTTTATAATCCACATACAGGCCAGGAGTTTATCTCAAGTTGTTTTAATTAAGTTCATCCTGACATTTTTTCACCCGCTTATCTACCTCTTTTTCCATATTTATTTAGCAGTTCCACATGAACTACTTTTCATAGAGGTCACATTTTCTGCGTGCATGTAGAGGGTCCAATTTTTGTAGTATAAAGAAGGCATATTTGAATTGTAAGCATTTCTTTTCTTTTGTGTCAACATATAGTATTGCTAGCACATGTAGATTCATACACATTGACTCAGTATTGCAACACAGGACGAAAGGTTAATTCATCATGCCTGGCAGAATCATTATCCAAAGCTTGTGAATATTGATTTCAAACATGGTTGAGTTATCAGGACTAAACAAAGGCACAGAGATACTTAGGTAACATGCAATAATACATCTTTATACACCATTAGTACAACTAATGATCCATAGACAAGGATGATCAAAAATTGTTCCTCCTCTCCACCTTTTTAAGGTTTAAGTGATTTCAAGATTTGCCCACCTCTCAAGACACTTTGAAATTACATGCAGTATTTTAATTTGATTGTGTTATGTGTTGATATAATGCAGTATAAGATATAATAAAATAATGAAACACTGTGCACCCATTCAGAAATATTTTATTTGTTTTAGGGTGAAATTTCTTTTCTGCCACTATTGTTTTGTTGTGTGACATGATGGATTTAATTATTATTATATAACCTGCTTGTTTTCCTTATTTAAAGGCTAAATTCAACCAAAAATATTTTTTTATTCTTCAGAGACAAAATATTTTGAAGAATGTTTCAGCTGTTTTTGTCTATACAGTGAAAGTTAAAGACATTGAAAACAACACTATATTTACATAAAAAAACACAGCAAATTATTGTCTTTCAAACAAGAGTAAATAATTGATGACAGAATTTCTTTTTTGAGAGAATTATCTTTTTAATTGTTGACTATCCTTGCACATTACCATTCTAGCTGTCATGTCCGGAGAATAAATTACCAAACCCGCATGCTTCGTTCTGTTAGTTTATAAAATCAATCTGCACAGTGAAAAGCCCAGCCAATGTGATTGAGAGCGCACATAATTACCAGATGATTTACATTAGAATAAGCCTTGTTATACAGTATCTCATTGTAGACAGGAGATGGAAATTAAAACAGAGCTGGGCGTTTGACCAAACCCTCCAGAGGCTCCGCATTCAACCCGCAGCCTTGTATCTGCTGTCATTAGCATCCTTTTGCCCATATGTGGAATTCCAAAATCCTGATTCTTGTTTTGATACAAAAGATAACAAAGCCAAAATGACCACTGAGCAAATTGTGTGTTTAATAAAAGATGTGTAGTAGCATGCTTCAAATATACTGAATGAAATATGCTAGCACTGCGTCATTGGAAGATGGGTGGAAATATTTTGAGAATTTATCTCTTGAAGTTCTTATATGCAGTTCCAGTATGTTTAAGAAGTATTCAGTGTTGCTTAACTGCCTTTGAGAAAAGCAGAGATGAAAGTCCAGGGCTCTGCTCACCAAGAGCACATCCCCCTCTCAATGCAGTTACAAGATCACTGATGTTAATCTGTCTAGAAGTCGGCTAGGGGGAACCGTGACATCGCAGCTGGAGAAGTAGCAGCAAACCACATAAATGTAAGAACAAGACACATAGGGTTTGTAAGACGGAGGAGGGTATTAATGCAGCCATGCATGCATCAATGTGCATACAGCTGTGACCTGGATGGTGCATGGATCCATGATTAAAATTAAAGGAGCATTTCACCCAAAATGAACATTCTGTCATCATTACTCAACTTTTCTGCTTTTCCAAACCTGTAGGTCTGACTTTCTTCTGTGGAACATCATTTTTAAAGAATGTCTTGACAGCTATTTTCCATATACTGAAAGTGATTTGGGAATGGGGTTCTCAAGCTCCTAAATGACAGAAAGGAGCAATATAAAAGTTTCATAAATGTAATCCATACGTTTATGGTCATGGTCCTAACGCAAAACTTATTAATACAGTGCACAAGTTGTGTGAAACTTTTATATTGGAGCTTGACAGACCCAGTCCCCTTTCCTTTTTTTTTTTTTTTTTTTTTTGGTGCTCTATCCCTTTAAGTGTCTGATAAAGTCTACATGATTCATTGCATTTCAAAGTTGAACCTTTTAAGTCTTTAATTACCCTTCCTGCCTTTTAATCATTCCGAAAATAACAGCTGCCTTTCTTGTCTGTTTTTTGAAATTCATGAGGCTTTTTAATTAATATACATGCTTTTTATGTCATCTATTCTCTATTATAGATTAAAAATTATAGCAATACAATTTCCCATGAGTTAACTTTTTAAATAATAGCAATTTATTAGATAATGTATACTAACGTAAACTATTCTGCACTGTAAAAACAAAAAACACAAAAAAAAAATCTTGACAGATTTTTTGACAGAAAACCGTATTAAAAACGAGTTGGATGGTACTGGTTGGCATTTTGGTGCCTCTGGGTTTTTACAAATCATAACCAAAAAATGATTAGGTTATATATACCATCTTGGACAAATAATCTGCTTTAATAATAGTAGCCTAATAATAATAATAATAATAACAATAATAGTCTAATAATGCTAAACATTAATAAAACTAAAATGTGCCATAATTCATACCTAATAACTGAAATATGAAAAAATACAAGTATCTAAAATGTACAATAAAAAGGTACCCCACATATTTAGTCCAATGTAATATAGGCTAATTTCACAGTCAGTGCATTAAACATTAAATCCATGAAATCTAACGCTTTTACTGTAAAAACTGTTTACTTTTTTTTTTTTTTTTTTTTACAGTGATACGATATTTGTTGCATCTACAGTAAGCTAGGCTATATATTGATAAGCCGCGGGGTTATTATTTGTTTGAAGCAGTTGTGACCGCTCTTTGGCTTGGCAAAAGTAATGTGTGTGTGTGTGTGTGTGTGTGTGTGTGTGTGTGTGTGTGTGTGTGTGTGTGTGTGTGCGTGTGTGTGCCCCTAGACAATTACAATACAGCATCTCTCGCGCTGAGCAATGGCTGGCTTCCTCGCGGTACCATAGAAACGCGGTCCCGTGCGCGCTGCTGTGGAAAGCTCATTCTGAGGCGAGCTTGCGGAAAGACAAGAGCTGTTTTGAGGCAGGGGGTCTCAAAAACTGCAAGAAAGCGAGTTTAAGTGGGAATACCTGAAGTGAGAGACAAGGAAAAAACGCTTTGTGGTAAGAAATGATATATATTTATATTTTTGTGTTTTCAATAAAGTTAGCAGGGTATTTTTTCCCCAGTATCAGTGTTTTACATACGTGCTTTGACAGAGCCCCATTACCTACAAAGACGCATTATATTATATAGGAATGTTTGTGTACTTATAAGCCCTATGTCTAACTATATTATCATTTTGCTCGTTCCATTTGTTGTTTAATTCAAGAGTTCAAAGTTCCTGCAGCATTGATAGGATTTTCATGCAGGTGTTCAGCTAATTTGCGTCAACACCTCTTGAAGCTCCCTCGACTACTGAAGAGATGATAGGCTGTCCTGTTTCATAATAGGCTAATTAAAAAACAAAAATCTCCATAAAACATAACTTTGAGAGGGGGTGGAAGACCTTTATGTCGTTTTCTTCTAATCTAGTTTTTAATAGGCACCATCTGTGGCTGCTTCATCCCAGGGAAAGTCTTTACGACCTAAGTACAAAGGTTGATGTCTGTTATGCAGCATTGTATTGATCACACAATAGTCTCTCTGTGCTTTAGCTCTGAACATATTAAACATATGGCAGTGAAAAGAAGGTGTTGGTGGTGCCCTGGGGCTGCTTAGGATAGCAGTTTGCATTTCATGTATGTTCCAGCGCAGTGTGTGCAGCCTCTTGTGAATGGGGTGCTGAAAGATGGAAGGACGAATATGGTGTGGAAACACAGTACATTACATACATTGACATTGATTCAAACTGCAGTCAGAATGTGTGTATCCACATGGCACACTTGTTCTGTGTTTTTCTGTGTGTGTACAGCAAGTGCAGTGACTTGCTTCGCTGATGCAGTGGCAGTCTGGTCCATCGCGGTTCCTCTCAGCAGGTCGTCTGGAGCCTTCTCCTGCATTGGCAGTTGATCACACTGAAGGTGATAGTGTTAAAGTATTGTTGTCAGCTGCATCTCCCAAAACTGCAATGTAGGCAAATGAAAGATCTGGCTACAACAGGCTGCAGTGCATTGCTTATCATCCCTTGGTATTACACTGACTCAGAGTCCCAACCTTTAGGTGATAATGACAGCGCTGTCAGTGCATTAGCTGTCCAAGATGGAATGTCTTATTATGGTACAAGTGGGAATGGGGAAAAAAAAATATCCAAAATGTGCATTTAGGGCAGAAAATCTCTGAAAGAATGATGCAACTCAGCAGCGGTTGGCGTCTATAGTGAGAGACACGTGGGCTTGATAATATTGTTAGTAATGATATTAATATTTAATTTGTTTCCCAGTGACCTACATGGGATGTAATTGTGATTTCATGAGGCATCGTTTGATGTTGGCGCTAGTAAACTTTGCAAAAAGTATGTTTAACCACTTAGCCAACTAAGTGTTATTATTAGCTTTACCGATAATGCCATGCATAATATTGGTTGACTTTTTGCTGACAGGGTTGTATTTTTATAGCACCTGTACCAATTGCGCTGTGTCATCAGTACAGCACTAATGACTGGGTCGAACTATATGGCCAACCTCAGTGTTTTGTTAAAACTTGTTTGAGGTTTTGTTGAAAGCTGCTAGCAGCCTTTGTTCATTTCTCTTTCTCTTGCACAAAGTACGCTGCGTTTGATGGAAACTCATAGGGACAGTTTTTACCTTTAGGCTTAAAACTGTAGCCAACTGTAGCTATGGCTACTACTGTGTCACCCCATATTGTCATCTTAAATGCCTCAGTTTCACCTTTCATGGCACCCTTGATGTTGCCTTTCAGAAATGGCAGACAGAAAGATTTAGGGGCATTTGTGTAGCCAAATAGAAGCATTGGCCACTCACTTCAGCCCATTCTTTGAATGACTGGCCGTGTCCATCAAGACCAGTAAGCTAGCTCGTCTCTCGGCTTATCTCTGGCTCACACTCCCCTTTCGCCAGCACAACAAATGCTAATCTAGCCCAGGTTCAACCTAAAGGAAGGGAATGGCACTTCTAATGTGGCACATGATGTGATTTCTTTTGCTTATCTGGAAAAGACACCGTCCTGAATTGTATCCGATCTATGTGGCCTTTGGGGTGAAAACAATGCTTTTCAGTTTTGCATGTAATGAGCTGTATTTATAAACGCTCTCCGTTCTCGCTTCCCGTTTTGTGCCGAATACACATCAGCCTGTGAGGTGCAATGAAGGCGAGGAACATGCTAATAACTTGTTAAAGCTGCAGTGAGATTTTTCCGGCTTCAGCTAATTACTAGGAGTATTTTTTGTAATCAAACACTGCTTATGACTTTGTTAAACAGTTATATTTTAAAGCTTAACTGACCTAATATTCAGTTACTCTCTTTGGACTTCTAGTTGCATTTTGAGTCATGATATTTTATTCACATTTTTCAAAAAAAAAACAATGCAAAATAAACTGAATTAATATACATTATATCGACCTCTCCCAACATCTCCTTAAAGACGGCATGAGAAAAAACATCCAAAAAATAAATGTTGATTTTCTTGTGAACAATTCATCCGTATATTTTTCTTTTTTACATATTACTTGACCTCATAAGTTTTAACCAAAATGTCAACTTAAAGTCCCTCTGTGGTGAAAATCAAGTTTTTATTGTTGTTTATATGTCTATGTGGTGTTTTTAATGTGCTTTAAGACAAACCATGTGTAAATTCGTAAGTCAACACCATTGCTGAGTATTTTGAAATCAAATTGGTGTTTCTGACGTCACAAACGTCTGAATGTTAATGAGTGGATCTCTGAACTGGTGTGAGTGAGTGGAGGCAGGGCTAATTTGCATATTCATAGAACCACTTATACTAAATGAGGGAAGGGTGTAGAGTTACATCTATTTTAAGGCATGAAAAAAAAAAATTAAGGAAAAAACATCTAAAAGTTTAGTTCACCCAAAAATGAAAATTAAGCCATTAATTGCTACTCACCCTCATGTCGTTCCACACGTAAGACCTTTGTTCATCTTTGGACCACAAATTAAGATATTTTTGATGAAATCCGAGAGGTAAATGACTTATCCATAGACAGCAATATAATCAACCCTTTCAAGGACCAGAAAGGTACTAAAGCCATCCTTAAAACAGTCGACGTGACTACAGTGGTCGATTGCTGTCGAGTCATATACCTCGTAGATTTCATCAAAAATATCTTAATTTATGTTCCAAAGATAAAAAAAACATCTTACGGGTGTGGAATGACATGAGGGTGAGTAATTAATGACAGAATTTTCATTTTTGGGTGAACTAACAATTTAAATATGTCATTTTGGTGATGAAAGATGAGTTTTAAGGGATGAAATTATTGACTACAGGGAGACTTTAATCTTCCAGATAAAAAAACTTCTCTTTAGTGACATATACCAGACTTCTCCAATCAATTAGTCTGCATAAACCCTACCCCTTTATGAGAGTCGACTGGCCTACAGACTTTTTATTGCATGTTTCACTTGGATGTCCATCACAATACAGAAGAATAAAAGCCAAAACATCAAATGTTGCATGTCGCAAAGTAACGCAAAGAGTGGCCAAGTGCTGCAAGAGCATCAGCAATTTTCCCAGCAATCACTCCGCTCTGGGAGAAACCCCGCTCCGAGCAATCTTGGTGCAAGAGAAACCTTGCTCGGAGCGATCACATCCACTTTGACTTTAAAAAAAAAGTTCCTTGCTTCAGGCAAAATCACACAACTCTTCAGGCTTCACTCACATAGTCTGGTCTGGAATACAAACACGGTCAAACTGTTATTATAAATGTCAGAAAATTAGAAGACTAAATTCAACTGTAAATCACATTTTCAAATAAATACTACAGACAAAGAAAGCCAGTAGATTTATCAATCTCACCTCCAAATATTTAGTTCTGATCATAATTTTTATTCTTACTGTACCTAACCGTTCTTATTGAAGAATTTCCATTAGTGAAAAAGTATCCATGCCTGTTTTGTCACTATAATAACCATAACATCATTGATTGCATGAATTGCACTGATGTGGAATGGTTTGATCAATGTAGGTTGTAGTCCAAAGACTCAACAGAGACATAACATATGACCAGTAACTACTGTTGAAATGGGTTTTATGCTCTTGGGACACTGGAATTACAATAGAGTGAGGTAATCGTAGGTTAGCCTATGGTCATTACTGCTCGGTAATCAGCGTTATTGCTAGTCTGCAAATTGCTGTTAGAGTATGGCATGGAAGAAGAGGACTTTCCCATGGTGTCAACATGGCCGCAAGGGCAGGAGCACAGGGAAATATGGCAGTGAAAGAGTTTATTTAATCCACTCTGTTTTAGGAGTTTTCACTTTTTAAGGCCTTCTCTGCGATTGATGCAAGCATTCATGCCAAATAAAGACTAGCAGCTTATCTGCAGGACGTAAGATCTTATTACTGGCATCAATTCACCCTGCAGTTCTGTTCATGCAGGGAATACTTGGTCCTGCAGTGAATGAAATAAATGATTAAAAAGAGCAAATCATCAGAACATACCAGTACTATAAATAGTGCAATTTTAATGAAGCACTTTTGAGACGCTTTATTAAAGTGTTTTGTATCTGCTTTAGGCCTGTGTTTCGAGTGTTGATGACAAGCATGCTGTTCTCTATTCATTAAAGTGGGCAATAGCCTTATGTTCCCTTTGCTGGCCCTGACCATAGCTGTCACAACCGTATACCACAGGGACTTGTGAATGGCTGCAAGCTAATAGCAGGAGCAGATTTAACTGGATTTCACCCTCTCCCTCCAGAGCTTTGATAGGGCTCAGTAGTATTTGATGGAGCTTACATAGAGTCTTAAAGGTTGAGAGGAAGTGTTAGGTCTGTATAAATCTCTTTTCTCATTCGCTTGATTTACTTTATATGGCAAATCAATAAATGATTGAATGGGTTAATTGCTCTGGAAAAGGTATTTTAATAGATTCTTGAATGCAGTTAATAGTATTTCAAATCTATTTAATAGCTTGCTGTAATATATCATTCACTTTACATTTAAAAAAATAACGTCATCAGTTTTTCTATTTGATCTCATGGCTGAATAGAACAGGATTTGATGTTGCCGCTATTATATCAAAAAGCTTCTGTTACTGAAACTAATCAGACAAAAGTGTTCAGCACTATTTTTATGATTGCATGAAGGTTTGAGGGATAACTGAATAAGGTATTTCTAACAAACTGTGACAGATAAAAGCAAAATATAGCCTTGGTTTGCAACTTTGACAGCAACACTATCAGCAATGGTGCTAAACCCTTACTTCTCAAGTGGCAGAGTTAAAATAGGGGGTGGGATATGTCTAATGGACAGGTTTCTATGGATACCAGGTTAGATTTGAAGACACTTGAAGAGAAGTTTAAAAAAAAAAACCCTGGGGCTTTGGATGCTGTCTGCCACTGGAACCTAACAAACCTTAATTAGATTTATTGGTCACAGGAAATGTTCCACTAGATTTGTTTCAGCTTCAGAAGGCAAAAACACATATTTAAATCTCATTCATTGAAAAAAACACTCTTTAATATTACTGTTAGTCATGTTAAATAATACTACTACTTGATGAATTTAGACTCCATTATTTATGGAAAAAATTGGGAGCCACAGGTCTTTAGGCTACACAACAAAATTGTGTTTCTCTTTTAAATTTGATATCTTTCATTTACTATAATTCTCTAAAATTTGTGATCTGCTAGATTAAATTATGTGGGGCAGATGTGTTTCAATCAAGTGTGCTGAACAGAATTGTTGCTTTGTATGGGACTTAAAGGATTAGTTCATTTCAGAATTAAAATTTCCTGATCATTTACATGTCATCCAATATGTTTATGTCTTTCCTTTTTCAGTCGAAAAGAAATTAAAGTTTCTGATTGAAAACATTCCAGGATTTTTGTGGACAGTAGTGGATTTCAGTGGGGTTCAATGGGCTGAAGGTCCAAATTGCAGTTCAAGTGCCGCTTCAAAACGCTCTACACAATCAATGCCAGACAAGGAATTTAAGTCATGTCTGCCATTTTCTAAAAAAAAATTAAATTCTATACGTTTTAACAACAAATGCTCGTCTTGCACTTGATCTGCGATTCGCCGCACATTACAAAATCACGTTGTAAAGTTCATGCATGATGAGCAAAAGTACCGATCCAGTGTCTACAAAGCGAATCTGCAAATATTAAGCTAAACGGCCTTTACAAAAAAAGGTAAAACAACGATGTCGGATGATTTTGAAGTTGGGCCCTACCACAGTACATCTGCATACGTTAAGAGTGACCTTTCCTACATGATTACATAATGCGTAGCGGCTCGTAGAGCTAGTGCAAGATGAGCATTTGTGGTTCAAAAATATATGCATTAAGTAAAACAATTTCCACTCAAAAGTAAAAACTAATGTTTACCGTCCAAATGCACACTTAAAAAACAATAAGAAAAATGTATATCATTTTTCTTTTGCAAGTTTTTGCACTCATATTTTAAGTAAATTTCACATATATGGAATTAAGTAAAATCTACTTAACTGAGTTATGTCAAATTAAAAAAAGACAGTAAGTAAAATTGGCCAGTTAGAGTTTACTGCGTAATTGCTAGTATATTTTACTCATTTTTTGTAAATTTTACTAAATGTAGCACTGAATTAAGCCATGCTTTTACAGTTGATGGTTTACTTAAACATTTGAGTAAACAACACAGTAGTTACTGAACCTAACAACAAAACAATGATAAAACAGTAAATATATGTAAATACATCTAGAAAACATGTAAATACAACTAGACAAATACAACTTTATGATGGGAACACCGGTATCAGAAAGTTGAGTGTGTTTTATTGCTTTGATACCTACTCAAAGAATCATTGTAAACAGAACAAACCATTCAGAAGTAAAATATGAATTCAAGCTTACTTTCTTGCAAGCTTGAATTGAGTACTAATATTTTAATTCTTTCCTTAACTATCTTATTCACTGTAGATATTACTTTTGATTTTTCTGTAGTATTTACTTTACCACAGAATCATTTTATCAATGCATATGTTTTGATTGTTCACATTAGAACTTTTAGGAATACTAAAGAGAAATCAGTACTGTTATTTTCTTTTTATTTCATTCAAATCACAGCAAAGTCTCTGAGGCCTTTGAAGGATTGCAGTTGGTTCATGTATGAGGTGAAGCTGTCAAAGTGTAAACAGTCTAATGGTTGTGCAACCTTGCATCACACTCATTAATATTTCATTTGCGGCAGAAAAGAGTCGAACTGTCTGAGAGACTTATACATCTCTTATCTGCGTATCTGGTCTGATGAGGGTCCAAGTAACCCATGAACTTAAAGGTATAGTTCACCTAAAAATGAAAATTATGTCATCATTTACTCACCCTCATGCTGTTCCAAACCTATATGAGTTACTTTCTTCTGTTGAACAGAAGAAGATGTTTCAAAGAATGTTAGTAATCAAACAGTTGACCGTAGCCATTGACTTCCATAGTATTTTTTCCCCCTACTATGGAAGTCAATGGCTGCCATCAACTGTTTGATTACCAACATTCTTCAAAATATTCTATTTTGTGTTCAACAGAAGACTGAAACTGGTTTGGAACAACTTGATGGTGAGTAATTTAATTTTTGGGTGAACTATCCCTTTAAATCATTTAGGGCAATTGTTGGGGTTTTCATGTCTTAACAGAACTTGTTTACAGCACACTTGTTTTTAAAAACAAAACTATGAATAATAATGGTATTGATATTAAGTCCTAATAATGATAACGTCCTGTTGTTTATTTTTCATTTTAAAGACAAGACCTAGATATACAAAAAGCAGCCAACTATGCAGATTGATTGTCTCTGGTGCATTTGCTCTGCTATATTAGAGTGTACAGAAATTGAGAAATGACACAAGTGCAATTAAGTGACGAATTATTAATTTTGAATATCCAGCGCATGTGTGTTGTAGGTTCATCTTTTTTTTTTTTGCCACAAAGCCTCCCAAGTGGCTGGTTTTCCACATTTATTGGCACATTAATTATTTTGTCAAGTTGTTTATGTGCTCCCACAGTCCCCCAGTTGGAGAAGCGATTAACTGTGAGAGTGTGATTGAAATGAGAAAGTACTTCGATGCTGCACCTGTTTGTTTTCCTGGTTGCCAGCCAAGTGCTCCATCCCTGAGAGGCGTACACTCCAACGCATTTGTAATAATCATAAAAAATACATCAACGTTTTCATCCACTCAGATATATAATTGTTGCCATCGAGCAGGAATTTGACCAGTGACCTGCTCTTCTTGAATGAAGAAGTCTGTAATTACATTTTGCTCATTTGCAATTCCATCTGGAAGTTGGGGTGCACTTCAGTGTTACTGCTGTCTACCCAACAGTGTGGAGAATTTTTTTGCAGTTTAACGATTTACTCATTACCCTGTGATATTCACACTATAGATGGGTTTAAGAGGCCTATTTCAAAGGCGTAAGAAGCAATTGCTTTCCCTATGAAGAGGAAAACTCTCTGTGCATCACACTGAATAAACATTTCTTCAACTATGTTGTTGTCTTTTCAGCATGTGCTGATTAATATTTATGTGAGTGCTTTGTGGTTCTTGATCAAGATGTTTGCTGAAGAATGATCAGGACATTTGTTTTAATTATCTCCACCACAGGATAAAGAAAGATATTTAGTTGAAATATTCTGTTTTCGTAACTATCAATGAATACTGGTATCAAGTTTTGCTGTGGTGCATGAGAGGCTAAGCCACTGATAGCACGTCTACAGGTTCTCTTTGATGTTTAAGCGGCTCTTTTTTCATCTCTTTTATAAAGAACCTTGCTAACTTAACCTCTCAGGCGTGTGTTTAACAAAAGCATCATTAGCCACGGTCACAAGTTCAGTCGTTACCAACACAGTTGAACGATTTGGCATTTGCCGAAACCATAGTTCAAAGAACATTTACAGTATCGCAAATTTACAGGATTGAAACGTCAGCTCTCTGGCTGTGGTTAGTTTCTTGATAAAATGACATGTGAACTTAAATAAATAATTGTCTTGGGCACAATAAGCAAGCTAACGTTCAATACATTATAGGTCTTTCATCCCATTTAAATATATACACATTTGTTCTATATATTTTAGCATGTCAACAATCGGCGCCGTTATTGAGTGCACTTGTGCAAAAATGCGTAAGAGAACCTCGGTGTATTACATATGAGGGAACCCATGATGAATCAAACATCAAATACAGTAATGAAAAGGAGCAAACACATTGTAGTAGTCCCCAGTTCATTACTGCAGCATGTCAGAAAAAATATGTGTGGAGAAAGCTGCTGAGTCAATGAACTGCATGTAATTGGGAGTAAAGCGTACTCCAAATACTGCATGTTGTTGGGATTAATAAATTAAACAGTTTTCTGTAAATTAACTATAATAACGTTAAATTAATTAATTGAGTAATTAGCAGAAATTATTATTCCTCTACCTGCATGTGACACAAGACAATCAGTCTTGTATTGTTGAGCAAACATGGTGCAAACGACAGAGGTGCGACCGGTTTCGGGAAACAGTCATGACAGGCTAGTTAGTTTCTGCAATGATGCATCGCACATTGGTGGTTTATAGTGAGTTTTGTTGAATTTGCGAAAATGACCTGTGGCAGTCTTTGAAAAGCTATCAGAAATGTTTTGCAACTTATGCTTTTGTTTTCCAGCAAGTGTGTTTATGAATTTATAGAGTTATATTTTAGCTGTATTTCCAGCTTGCTTTTAGTATATCTTTAAATCTTTATAAACACTAGATCAACATACATTAATTTGAACCTGTTTTAATACACTTTGTAATTGCGTAAAGCTTAAACATTGATGAAAATGTATCTAGAAGTCCATGTGCATTTTTTTTACAATGTCCACTTCTGTCCATGTTGTGTCTTCTGTCCAGACATTTCCTTCAGTTTCCTGCTGCTTGTATTTGCGGTGTGTGGTTTGGCCCTGCTGGGTGTCATCAGCGTCGCCACCTGGAAGCTGTGCTGGGTGCCCTGGCGCAGCAAAGTGCTTTCCTCTAGCGCCACCGCCCTTGCCCCCACCCGGCCAGAGAGAGACCAACACAGAGAAGAAGGTCACAGTGACTACTACCCAGCCCTAGGAGACATTATGGCATCAGACAAGCTGAAGGATCCTGGGAACTTTCTGGAGGCGGCAGTGAAGATTAGTCATACGTCGCCAGATATCCCTGCAGACGTGCAGCTGTCCATGAAGGATCATCTACTGAGACGTACGCGAATTTCACGGCAAACAACCGAGCCGGCCTCCTCTAACAGGTCAGTGTTCTGGAAGAATGAAGAAATGTTTGTGTCTGAAGACCTTCTTATAGGTCATCACGGTTTACTGTATATACAAAGCCGTTATGAGGGTAGTTCCAGTCATTCCTAATCATGTTAATACTTTGGAAATCTCATAAATGTCAGACACAATTAGACCTGAAAGAAGTCTCTGGAATTTATTGACTACAAAGCAGGTCAGATGGTGGAAAGCCACACTAACTCAAGAGTAAAACCATATTTAGCGAGAATATTATGGGAACCTTACAGCATATCCAGAATTATCACCATCAATTTGCATTTGATCACGGGTTATAATTCAAATGTAGATTAGCACCTGGTGTGCTTTTTGTGAAAGAACCAATGCATCAGATCAGGATGCCAAATTTTGTCTGATTGTTGCCAGGCATAGTTCCTTCAAGAAGCACCTTCCCAGGCAGATGCACCATGTCACCAGTCTGGACCGTGGAAGTGAATTTTTAGATGTGGAGGACCATCCCACCTGCACCGCTGCCTCTCTTGGACGCATCCAACCGGAACTCTACAAACAGAGCACGATGGAGGCAGAGGAGTCATCTAAGAACGGCAATGCCAAAACTTGCGGCAAGATCAACTTCTCCCTTAAGTATGATTATGAAGGAGAGCTCCTCCTCGTCACCATCCTCAAGGCATTCGACCTACCCGCGAAGGATTTGTGCGGCAGCTCCGATCCTTACGTCAAGATCTACCTGCTCCCCGACCGGAAGCGTAAATTCCAAACTCGCGTGCACCGCAAGACGCTCAACCCCACGTTTGACGAGACCTTTCAGTTTCCAGTCCCATACGAGGAGCTGGGATCCAGAAAGCTTCACTTGAGCGTGTTTGACTTTGACCGCTTCTCACGGCACGATATGATTGGCGAGGTGATACTGGAAAACCTTTTTGAAGTTTCAGACCTCTCGCGGGAGACATCCATCTGGAAGGACATCCAGTACGCTACAAGCGTAAGACAATTCATCCTCTTTACTTCTTAGTGAATCATGACCCCACTGGTAATTTATCACATTAATGGGGTTTATGTCACATTAATGTGACCCTAATGGTTTGTTTTTTTTAATATAGGAATACACTTGTATTGAGTATATCTGAAAACACAAACAGTGAATAATTAGATGATTCACAGACTGTGTCCTATGGGGTTCGATATGGTAATTTGTCGAAATTGTAATGACCAAATATGATAAATTGTACAATGTACGAATATTAAGTACTACAAACATTGAGGGCAATAAAGAAAAAATTATTGCTTGTTTTATATAACAATACTGAGTCTGCAATAATCTAAGCTGTTTTAAAGGGATATTCCACTCAAACCTGTTCCAAACCCGTATTACTTTTTTTCCCTTTTGTACAATAGAAAAGAAGGTATTTTCAATAATGTCTCAAATGTTTTGTCCATATTATGAAAGACAGTGGTGTCCAAAACAAAAATAGATCCCATTTACTGTCACTCTATGGACAAAAAACACTGAAACATTTTTAAAAAATATCCTCTGTTGTATCCTTTTTTTACTATAAACTGATGCATTTATTGCCACCTACTGTTTTATTCAAGGTCAGAACTTTTTATGCAGATTTTTAGTGTCTGAATAAGGCAGCATATATAATTTATGTAATATATTTAGGGAAAGAAACGCTCAGTGCCTTGAAATTATTTATCATCTGGCTTTTCTAGGCAAACTTGTACATCATGTTAATGTGCTGATCTCTTATCAAGTTATTTTGGTGCAGCAGGAATCTTACTACTACTTAAAATCCTCTTACTACAACATGTTAGTGAGTGTAGTGTTTTGAGTTCCATGTTTGTATCTCGTCTACTCAGAAGGGGGTTTCTGGCATAGACAGTATAGGCAGTCGCCTAGGGTTCTCCAGGGAAAAGCTCTCAGAAGCACACACCACTTCTATATCGCTCACCTGCAGCAGTTTGACAGCATTGTGCACCACACTTTCAGTTCCAGCAAACACTTTCATTGAGTTTTCCAAACGGCTTTCCAAGTCTCGTCTGGTTTCACCAAGGGCACAATTTAAGTCAAAACTGCCACTGCTTCTAGTTACACTTGACAGAGGTTACTGTAGCTATTTACTGCCTCTCCAAATCATATAGCCTACATACTAGAGCTGCACAATAAATCATTAAAGGATTGCAATCTTGATTCAAACACCCACGCAATCTTATTTCTAAATAACAATGATTCGCCTGTGTCTATTAAACCTTTAAAAAAAAACTACAGCAGAACATTTAAATCTGTGTTTGTGCTGCTGCTAACCCAGAGAAAGCATGTATAGGTATAGGTACAAAACAACTTCACAAACATTCTTTTCAACTTCACAGTATGGTTATTTCTGTTAAAAATATTCAAATTATTGTGCCCAAAAGTCACTTTACAAATGGTCGCAAAAGCTGACTAAAGTAATTAATTCAAATTAACATTTTTGTCACAAGCTCTAGTAAATTACACGTTTTTTTTGTTAAGTTGTCTGTAAAATCTATTTGAAACAATTGTGATTCTCAATTTATCCAGCGTCATGCAGCTCTTATACATACAGTATACTGTACAGTTTAATGTATAAAAGCTTTTATTCACCAGAGTAAAACAAAAATTTATCAAATTCTTGGCATGGAAAAGATTGGAATCCTGCAATTGGCACAATGATAAGTACACCAGGATTGCACTGATAAGATGTGAGTAAAACAATGGATGCTAATGATATCACTGACACATCAGCCATGCAAACTGCAGTTCAATTAACTAGTGTTGTTCTGTGACTCATGAAATTTCCCAGTTGTGTATGAGGTAATCGTACTGCCATCTCACTATGGTATTATGTTCAGCTAAACACTAAAAGCTCTCAAGCACTCAAAGATTGGTTAAATGTGGGACAAAGACCTGACAATATGTGATGCACTCACTCAGAACCGTTTTTTTGTGAAAATGAATTGTCCATCAGATCAATTTATTGATAGCAGTTGACCCTATTCACAATCAAATGATCTCTAGATTTGTTGAAGTAGTACAGCATATTTATGGAGTAACAACCCCATTTAGCAGAGAATACCATAAATCATATCGTATTATTTGTGAACAGAATACAGAACTGACTTCCAAACTTATTGATGAAGATAACCCTGAAACATTTGGTTTAAGATATTTTGGTTGAAAATTCGACTAATAGGAATTGTTCCTAATGGTTTCATGTTCCTATATTTGTCATAAAACCTTTCTTATGTGAATTATGTTCTATTGAATGCATCAGTTTAAGTAAGAACAGTTTTACAAAGCATTTTCGCTCTTGGGGTCTGTAAGATTTTTGTTATTGTTTTTGACAGAAGTCTCTTAATCTTACCAGGGCTGCATTTAGTTGATCAAAATAATGAAAAATAGTGATATTGCGAATTATAATTACAATTTAAAATATAACTTTTAAAATATCATTCATTCCTGTCATGACAAAGCTGAATTCTCATCAGTTAGTCATCAGCGTCACACGATCCTTCAGAAATCATTCTAATATGCTGTTTGATGTTCAAGAAACATTTCTTATTATTATCAATGTTGAAAACGGTTTCTGCTTAACATTTTTTTGGAAACTGATCCATTTTTTCAAAATTCTTTGATTTACAGAAAGCTAAAGAACACTGAACAGAAAAGCTTTTTTTAAATAGAAATTTTTATAACATTATAAATGTCTTCAATGTCATTTTTTGAACAATTTAATGCATCCTAAATACAAGTATTAATTGCTTTGGAAAACAAAAAATCTTACTGACCCCAAACATTTGAATTAGGATTAAAGGAATTTAACGATTTAGCATTATCATTTACTTGCCCTGAAGTTGAAAATACTAGCATAACTATATTAGTAAACAAAGCTTTTATTTATTTTTTAATGATGTCATGATCTACTGGATTTTGACTGTCTCCATTTGATTCTGCAGGAGAGCGTGGATCTGGGAGAGATAATGTTCTCTCTCTGCTACTTGCCAACTGCAGGGAGACTCACACTTACTGTCATCAAATGTAGGAACCTCAAAGCCATGGATATTACCGGTTATTCAGGTATGTTCCAGTCCTTTGTTTGTCTTTATTTTTTCTTTCATCCATCTGCTTGGCTCCATCTTCCTGTTTATACACTTAGACAGTCACATTGATCACTGTCAGCAAGCGAATTGCAAGTCCTTTCATCAGACATATTCAGACCATGAGAAGACAAGGATAAAGATACGTTGAGAAATTCGTGTCACACCTCCCTGCTCTGTTGGCAGATCCGTATGTGAAGGTGTCACTGATTTGTGATGGGAGACGCTTGAAAAAGAAGAAAACTTCCATAAAAAAGAACACGTTGAATCCAACATATAATGAGGCGATTATCTTTGACATTCCCCCAGAGAATATGGATCAAGTCAGTTTACACATATCAGTTATGGACTACGATCTGTGAGTGTTATTCAGTATCTGATATTTTCTCTGTACAGATATTATGTTGTCTATGTGCTTCACAATCGATGATTCTTTATTGTCCTGGTGTGTAGAGTGGGACATAATGAGATCATTGGAGTCTGCCGTGTAGGGATCCATGCTGAGGGACTTGGGAGAGATCACTGGAATGAGATGCTCGCTTACCCTCGAAAACCCATCGCTCATTGGCATCCGCTCGTAGAGCCCAAGAAGTCTGAGAAGGAGGTGACTGTCTGTCCTTAAAAGTTTCCAGAGTGGAAAAGTACATTTTCATTTCAGTATTTACATCCCTCCCTCTCTTTCCTTCTGTTTTCCAGTGGAAGACTCGCACCGCAAGCTTTGACAGTCAGGGGTCTTGTCCATCTCCCAGACTCCCCTCCAGTCCTTAAGGGAGGGATGGCCTTTCCCTAAGTCTTTAAGCCAAGTATCTCCCAGGGACTGATGGGGAGATTCAACATATGTCCTTAGGCAACATGTGACACAACTTATGTCTGTGTGGACATGCAGCAGGAGGAAAGAGGGTGCTGTTCAAAACTGAGCCTAGCCAAGCTTTTTTGTGTTTCCATGGAAGTGTTGCTTTCTTATGTGGGGTAAATCCACAAGCCACAACCCAAAGAGGTTGAAAGATACACTTCAAGATGGTTTAAGCTCCCCTGAAGAGTCAAAAGGGTGTATTTGTTCATTTATATTGTATAATTAGTAGATGTACATTATATTTTAATTGACATTATAACAGTATGAAGATATAGTTTATTATATATTTAGCCATAATCCTTGTTTTGGTTTTTTTTGTCTTCTTTGAATGTAAAATATATGTGTCAAGAGATTTTTATGACTGGAGAGATGTCTGAAGTCCTATGTTCAACCTACTGAAGTATATTAGCCGAACTGTATATTGTTTACGGAGCAGAAATATTCAATTGATCTTCCTTTTGTTTGTGAAGTAGTGTAACTGTTCTGCCACCAAAAATGCCAATGCCAAGAATTGTTTTTATCCTGTCTACACATATCTCTTTCTGTGTAAATTGTAAATGTTTAGCTTTGTTCTTATTTAAACATTTACGTTGCTGATTCTTCAATGAGTATTTTGAATAATTTACCATCATTTTATGAGATCCTGTATCATCCATAATGTTCAACTGGCTAAAATCATCATAATTTCACCATGCAGTAATTGTAGCTTCCAGAGTATAACCATAATGAATAGCAAGGGTTGTGTGTCAGATCCAAATGACGCAAAAATTACTGGCTTTCTAACAAAACTTGAAATTATATCATGTAAAATAGAAGCACTGTTTTACAAAGACCAATTTTGTATTTTACATAAAATGTGACAAATGTTCATTGTTCTGTATTTTTCCTGTTACCTTTAAGGTGTTTTCTCTTCAGATAACATGATGTATTTTGTTGGCTGGCCTGGCTGAAACTCACTGTATCAATAATCATTGGAACTGGTGTTTCTGTATGAAATGCCTTATTCAGAGCCACTTTTCCCCTTTTATATTGAGAATTTGTATTTGTAATGTATATTTACTGTTTCAGAACATCCCCTTGTACTTCAAAGGTGTGATTAAAGTTCTTGCCTCTATCTGCTATTTTGTTCTTCTTTCATTCTTTCTTAAATGTTGAATCAGCATTATCAGGGCAAGTTAACACAGAACATGTGGCAGTGGAATGGGCAAAATACAAAATTTCTTATGTTAAGCACCTCGTTTATAGTGTGCCGTATCATGCACGAGATTTACGGGCTCTACGCTGCCATCCAGCAATCAGGTATTTGGCCGTTGACGCCAAACTGTTGCTACTTTCACATCTTTCGTCTTTCACATCACACACACACATATATATATATATATATATATATATATATATATATATATATATATATACATACACATGTGTGTTTGCTTTCTTCATCTTGCTTTCCAGTTCCCGATTGTAGTGAAAATAACATCACAGGACTTAGTTACACTATGTAACTTTTTTTGTACAAAATTGACAACATTTAAAGAAGTACAAGTAAATACATCATCAGTCCTTCTTCCAAAACGTGTTTTTGTCTAACCCTGATTAAAGCCTATTATAAGTGTTTTCGTGGCAGAGCCATAGCCTCCAGCTCCCCCACTCTTGACCTACTGTGGGCATGATGGGTGGAGCTGCATCCCCAACCACACCCCAACCCTACCCATAACCCTATCCTTTTTTTGCGATCCGTGATCAGGTAATCCAGCTTACTTTTGGAGGCAGTTTTTTAAAGCAACATCGGATTGGATCAACCTGATCCAGATAGGAACTTTTCAGGATCACCAAATCTGGATAACCAGTGCTGGATAACCAGCGCTCAAACAGGATAGGAAATCACAATGTAGAACTATAGATATGTAAAGAGCAACAAGTAGAATAGCCATTGTGGGGTCAATATAAGTTTATTTTTATTTGAAATGAAAACACACACATTTAAAAAAAAAAAAAAAAAAAAACCTAAAAACAAGAAAAACCCACCCCATCCTCTTCCAGCAGACCGACAACACAAACACTGTACATTGAGGATATTTATAACAAGTATCAAGTATAGATGTATTGAATTAAAAAAAAGACTTACTCCACAATAATTTCAGACTTCCTCATCTGATGTGGAGAGACCAGCTTGTCTGAGTGTTGCCTTTAGGAGGCGGATCTCAAGTCTGGCCTTGGTTTGCTGCAGTTTGGTCAGAGTCAGTTGTTCCTCTGCCAGAACGAGCAAACAGGACGTGCAACAAGGGACGCACTAGTTAGACACTATTTCTAATTTGGATTTGTTTTGGATTTTTGGTTATTCTGTAATCATTGCATGCATCACTAATAAATATTCTAAAAACAAAAATATTTTCGATTGTGATGAATATATATATATCAATTAGTGACAGAATAAAATTGACAGCTGTTTGGGGGATTATTTTATGAGGCCAAACTCTTTCTGTACTGAAAGGCTGAATACGTTAAAGCCGACCTAATCACTGAAGCCTGACGGATGAACAAATAAAATTAAAACCTTATGAATAAATAGATATCTTGTAAGATACTGCATGGTCCAAATATAGTATTATTTGATACATTTTTAAAGTTTTCATTACATTTTGGCCATGAAATCCACGCTGAATCCACCCTTCTGATGGGATCAGTTTAATCCAGATTTTTTGGATCAAAGTGATCCAAATCCTACAAAAAAGTTCTGAAAAACCCAAACTAAAGATTGGATTACGTGATCTAATCCGATTATGTAATCCGTTTTTTCTTTTGAAAAACATATTTTCAAGATTTGATCCAATCCGTTATCCAAAATCCTAGTGGATTACTTTTGAAAAACCGGGCCCAGGTCCTTTTAACCTGAAGGTTGCTGGTTCGATTCCCACACCATCAGGAATTGAGAGTGGGGATTGTGAATAAACAGCACTCTCCACAACTTCAATATCATGACTAAGGTGCCTTTGAGTAAGGCACCTAACCCCTGATTGCCTCACTTGTAAGTTGCTTTGGATAAAAGTGTCTGCTAAATATCTAAGGGTGCGTTCACACTTGTAGTTCGGCTGGTTTGGTTCGTTTGGTCCGGAACAAAAAACAAAACATATAGTCCTGGTCCGCTTAGCGTTCACACTGGCATTTTTAACAGCGAACCTAAAGTTACCGAACCAAAGGCATAGAAATACGGTCACAACCTGATTGGTCGGCTTTTATGACGTATATTTTGCGACGGAGCTTCATTACCGAACATTCAAAACAATGCTGTGTGCTGGATTAAACGTGATCATTTTATGCGTGTACATGCTTTATTTTTACCAGCTAAGAACTCACGAAGAGCTCATAAAATGTTCAAAACAGCACCAGAATTTCCTCCGTTGTATGCAGAAACAAATATTGATGAGGCACTTCACCTCCTCGTTGCTCCACGTTTGCCCTCGACTCATTTTTGATACACCGATCTTTCTGCGTCGTCAAATCAGCTGACTTGTAGCGTCGCATCTTGTGACATCACGTCCTGTTTGTGGTTCGTTTACATGTCTTTGGTCCGTGTTGCGTTCATATATCAATCGAACCGCACCAGAGTTCGTTTGGAAGCGGGCCGAGAAACCCATCTTTTTAGCGATCTCGGTCCGCTTGTTTGGTCCGCACCAGGGTTCGGATGGCAGCGTTCACATATGTTCAAACGAACCGCACTAACTGAGCGATCGCACCAGGGTTCTTTTAATCGAACCAAACATGACAAGTGTGAACGCACCCTAAAAGTAAATGTGGCACTTGGGAAATTGTTGCTTACCCGTGCATGTCATATCTGTAAAAGATGCTACTATGATGTGTGGCAGTGATATATGCAGAGGTGTAATGTAACGAAGTAATAATACTTCGTTACCGTACTTGAGTATTTTTTGGGAAAATCTGTACTTACTTGAGTATTTATATTTCTGTCAACTTTTACTTTTACTCCACTACATTTCTTAAATAAAATGTATACTTTTACTCCGATACATTTCCCCAAAGCATTTTCGTTACTTATTACAAAATAAAAAAGGAAGAACACAGAGTGTAAGCAAGCATGCGCAAACAAGTGCTCGCACAACCGCGCTTGATTTCATTTTCCGGGTTGTGTTCGTTGCTGGAGCGGCTGAGGAGAGTGCGGCACGAGAGCGACCTCTAGAGGCGCTCTCTGATAAAACTACCACTGAAGCCTCGTACGTTTGTGTTAACACGTGACGCGAGGCTGCGCGGGGACGCTTCAAAAATGGATTTAAAACAGACAACAAAGCGGTATGTTACGCAGTACACTACAATATATGTTTTCATATCACTAAAGTAATGAGTTTGTTGACTAGACGCTGCATTAGTGTGTTTGCCGTCGAGGCTGAGCGGATGCTGACGTTAGTAGTAACGTTACCTCAATCGGTTCAATGTGACAAAAACACCAACTGTTTAATGTCACGATTGTTACCCTCTATTTGCATTGGTTTATATCCATTTGTTCGATTTTATGCATTCTTTATCCAGCGAAGATGCATATTTAAACTGTATCCTAATCCTGCAGTCGACAGAAACATACATCAGAAATGTGTTCGATTTCAGTTTTTTTTAATTGCACTTTAACACATATTTCATCAAGTGTTCTGAAATAGAATCCAATAACGAGTGAAAGTTTACATATAATATGCCTTTGTGCGTAAATATGGCCATTTTTAAACATGATTGTTTGGATTTAGTGAAATGGAAAAACTTATAATAGAGTTCATTTGTGACATTAAAGGTTAATGAAAGCGTTTTTCATTGTTAATTTCAATATTTACATTTTAACATTTTAAAGTTGCCTCTTACATTAATTATAATGCACTATGAATTAACGTGAATGATCAAGGTATAATTAATGTATTAGTATTTTTTATATTTAAAACTTACAATAAACATTTTGCCATTTTTTAAAATTCAAAGCAAACAAAACAAGAAAGAGTTAAAACAATCTTGTTGCTCAAACTGTGTATAGAACAATTTTTACTAATATTTTATGCTTCTTTTGTATTTTGCATTTACTTTTACTTTTACTTTAAATACTTAAGTATGTTTAATCTCAAAAAAATACTTTTCATACTTAAGTACAAAAAATATCACTTACTTTAAAACTTTTACTCAAGTAATATTCTAAACAGTGACCTCTACTTCTACCAAAGTCATTTTCTGGTAAGATATCTGTACTTTTACTCAAGTATGGCTTTCAAGTACTTTATACATCACTGGATATATGTTAGTTGACACAATGAGCCAGAAAGCATGTTAAATCTCTTACCCCAGGGAATCAGCCGTTATTTAGTCTGGGCTGTCGCAAATCTCAGACGAAGAATTAAAAAACAAGAGAGAGAATCTAACAGAGCTCGTAATAAAACAAGAATCAACACTGGCTTGGCTTTTTGGAGATGGCAAGAAGAGGAATTTAAAGAGTTGTAAAAGCGCTATGGAGATGCTGTTTTTATTACACAACAGGTGAGTAAGATATTTTACTGTACAGATAAATTGCCATGTGTAGTTCTCTAACAAAGTTAATTGTAAATCATTGTCTATTGTGAAGGGACTTTTCATTTATAGCTGTTGTAGGCTGTGCTGGAATTTATTTGATCGTGTATCGTGTGTCTATTGCTTTAGCTAACGTCTTCAGTTAGTGAGCTTGAGCTCCTTTCCATCTAAACTGGTTATATATCTTAAACCTATAATGAATGTGAGCTGAAAAAACAAAAACCAATGTTCTTTCGCAAAATGCATGCTGTTTTTAACTGCTAGAAGGCCAAATGTTGCTGTGTACCTGATAGTACTGTAACGGTGTTGCAGTTGTTTCTAATTCCTAAGTGAATTGTTATTGCAATTATTAACAGCAGAATTATTTGTAGTACTTATATAATTATTAAAAACAGCACATTTCATGACAACATACAATATAAAATCATTTTATTAGTTCTGCTCCAGGCAAACTAAGTTAAAATGGTTATTTCTTGAGCCCATACGTTTATTTCTGTACACTTATTTCTAGTAAAAAAACGTGTCCAATCAATCATATGTTGTGCTCTCTGTGTAAATACAAAGCTCAAAGATATTGAAGTGCGACTCAGCTGGGTTGCATTAGAAAAAGCAAGCCAAAACATAGGTATTTACTCTCCAGCTCTGCTTACTACAGTCTTCAGTACACGTTCTACACCTCCAGCTTCTTTTTCATTTGAAGTTTGTAGAGGATTTGATAGCCATCGTCCCAAGCGTAGAGCAGCTGCTCCACAGGACTGTATTTGAGGCTGGCATGAGTGCCGTATCGTTTGGGAAAGTATACATGTGGAGCGTCGTCATTTGTTACCATGTCACTGACATCAAACACGCACTGAATTCGGGAGCGGCTGGGTAGCTTGGAGTTGTAGACCACGTAGACTGTTCCACAGATGACGAACGCTGCTTCTGCATTTTCTCTCACGCAAGGGGTGTCCCACATCTGCTCAATGTCTAGCGTTTTGGGGTCTATCTTGGCCAAAGAGACGTGCCTCTCATTCTCCTGTGTGGCGTAGATGGCCCACAGACCCTCTTCGTCCACTGCTAAATCGATGAAGGTCTCGGGATTCAGGCTGTACACTGGGAGCTGGTTTTTAGCTGGAAATACAGCACTGTCCACAACTATGTTCTTCTGAAGATCGAACTTTATTAGTTTCATCTCCTCACCCTGCTTCAGATAGTAAAGATGGTTGTTGTAGATCGCATGGCCCATACCACGCCAGGCCGAAGGGAGCTGGACGCTGGAGGCCCCAGAAGTGCCTTGGGAGGAAGTGAATTCACGGACTGTACTGAATTCATACACCGTATTATCCTCTGTCCCGTTTAAGATGTACACCTTCCCGGTGGCACTTCCCGTGTCTTTGGTCCACATTCCCTTAGTGCCACCCACTCGTTTGAGTATCTTCATGGCTTTGATGCTGGAGATCATGTCACTACAGTCTGAAGGAAAAATTAAAATAATTTTCATTTTTAGATCAACTTTCCATTTTAAATATTGTATTAACACCTCATTGGCTAACAAATTGTGTTTTTCAATAGTCATATATCAATCATCAAATATTCCGTCCCATTTCCTTTGCAATCCGTCTTTTACTGGAATTAGAATATCAATATTTGTTTTCCACTAAAGCCTGATTTAACGCTAAACTCTAATGGGAATTCACAGTATTCTAATGACAGTCTTGGCTAATCAGATTTGTGGCGTTTTGCTATGAAAAGGCAATATAGAGCCACTGAAGTGTAGAGGAAAGCATCATGATTTGCCCTCCAGCAGTATAATTACCGTCTCTCTCAATGATGGAATAATAATACATTTTATTTAGTACCTCTAAGTGCTTTTCTAAATGAGGACTTAAGGAAGATTAGACCCACTATTTGATGCATTATGTATTCAACTCTGTCAAGTTGTGATAGCTCAGAGCTTGATGTGATTGAACCCTCTTCCCTGTCGTTCTCGTGCCACTTACTGAAATTATGAAGCGTAGCTGACACTTTCCACAATTATTTTTAATGTTCTTTTTCTAGGAAGTTTTTTCAACCCTGCGACAGTGTTGTTACTGTTAACTACAACTAAAAACCATTAAAAAAAAAAAGAGAGAGAGAGAAAAAAGAAAAAGTTAGGAAAAAATTACCACAGATAATATGGCAGCTAGTTGAAGTATTAAAATGCCATGTGACTAAAATATTGTATATATGTTTGGTTCATTTTATATATGTTTATTTATAAATATTTTTTGAAAGCATAAACTTTCAATTAATATCAAAGTAGTTTACTTTGTTTACTTTGATATACAAACTTATATTTACCATAAATTAAATACATTTTTAAATAATTTCTTATTTATTACAATTTTAAGCTTGATGAATGTAGTTAATACTTAGATATTTTGATATTTTCTTGTCCAAATTATGTCATTTCCCTAGGTGTCTAAATTTAAGAAATGTAAAAAAAAAAAAAAAAACTTTTAGTTGAATACTCTCAATTCAAAAGACTGTCTACATTTTGCCTTTTTTTTTTTTTTAAATAAAATCACTATTTTTATTTTATGTTAGATTAAATCTCTAACCTATCTAATAGTTCTCACAACAAAAACATGGCGTTTGAGCCTCTAATACATTGAGAATGGGTCCCCAGAGAACTGAATTTATTATATGAGCCAGCTATGGCTCATGCCATCACGCTGCGAGGCAAACATTACCAGTATCCAAGCATGTGGAATGTTACCTAAAGCTCTTTACCTGTAAGCTTGGCGTACTTGGCTTTGTTTCTCTCCTTAACAACCGTCACCTGCTGTTCCACCAGCTTGTCATCTACGTCCACGCAAGGCTGCGCGCCATTCTGTGTTTCGAGGTAGTCCATCTCTCTCTCCACGCGATCTACGCGTGTTCCCACCGTGTCCAACTCGCTCCGCAGTGCCTCCTTGCTCTTGTCCAGGCCCTCTAGCTGTGCCACCATCTGCTGCTTGAACTCGCGCAGCTCAGAGGCATAGCGGCTGGTCTGCTCATGCCACAAGGAGATGCGATCCTGCCAATGGAGAAATAAACAAAAACAAGTCTCAAGAGACTCAGTAAAAGAGATATGGGTTAGTCAGATGTAAACAAGTCTGTTAAAGTGGCATCTTAATATAAGATGAACTGAAGGCTAGCAATTGCTTGTGGGTTGAATGGTTAGCACAGTGGTTGCCAAGGTGTTGCTATGCAGTTGCTAAGATGTTCTGGGAAGTTGCTAGGCCTTCGCTGTTGGGTTGCTTAAAAAACTGCTACAGAAATTATATATATAGTACATCCAACTTTACCCGCATACATACATTACATACAATTATTACATAATTACATAAAACAGTACTAAATAGAAATCATTGCCTCTGTAACTAATTGTACTTTTTACGGAAAGTAATGCGTTATGTTACTGGGCTGGACTGTTTGTTTGTTTGTTTTTAATATAACAAAAAAGTCATATTTTTGGCAAATGTATAGGCCCATTAACAACAAAAGTGAAATGAATAAGCCTCAGGCTGAAGGAAATGCAAATTCATGCCTGTACAGTAGAGGGAGCAGTTCAAAACAAACAAGCCTTTCAGCTGTGCTGCCATTCTGGAATACAGAAGAACAGGACACAGGAGAAATAAATGAGTAAATGAATGCACATTTAGTCTAAAACTAGTCTAGAAAAACAATCATGTTTACTCCACGCACAGAACTCCCAATTTCTCTCAACATGGAAACACGAGAGCTGTCAGTCAATAAATGGGAAAACAAAGTAACCTGCATTACTTATTTGAAAAAGTAACTCCGATATTTTGTTGTAAATTTTAAAGTAATGTGTTACTTTATTAGTTACTTGGTAAAAGTAATCTGATTATGTAACTCTCATTACTTGTAATGAGTTCCCCCCAACATTGATCATTGCAAAATGTAAACTGTATTATCCCACAGCTCTGTTTATAAAGTTGGACAGAGCCCATATAAATGCATACAACTTTGTGTATACAATATGTATTGCGAAAAGTGCGACACAAACACATTTTATTTGACTTGACATTACTGTTTTAGAACATACATGCAGAGTAATTTCAGCTTTAATGCACATGCATGTTCTAAGCAATCGTACATTTTAAACCATGAACTCAAGCACACTATACTGAGTCAGACAGCCTCATGAGTGTAAATTATTCAAATATAAGCCCTCCCTTGACAGCTGCAGGAATTCATGAGGACTTTGGCATTGGAACAGTATCATTTGCGCTGCAGATGGATCAACCTTTGGCAGCAAATGTTCTTTTTTGAATTTGTGACTCAGTGGAAGGAAAGAAGCAAAGTGCGTTTTAGCATAATCACACAAAATGACTTGCCTGAGAACTGTATGTGCAGAGTCAGCACAGAGAGAAAACAAGAGAGAAAATTTCCTTCATGTGGCTGAATCCAAGACACAGGGGGAGATCAGGTGACTGACTCAAGGAGAAAGATTACTGGCAGTGGGAATAGAGCAAAAGCAGAAAAGGAAGAGAGCTAGTGTGCGTGTCCGTCTGGTTTTATGTAGCTGTAATTGTCTGGCAGGCATTAAGTACAGTTATCACGTTGGAATATGTTTTTGCTAACAATATGTTATATGCAAAATGTCTGCATATGCACTGTATATCTCTAGTCCTCTGCTTTTTACCCAACAATTGGAGTAAAAGTTCTCTCTAGCTGCCCTTATTTACATGCTTTTTTAATTAAAACCTTTACTTTTACTTTTTTACTACCAACTATATTGCTCCATTAAAACTCAAAGAAAACCATAAATTTATATGTATAGAAATATACACTAGCATTCACAAGTTCTATAAAGAATCTTAAAGGGTTCTGTCAGGCGCTTCATAAATAGAACCTTTTAGGAGTACACATCATGGCATAATATTAAGCAATTCGTTTAGTTTTATTTCTTAAAATTATTTTTTTTTTTTGAACTTGTAGGTTTACTTTATCAAAAAATGAAATAACATGAAAGAGTGATGCAACCATTTAAGACATTCCTCCTTTATAAAGAACCTTTTTGGCATGCAGTGTTCTTTAAAATAAAGAGTATATTTACATTACTGTTTGATCATTCTATCACATTTTATTCCATTTGTACTCTACTGCCAACATTTCTGTCCCTTCGCTCCAATAGAGAACCTCATAAAACTTAAACAAAAATAATAATAATGATAATTAATGCTCAAAGTTCAAACCATGCAAGAATCATAGACCTACTATCAAGTAACTGCACCATATCTTTAAACAAATCCACACTTCATCAGTCTGTTGTCTTGTTCTTTAGCTTCACTCTTCTCAAAACTCCATGTCAGCCTGTATCTGGAGGCCAGGGTCTGGCTGGGAGAGCATTATTGTTCTTACCTCAATGGCAAGGAGTCTTCTCTCTAAGTAGTCCATAAGGGCCTGCTGCTGTGCCCCAACCAGGCCAGAAAGAACGAGGACAAGGAGCTGGAGGGCTCTCATCTTAAAGACTGGAGGAGACTGCTTAGAAACGGTGAGTGTGTGAGTATGTTTTTATGACAGGCGGAGTGGAAAAGCCCTCATGCAGAGACACTAAGTTGGCTGGAATGTTTAGAGAAAGAGCAGAGCGAGAGGAGGAGCCTAAAACATCTGGAGCGGCTCTTTCTCTGGAGAGCTGGATTACCTCCGTGTACTTTTCTGGTAAAACAGAACTACTAATGACTAGTATTTTACTGTTCGTGTTTCATTATGACTCACATTTGTGATTTACCTCAAACGTGTGTGTGTGTGTTTATATATTTATAATATATATTAGTCTTTTTACAATATATATTATATTTTCACTGTTGTAAATGGATAGTACTGTAGGTCAAGCACTGAGTTTGAAAGGCTTGGAAATGGCTCAATAGCACAGTTAGACAGTAAAAAGAGAATTTACTGATGTTCTTGTCCCTTTCATTCTTCTTCAGCTTTATTTTCTTTGGACTGGACGAACTGCACAGCTCTCATTCAGTCTGTTGCATAACACTAGACAATTTCCCAGCACTGACTCATATTTCAGTCTAGTGTAAACCATGGAGTGTTTCGGCTGCAGGCACCGTTTCAGTGCGGAGAGAACGAAATTCATGAGGATCATTCGCAGTGATCAGTCAAAGTGTGAGAACATGTTGAAACAACCATTGATAGTGTTTTGTTTGTGGTCCGTGGGGCAGTATACTCCACAGACCACATCAGTTGATTCCAAATTTAAAATTTAGGAAAATACCTGCAGCATAGATTTGGGAAACATCTGTCATTGTCATTGCAAGTAGGCCAAAAAGTATTATATTTGATACATTAGGCTTTTGTGGCTCATATATTATGATATAGGAGAATGTAGAGCTCACACTTGAGGAGAAAAAACAAACATGTTATTCAGAGGACCAAAATGAACAAATATATGCAATTTGCTGCAATTGCTTATATTTCTGTGAAACTGCTTACAAAATGCAATGCAATACACTGATTATTGCGATATGTACAAATAAATGTTCCTGTTGTATCATATTTAATACTCACATTTAAAAAGGGTTTTTTTCTAAAGAATTATGCATGGATTATGTATTAGACCTAAGTTGCTTCAGTCAAGGAAATATTACTAACAATATAAAAGTTTATTTGCTAAATTTTATTTCACCGCAAAAAGACATGTACAACAAACTGAAGGGGAACATTTTTAGAATGACACAAAAACAAACAAAAAAAAGCATAATCTATCAATCAGATGAGAGAAGGCATGTCGTAGATTGTGTACAGCGGATTTTTCTGTTTTTATTATGTTGGTATTTTAGAAGTCTTATAAATCTGCATATCAAATGTGATACATTAGACTTTATGAATAATTATAAATAATTCAACAATAATGCTAATGTTGATATGTAAAAATATAACCACTAGGAGGCATGACAGCATAAAATCACTGCATTAGTATGCAGCATCAGATGTATGGCAAGCCGTTTTGACTTTTATTCATTCTCAGGATATGAACTTGTGATATCAACAATGACATTTTCACTAGTAAAAACTATCATTCTTGATATCAGGAATTAGATTTCCACTAGTAACAAAGTTCATTCTTGATATCAACAATTCAATTTCCACAAGCAAAAACTTTCATTCTTGATATCAACAATTGTATTTTTACTAGTGAAATCTCGCCATAGGCTGCCATTCAAATTCAATTGTTGATATCAGGAATACAATTCTTACTAGTAACAATGCACATTTCTGATATCAAGAATTACATTGTTACTAGTGCAAATGTCTATTCTTGAAATCAACAATTGAATTGCTACTAGTAAAAATGTTCATTTCTGATATCATGAATGTGGTTGTTACTAGTAAGAAAGCCGTTTTAGATATCAGAAATTATCTTGATATCAGGAATTCATTTCAGATATCAGAAATGAATATTTTTACTAGTAGCAATTCAATTGTTGATATCAAGAATAGACATTTGCACTAGTAACAATGTGATTCTTGATATCAGAAATTTGCATTTTTACTAGTAAGAAATGAATTCTTGATATCAACAATTGAATTTGAATGGCAGCCTATGGCGAGATTTCTCTAGTAAAAATACAATTCTTGATATCAAGAATGATAGTTTTTACTAGTGGAAATTGAATTGTTGATCTCAAGAATGAACTTTGTTACTAGTGGAAATCTAATTCCTGTTATCAAAAATTGTCATTGTTACTAGTGGAAATGTAATTCCTGATATCAAGAATTAACATTTTAACTAGTGAAAGTTCATATCCTGAAAATGAATAAAAGTCAAAACGGCTTGCCATACTGATGGTGACGTACACAGAGGAGATCCTCTTCCTGTTTTGGGGGCAGAAAAGAAAACAGACGTTAAAGTGACCTTATTCTCTGCTGTACTTGTTAGGTCAGAGAAACTATTTTCTCTTCATTCAATTTCAAAAAATTACTGCAATCAACAAGTAAAATGCATAACACTAGACATAGTGAAGGACATATGAGTAGAGGGAGTCAGTATAAGTTTCTGAATTGTGTTTGTGTTTTGGGATCAGCATAGACTCTTAATTCAGGCTGTCTGCCTACAGAATAATCAAAACCAAAATATCAAAGGTCCCAGCTTCTAACAAAGTCTCTGCTAAAATTCCTGGTTTAAATTCCTTGCACGTTTTGCAAATATAGTGCATGCACTTAATCCATTGAAATCAGTTTAGGAGCCTGCAAGTAAAGAACCTGACAAAGAAGCATCACTACTGCCTCCATCTTGTCTAAGAAATGTTTAAGATGGCCTTGGGCCTCTCAACACGCCTTTGCACTTTGGACTGATTTTCTCCTTGATAGCAATCTTTGAACTACTCTGTGGTTGGGCCGTTTTTTTTTCTTCCCCCTTTTCAGTTTCACTACAAACTAAAGAGCGGAAAACTATTACTTTGAAGCACAGTGAGTGGAGAAAGGTTAGTCTTAACTGCATTTAATTTAAAATACTTGGTTCTAATTTGGGTACATTTTGAATGAGAGCTTTAATATGCATATGAAAACTTTTCAAATGCACTTCATTTATAAAAAATGAAACCAAATTGGATAAATGGCCCCTGGATGTGCCCGCAGTCGAAACAATCACACACCATGAGCCACATGAGGGATCAGTGCTATAGGCTTTTAGGGTACCTTTAAACATCAGCAGGGCTGGGTTAGGTTACTTTTAAAATGTATTTCACTACAGATTACAAAATACATTTGCAATACTAATAAGTGTGGAACAAACACAAAACAGGTACATTTTTATCTCACAATTCTGACTTTATTGCTCAGAATTGCGTGATATAAAGTTTCAATTGCGAGTTATAAAGACAGAACTATGAGATTTAAACTCACAGACTAAATTCACAATTGCAAGAAAAAACGTCAAGTATTGCAAGTTCATATCTCCCAATTATGACTTTATAACTTGCAATTTTGAGTTTAAATCTTGCAATTCTGAACTCACAATTGTGAGGGGAAAAAACAAATTGTGAGAAACAGTTTCAGTGATGAGTAAATTCTAAAATGACTCACAAACAACAACCACAAAACATGAAAACAGTCGTGGATCATCCAGGTCATGACAGAACAGTTAAGTTGACAGTTGGGCATTTTTTTTTTAAATTCAGTCATTTTGTCTTGTCCAGGACAGTACTAAATAAAAATACAATTTTTATGATCCCTCTTAAAAGTATTAAAATGTTGATGAAACTTAACTCTGCTTTTTCAGAGTCAGAGAATCACCAACTGCTGTTTAAATGACATTAAAATTCAAAGTAATCACTTTGGTAATCTAAAATACTTTTCAGATGTAACCGTAATCTGATTACCACCCATTTAAAATGTAAATGAAATACAGTTACTCAAATTTTGTATTTTAAATACGTAACTAAGTTACTTGTATTTCATTACTCCCCAACCCTGAACATCAGTGATGTAGCCTACTTAGAAGTGTTTTTCACGTACAGACGACAACGTTATCAAAACAATCCCCATTCATATGGATCCACGAAATACAACTAAAACGCTATATTATGCACGTCAGGACAGTAATTGGTGATGTCACGAGTTGACAAAGAAACATTACACACCTATAGATTGAACACATAATACACATCCATATGACAACAGTTTTGTGTTTTTGCAGGTCCACCAAAGGGTGTTGTCATGTAAAATGATTGGCCAAAAAGGATAAAAGGTTTTCAGTTTTTAGTTGAAAACTGTGCCAGATGTATAACCACAGGCTAGTAGATTCCTAAAAGATATTCATAAGTTTATTCTAATAAAAAAAAGATTGGCTTTAGCTGTTGTGGTTGACATAATTAGTCAAACCAACCAACGTGTGAAACTGGCAGAGAGGTTGTTATGAATATTTCAATATTTGGTACCAATAATAAATGTTATTCAAGAATCAGATCAGCATATTAGAAAGATCATAATCATGTGACATTGAAGATTTGCCATCACAGGAATAAGTTACATTTTATTATATACATTTAAATATTCTATTGTGATATTTCACAGTATTACTGTTTTATTATATTTTTATTCAGATAAATGCAGCCTTGGTGAGCATGAGAGATTCTTTCAAAAGCATTTTAAACTGTAGTGGATATGGACTATACAAAACAATATTCCATGCTCTTATATAAATAACAGGTTTGAAGTATATTTTTTAACATTTGGTATGATTTATTTCTACTCTAAGCTAATGCATTTCTAAAGAAGCTTGTGTAATAAATATCAGCAGTACATGAGATAATGACATCAAAGTGAAAATTGTAATTAATTCATTTTCTAAAATGCTAATTTAAATGAAGGTGTTATACAAATGGGTTGTCAAAGCCGGGAGTGGTAGTGAGAATAAGCTCTTATGACCTATATGTGCCCCTAAGGTCTCATAGCCTCCATCAGCCAAATCCTACTCCTGGCTTTCTTGGGTGGCTTAATTTCTGAGCCCAGCAGAACTGTTTCCAACTGACAGGAAAAGGCGTGAAAGGCAGATCACTAGTGCCTTAAAAACTGCAGCTTCGGGCTCTTTAACCTTGGTACCATCTAGGAGAAGGACAACTCTGAAATCAAACCCCTGCCTTCCTGGATAGACTGGACCCATCAGCCTTGTTGGTAGCCAGTCTAGAAGGAAATTCCAATATAAAACCTACAGCCTAGTGGTCTCCACAGTCGTCTTTGCATGCTGAACCACTGTGGATTGAACACCTGGCCTAAAGTGTGTGATTGGTTTGCGCACCCTGATTCTCACTTTAAACAAATACAGCTCAGACAAGAAGACCCACAGCGATAGAAAAGAGGCAAAATGCCAGGTGCTAGTTGGCACTGGAATTCACAGTCTTACTTCATGCATGTAGCTGGCTCAGATATATGGGTCACTTGCTTGTTGACCTGAGGCAACAGCTGCATTTTGCAACACCCTGAGTGACCAAGTGGTCCTTTTTTTAAGGAATAGTGCTGCTTGTACCATATTGCCCTAGAAAAGTTGGCCTTATGATCATGAGCTCCATTAACAAGCTCACAAGTCTTCCAGTTGGACATTCATGGGGTAAACTTATGGGGTAATTTTAAAAAAAAGAAGCCTTGTTTTACATCATTAAGGTTATGTGGCCTTCTAGAATTAACTGTAAAGATTTGGTTTGTGAATTTCTAGTATAGGGTAAGAGTAGCTCTGTCAAACAGGGTTCGTTATCTTTAACTGAAACAAACTATAACAAAACATTTTCATTACTTGAAAGATAATAAACATTAACAGAACTAAAGTAAAATATAAAAACTTCTACTTATTCTATTTGAACTAGTTGCTAAGGAAACCTTTTTATTTAGTTTAACTTGAAGTACTAAAACAACTACAACATAAACTAAATCTGAATAAAAATCTTCATAGACAAAAAAACTAATATGACAATTAAATGGTCATGTTCAAAATTTTAGTTCATATTTTAAAATCTAGATATTTGTAAAAAAAAAAATTAAATATGCATTGTTTTTAGAATAAAATCAAAATTGCAAAATTGCAATCAAACATTTGCTCTTCTTTATCCACTTGTATATATAAATAGAGTTTAAAAAATATATAGCCAGTTCATCATTTAACAAACTGGATCCTCATGAAAGGACACAAATGTAATGTAGAAGTGCCATCACCAGAGGTCAGTATTACTTGTTTCTACAACACTACTTTCTACACTTCTGTGAGTGTCTCTTTCCTGTTCTCTGTAGTTCATTCGTTCAAGTCTTGCTTTTGCGTGTTAACTGCATTTTGTTTGGAGAGCGGGGCACAACCTAACACATTTTGCTTTTCTCGGTTCTCAGCAAATCCACTTAGGGGTTCAGAGTATCGTTTGCCACTTTCATTTCACACGTTCTGGAGGGCTATAAATATCCGTCCAGGTTTCATTAATACAGTGTGTTTTTTCTTTACCCTGAAAGAATAGAAATGAACTGGGTTAACGTGCCCTTTAGGTTGGGGACATTGGAACATGGCCAAATGAGAGCTTAAAATGTTAACAGATCCAATCAAAATATATTCAAGACAACATTGTGTCAAAAAATACAATTATTAACAGTTACACTTTATTTTAAGGTGTCATTATTACAGTGTATATTATACATTTAAGTACAGAGTAATATTAATGAACTACATGGTAACTATATATATATATATATATATATATATATATATATATCTGACATGGCTTCTAGTAAATATCTGCTCATGTCTGCTGCTATGACTAGCCCCGCATTAGGTTGTGCCCCGCTCAGAATCTGGACTGAACATTTAGATTTCATTGAATTTCTCTTCTGAGACACAACAGATTATGCAGAAACAAACAACTCATCATCGCAAAAAAAAAAAAAACAGATAAGTCTGAGAATGACTGTCTTTGTTATGGTCAGATGGTATTTTATACACTTCATCAGCCTTGTTGGTAGCCAGTCTAAAAGGAAACTCTGATATAAAACCGACAGCCTTGTGGTCTCCACAGTCCACAGCTATCTTAGTTCGCTGAGCCACTGTGGAGTAACACTTGGCCTAAAGAGTGCGATTGGTTTGCGCACACTGATTCTCACTTTAAACAGATACATTGCAGACAAGAAGACCTACAGCGATAAAGAAGAGGCAAAATGGCAGGTGTTAGTTGGCAGTGGAAGTCGCAGTCTTACCTCATGCATGTAAGTGGCTCAAATGTATGGATCACTTGCACCCCGAGTGACCAAGTGGCCCTTTATAGGGTTAGTGCTGTCTGATCAGGCTGTCTGCCAACAGAATAATCAAAACTGTTTTATTTCTCCAAAATATCAAAGGTCCCAGCTTCTGACAAAGTCTCTGCTAAAATTCCAGGTTTAAATTCCTTGCATGTTTTGCAAATATAGTGCATGCACTTAATCCAGTGATTAAGTGGGCCTCTCAACACCCCTTTGCACTTGTAAGGGACCGATGTTTTCACCCTGATAGCGATCTTTGAAGTTCTCTGCGGTTAGACTGTCTACTAGCTTTTTCTCTTTCTTTCAGTTTCACTAACAACTTGAGAGCTGTGACTTGAAGCATAGTTTTATCTCACATCCTGAATAACACCAATAATTCACTGATATATAAAGAGCAAGTTAATATAAGATGTATATATCCATTCTGAATTATATGCATTTTATTTAGCTTTCAATTCTGAGATGATCTGTTTTTCATCTGATACACAATGCAGTGAAAAGTGAGTGGAGAAAGGTTAGTCTTGACTGCATTTAATTTAAAATACTAAGTTATAGTTGGGGTACATTTGACCATCAGGCTGAAGCAAACAGAAGTCATGTACCAGAAGCCTTCACAAGGTTCACCTATAGCCCACCCAAGATCAACATCATTGGCTATATACCAAAAAGTGGACCAGTTCACCTATTTGGGCAGCATCATCTCATGTGACATTACGATAACCTAGGATGTGGATCACCAACTTGCCAAAGCCTGCAGCTCTTTTGTTCCTCTCCTGAAACATGTCTAGTGGAACCGCTCCCTGCACCTGTTAACGAAGACCCAAGTCTACAAGGCAGTAGTCCTCAGAGCCCTGATATGTGGATCTGAGTCCTATACTGTAAACACATCCAGCTGCACTTCCACCAGTGGTGCCTCCTTTCCATCATGGGAGTACGGGACTACACATATCACACATGGACAACACAAGACTGCTAAAAGTGATATGGGGAACTTTGCCAGAGTAAGCAAAACCAAGGAGCCCCACGCAAGCGTTACAAAAATTAACAGTTGCTGCAGGCTGACATCAACCCCCAAGACTGGGAGACATAGCAGCAGACAGATCTAGCTGGAGGACCACCACAATGAAGGCTACTTGGGAGTTTGAGGAGTGCAAAGTGATAACTGCCTAGGAGAAGCATAAAGGAAAGTAAAAATTGGCTGCCCAACTTTTTTGAACAAGAGCAACCTGATCTTTCCCTGCCCAATCTGCTCTAAAGCCAGCAAGTGGAGGATTGGCCTATGCCACCACCAGAGAGCCTGCCGCCACAGACAAAAGCCTTCTCAGTGATCTTCGGATAAGAAGAACCCACCAGAATATATTCTTCAATAGCCAGTAATAGTAATATAATGCAATCTATGGCAAAACCAAATAGACAAATTGCTGCATTTCCTATTTATTATATATTAAATATTTGTACAGTTATGATGTTTTTAAAGAACCTTAATGAAAGGAGAGAATAAATGAAGAAATTATTTCTAAAATAGAAATGTAAATATCATTGATTAAATTGAGCATATAGTGAATCAGTGCACTGGTTGTAAACCAATAAATGCCACTCACTGGTGCAGTAAATCTTCCTGCAGATACACTTATCCAAGTCCTTCACAGAAAAGAACATTTTGTTGTGAGCTGCTGAAACAGATAAAAGGAGATAAAAATGCATCTTCAGTTCTTCACTGTCTACCTGACAAGATTTTGAATTTTTACTCAAATGAAAACAAAAGCATACTGTCAGACCATTTTGCTTGGTATTTTATTCACGCAGTCCACTAAATTCAAAGTTATTATGAGCCATTATGTATATTACAATCATCACATTACCAGTCTGGAGAAGGATCAAATGTGGCATCACCTTCCACACAAGCTAGGAGGACTAGAAAGACCTGAAAGAGATCATATTACTTTTAATTTGCTACATATTAAATGGTTTTAAATAATCTCTCTTTTCAAATATAAGCAAACAAAACATCTTAACAAAACCTGTTCACCTGAAAATGGTACAGTAAATGTCCTTTAAACAGTTTTGAAGTTTTCTAAATTAAATACAAAAGATACGGAGTACATAAATTGACAATTATTTAATAAAAAGCCACAGTTAGTTAGAACATTCTGCACAGAAGTTTGACGCTAACACAGTTTCTGCATGAGCGCATATGAATCCCACACACTTAATGCAAATTCAGCTGATTTTGTGAACCTCAAGGCCTGATTAAGGAAAAAATTATATTTATAATAATGTAGTGACTCATTTGGTGGACTGGTAGACTTAAAAAATAAGTCCTGATCTCATCTGTCCATGGTTACCACTTGTGGCGTAATTTTAAAACCAGAAGCCTTGTTTTACATCATTAAGGTTATGTGGCCTTCTAGAATTAACTGTAAAGATTTGGTTTGTGAATTTCTAGTATAGGGTAAGAGTAGCTCTGTCAAACAGGTTTTGTTATCTTTAACTAAAACAAACTATAACAAAACATTTTCATTACTTGAAAGATAATAAACATTAACAGAACTAAAGTAAAGCATAAAAACTTCTACTTATTCTATTTGAGCTTGTTGCTAAGGCAACGTTTTAATTTAGTTTAACCTGAAGTACTAAAACAACTTCAACATAAACTAAATCTGAATAAAAATCTTCAGACAAAAAAACTAATATGACAATTAAATGGTCATATTCAAAGTTTTAGTTCATGTTTTAAAATCTAGATATTTGTAAAAAAAAAAAATAATTAAATATGCATTGTTTTTAGAATTGCACTGAATTGCAATCAAACATTTGCTCTTCTTTATCCACTTGCCAAATAGATTTAAAAAAATATTTAGCCAGTTCATCATTTAACAAACTGGATCCTCATGAAAGGACACAAATGTAATGTAGAAGTGCCATCACCAGAGGTCAGTATTACTTGTTTCTACAACACTACTTTCTACACTTCTGTGAGTGTCTCTTTCCTGTTCTCTGTAGTTCATTCGTTCAAGTCTTGCTTTTGCGTGTTAACTGCATTTTGTTTGGAGAGCGGGGCACAACCTAACACATTTTTTCCTCTTTCATTTCACACGCTCTAGAAGGCTACAAATATGCGGCCTTGTTTCTTTATAGCGTCTGTTTTTTCTTTACCCTGAAAGAATAGAAATGAACTGGGTTAACGTGCCCTTTAGGTAGGGGACATTGGAACATGGCCAAATGAGAGCTTAAAATGTTAACTGATATAATCAAAATATATTCAAGACAACATTGTGTCAATAAAATACAATTATTAACAGTTACACTTTATTTTAAGGTGTCATTATTACAGTGTATATTATACATTTAAGTACCGAGTAATATTAATGAACTACATGGTAACTATATATATATATCTGACATGGCAAATACACCAAGTTTTGTCAAGCATGTGTGGAAACATTTAAACCATGTCTGCTGCTATGACTAGCCCCGCATTAGGTTATGCCCCGCTCAGACTGAACATTTAGATTTCACTGAATTTCTCTTCTGAGACTCACAACAGATTATGCAGAAACAAACAGCTCATCATCGCAAAAAAAAAAAAAAAATACAGAGGTAAGTCTGAGAATGACTGTGTCTTTGATATGGTCAGACGGTATTTTCTGCATTTCCTATCCTGTGCTCTGAGAATGGGCAACCCTGTGCTCATTACCTGGAATAATTCTGCATAGAACTGATCTGAAGAAAATGAGGAAATGTAACCATGGTTTGGTCAAAGATCTTTAGATTCCCGCAGTGACCTGCTTGCTACAATGAAAGATCAAGGCTATGGATAGATAAGTCTACCCTTCACCCTTTACCCTTTACAAAGTTCACATTGTAGAGGCCCAAAGAGCTAGATCAAAGTAGTTCAACATGTTAAGGCACTATGATATACATAATGACATTCTCATTCACTAATACTTTACAGTTCAATACGTCTGTCAAGTCCTGAGTTTTTGCAAACTGTTGTTTTTTTTACAGCCCAGGCTCATTAGAAAAACGTACCTGTGGGAACATTTTTTCAAAACGAAAATACGTAGCACCATGTATGTCTTATTCTGCTGGATCTATCTGCTGCCTTTAACACTGAATCACCAAATTTTTCTGTCCACCCTCTCATCACTTGGCATCTCAAGTAGTGCACTTCAGTGGTTTAAATCCTATCTCACAGGAAGGTGTTTCAGAGTTGCCTGGGGAAGGGAGGTATCCAAAGCTCATCAACTGATCACTGGGGTTCCTCAGGGTTCAGTTCTTGGACCCCTCCTGTTCTCCATATACATTACATCACTGGGTCCCAATGGTTTCTCCTACCATTGCTATGCTGATGACACACAGCTCTACCTTTCATTCCAACCAGGTGATTCCACAGTAGCTGCACGGATCTCAAGCTGTCTGGCGGACATCTCGACACTGATGGAAGAACATCACCTGTAGCTCAACCTGGCATGCGCAATCAAACCTCTACAAATGATCCGGAACACCGCAGCACGTCTTGTCTTCAACGAGCCCAAAAGAGCCCACGTCACACCTCTATTCGCCTCTCTGTACTGGCTACGGCTTGCTACTCGCATCAAGTTCAAGGCATTGATGCTTGCTTACAGATCTACCACAGGCGCTGTACCCTCCTACCTCCACTCACTTTTACGAATCTACGTCCCCACCAGAGACCTGCGACCACAAGCTCCTTTAGTGATACCGTCACAGAGAGGCACAAAATCACTCTCCAGAACATTCTCGTTCACTGTTCCTTACTGGTGGAATGATCTCCCTGCCTTCTTTAGGAATGCAGAATACCTTGTAATATGTACGTGTTAATGTATGTATTGGTACGTATTTTGTGTTTTGCAAAAATGTTCCCACGATGAACGTTTTTCCATGAGATCGGGTTGGTATGTTAGTGAACGAACAGCAACACATCTTTTCACAACTAATCTTATACGTTTTTACCAGTATATAGAAATCTAAGGTGAACTCCAGTACTATAAAATAGAGTGCTACCGTTTTAGGTTAGACTTTATTTTACAATACATGCACTTCCGTGTACTTACAGTGTACTTTTCTAACAAAGTACTGGGTAATATAAGGTAACTACATGGGTCAAGGTTGGTTTTAGGTTCATGTTCAGGGTTAGTACCTAGTTATTACCCAGTTATTGCAATTACTATAATAAGTACATAGTCTGTACATGGGGAACAGGACTGTAAAATAAAGTGTTACCAAGTACTAATTTAATTTTGCTCTCTCTACTTAATGCAGAAAGGTTTGTATAGACTGCATGAAAATTATGCATCTGTGCATCAAAAATAGGTCATGAAGTTTCCAGTGCTGGAAATATGACAGATTTTACAACACGATTACCGTCTAAATGCACCACTCAATCTCAATCCTGAAATAATTCAAAATATATTTATATAAAGGTCATCCACAAATTACAAAAACAAAAAAACAATGGTAAAGTATTCAAATATGTTTTGCAGAATTGTCATTTATTGTTATTCCAAAGTAGCTAAAGTGATGGGATTTGATAGTCAAAGCTATAGTCATTATGTGTTGAAGTTATTTTTACAAATAAGCAGAGACAAGTAGTTAACACTGTTTTATACTGTAGTTAACACTGTTTTATATTTTATCATGTATAATTTATCATGAATTTTTTATTTTAATTTATAAATGTATGTTTAATGTTCATGTTTAATGTTAATTTAATACATTTTTATACATTGATAAAAATAAAAATTTTAATCAACGTAGTCCTTATAGTGTCTTCACAGATTTTTGGCAGAGGAGACTGTCTTTCTGCTCACTTGCACACTGATCACACAGGAAATCTCCGACCCTCCTAGGTAACTGCCTTCATCTAACCACTATGTAACCGCTTCTAAAACCAGTCTGTGATAAACACTAAAAGGTACTAAAGTAACCACATCAATAGGGCCCTTGCAAAAACAATCTGGAAAACCAGTGTAAGCATCTAAGCAGACATTTTAAGTAAAAGACTTTTATACTTTTATTCTTATTTTGCGTCTTGAACAGTGTGTGAGCATCTAAAGTCAAGTCTGGTTATCTTTTTAAGATCCTGAGAGTCAGGCTAGGGGTGTGCGATATATATCGTGTGCAATAATATCGTAACTGATGTTTTAACGATATGCCAAATCATATTGTAGAGTATTTCACTCATTTTTAGAAACCAATATAAAATGCTGCATGAAGAGTTCACAAATTTTCTGCGTGATGTAGTTAAGTATATACTAAGTACTATTGCGTGCATGTATTCAGAGTGTGGTGTTTGACAGAAGTTAAAATGAGTGAAGAAGCTTGTCAATGAAGTACAATTCCAAATGCTAATCTATCTGAAAAGTCTTGAGTCGCTTATAATGTACATTTGAAAAAGCAACGCGCGTCAAACGTCTTTCAAGACATGAGAAGCATTTATTAACATCTTGTCCAGCAAAAGACAACATTAAATAACATGTTTTTACTCCAAACTCACTTCATAACGACAGTTGAGCGTCCTTCTGTGAGATGACATGGCTTCTTACACAGAATTAATCAATCAAACCATTTCAATCTTCTGTTTATTCAGCTACAGCGATATGACACGTGTTATCTTCTTCATCTGCTGGGCTTATCTTGAGTTCCTGCACAAGAAGTCCTCTGGATTTCAGATGTAGAAGCATTTCAAACTGATCACAGAGCCGTACAGCTCTGGCAAGCTGCGCATTAAATAATCGTAGCCTTTGCCCTAATATGAAGATTATGAAAAGCTTCAGGAGTCAGCTGAACATGGGTGAATCATTTAGCAAGAAAGTTCCTTAAGGGAGAAAAAGCAAAAGATGGAAAGATATAACCAACGCTGTCACCAATTACATTGCCAAATAAAACTTTTTTGAATGATGCAAAATATTGCCCGATTAACGTTATCGAAAAAGTCTTTGAAAATATCGAGATATCAATATCGCACACCCCTAAGTCACGCATACCCTTGCCTTATCGTACCTGGGTTACTGTAACTCTTTATATGTTGGACTACCTCAGTCTTCAATATCATGATTCCAGATGGTCTAAAATGCTTCTTTAAAAATATTACTATTTATTAAATATGAAACTGTTTCATGTGTCTGTTGACACGTGGCTTGTCGGATATAGCAACAGTATCTAAAGGGGGCGGGTCATTGCGAAGGGTCAATGAGGTCCCGGTCAGACTGAACGCGTTTTGTGCAGTGAGAGGGGCCTTTTTTAAATTGTTTTCTATGGCAGTGAGCGTTCCGCGGTGTTTATGCGCCACGGGCGCTTCACGTTTTAACCACCTGCTGCGTTTTTACAGGAGCGCTTGGAGCGCCTGAAGTTGAAAACAAAGCAACTCTGAGCGGAAAAGTGCCTGATGTCATTTTTTCCATTGTCCAATTGAATGAATGAAGAGACGGGCTTTCTGTCATGCTGCCAAATGTTTAAAGTTCTTTGGACTCCGCAAACATGGAACCCTTTGCTTGTAACGTACTTTTTTTTTTAAAGTTTCTGCTAATATGGCAGTTTAACAGCAAACCAAAGAGCATTCGCGCTACACTGACAGGACAGCTGATTTAGTGGTTGCCTAGCAACATGAATAACCGTAGCACACTGCTTTTTTTTCTAAAATCAACAAAAAAGTACCTCAGACAAATGCAGAGTCGTTGTGCAGGAGAGATGTTTTCACGGCAGAAGCTCTGTTTGGTGATGCTTGGGCCAATTTTTCTTGAATGATTATCAAACTGGTCCTTGTCAACTCTGAAATATTTGAATCTCTAATCGTCCAGACGGAGCTCTTGGATAAGTTAGTGAAATTCTCCGTGGTGCACCCAAACACTGCAGGATTTTTTTTTTCTTCTTCTCCAAAAATAAATCTTGTACTAGAGCTACTGCAAGTGCTTTTCGGAGATGGAAATCCATTGAAACTTCAGTGTAGTCGTGGAGAGCGCTGTTCACGGTTGCATAGCAACAACAGACACCACAGGAGCGCAAGCTTGAGCGCTTGCAAAGGAGGAAGCGACGCGGCCGCGCTTTCCACGCGTTTTTAGGCGCAATATGTGAAAGCTAAGAGTTTTTATATAACATATGAGACAGTTAGGCAACATCACATGACCAATAGTGCCGAATACCATCACGATTGAAAATGTGACACTGATTTCATATGACAGTTAAATAAACAAGTAATTAATATTAAGTCACTTACATTTTAGATGCAATATTGACTGTTTTTGTTCTATTTCTGCAGCGAAAATAGTTCAAAGATCACAGCAGAACCATAGTAACCAATCAGTCAGCTACACCCGTTCTCTCGCCTAACGTTTCCTCGCTGATCTCTCCTGCCAACTCTGATGGACTTTGATTAAAGAAACGCCGTATATCTATAGTCACGAGATGTAATGTTAAGCGTCAGCACACAACCGACGCTGACTACCGACAAACCAATCAAATCCGTTTAAAATTTTTTTTTTTTTTAAATTAGACCAAACACATTTTTATTTTTATTCAGGAGTTATTTATGAACAAAACGATAACTTTTGATAACAGTAGCCTAAAAATATTAATTAAAAAAAATATTGCGCAAGGGCGGGCACTAGTGAATCACAGGGCGGGCCAGGCCGCCCATGGTGCCCGGACTGCTCGTCGGACATAGCAACTGTAACTAAAGGGGTCCGGTCTTTGCCAAGGGCAATGTGTAAAAACTCATGCAAATGATAAGCTTTGGTGACCACGGAGCATTGCGTGTGAGCGTAACCGCGACAGAAGACGAAAGGTTGACAAATTTCTACCGGCTAATCGCGTCTCCCAGTATATCGCCCAGACCCCAACTTATTGTGCTCAGTAATACTTTAATATCGAGCACGTCTCTAATTCGCAATCGATAGAGGTTTCTGCAACCACGAGTGCTGCACCGAGTTCATATTCTGGATATTATAACTCTTTTTGTTTTTTACATCAAGCTCTTTGTATTCTGATTCATGTATTTCATCACCCTGAAGTGTCAATAGTGCAGTATATTTACTTAATGCGATGGCAAAGGCTCTAACATAGACATTTTATTTCGTGGAAACGATATATATCGTCATATCGCCCAGCCCTAATCACTAATACTGACAATATACAATCAATACTTTGTTTGACAGTGAAGTTTTATTGACTGCCTACACCTTTCCACTGTCATATTAACTATTCCTATAAAAATCCAAAAAAAAAAAAATCTGTACATGCATCCACAACAGCTCATAAAACTTCTCAGATAAGCTCTGCACCTTTCACACACTCTTATGATCAGTTTTTTGCACAGTTCATTTTATAAAAATGAATCTCACCAGTCCTCTGGTATATTTTTTTGCCTCACTTTTTTTTTTTTTTTTTTTTTTTTTTTTTTACGGCATGCATGCTGCTTTTTTCTCTGCTTGGTCTTGTTTAGAGGAAGTTATTTTAAAAAACAGCTTTCCAGAGTACACAGATGACCCAATAAGTAGTAAATCAAGTCCCTCTAACTATTTTTGATATTGACATGATGGAGATAAAAACGTATATATACCAATATATAATAAATATACCAATGATTCACATTTCAGAACTGTACATTTGAGAAAATGCGACTCTTGGTGATAAATTTAAACGTTTTAAAGGAAATGGAGAGAGCGACTGTTATTGCAGCTTGTGGTTTTTTGAGCATGTGACTTGCATGGTTTTCTCTGCCTTGCCCATCACTTGTGCACAGATGGCAAGCAGCGCAGAGATGACACTCTCTGGTGTTACAATGAGCTCCACAAGCAATTACGATGATTTTGATTTTTCAGGGAACTCCACAGATTACACTGACTACTACAGCCCTGTGGAGACTGATTGGATGGCACCCATCTCCAAGGTCTACATTCCTGTGCTGTACTTCATCATGTTCTTCATTGGCTTCTTGGGGAACCTGTTTGTCATTGTGGTCATCGGCAAAAGGCGTCAGAAAAACGGACGTCTTGTGGACACCTTTGTGCTGAACTTGGCATTAGCCGACCTTGTGTTTGTTCTCACGTTGCCATTGTGGGCGTTATCGTCACATTATGATGAGTGGCCCTTCGGTGAGGTCATGTGCAAGATCAGCAGCTTCATCATTGCGGTCAATCGCTTTTCCAACATCTTCTTCCTCACCTGCATGAGCGTGGATCGGTACTTGGCTGTTGTGCGCCTCATGGACTCTCAGTTCCTACGGAGCAGCAAGTGTGTGCAGATCACCTGTGGCGTGGTGTGGATCATTTCTATCTTCTTTGGAATTCCATCGTTGGTGTACCGTCGGTTGATAGACGAGATGAACTGTTTCGAGGATTCGAAATCCTCTTTTGTCCAAGGAATGAATCTCCTGACCATATTTCTAACCTTTCTGGTCCCTGTACTGATTCTAGGCCTCTGTTATGGGTCGATTTTGGTTAACCTGCGGCGTCACTGTCACACTGCCGCAAACTCACGTGCAGAAGCCAGACGACGACATTCCCTCAAGATCGTGTTCGCCATAATTGCGGCCTTTTTGATTTCCTGGCTTCCTTTCAATTTCTTCAAGACCGTCCAGATCATCTCACTGATTAGCACGGGAGATCTTAGCAAGGACACAAGGTCGCTCGTACTTAGTGGACTCACTCTGTCCTGCTGCCTGGCATTTCTCAACAGTTGTGTAAATCCAGCCATCTACTTTTTTCTGGATCAGCATTTCAGGCGCAGAGCTTTGGCCATGTGTCTGGGCTGCCTGGGTCAAGGAGACGTTCACCAGAGCTACATCTCCTCTAATTCTTTCTCTAATGGAACTTCTGAGACTTATTCTGTTAATTCGTCAACCCGTGGGCGGCTTTTCTCACTTGCTCAGAAGGAGTGAAATCCCTTGTAAGTGAAAAAATGAAAGTTGATTTAAGCTTTTGCTAAAATATGAATTAATCATACAACGCTTTTAATATAAATGTTGCGTATTTCTGCATTTATTTTATTTCAGTTGTCAGTTTTGCCATTTTTTTAAATAGAATATATGTGTACATATTACATAGTGTACAAGATTCATTAAAATAGATTTCATAAAATAAATTGCAAGCAATGTATGTATGCACACATTTTGACAGTTATCTAGAAAGATCATTCATTTAGATGGTCATTATATAGCAATTTAGTGTCAATTGTGCATGTTCATAATTTATTTTATTCATACTTTTAGATGTAACTTTAAAATAACTGTTTTTTTTTGTATTTACTTGTGTATATTTGCTAAGTACTATAAGCATTTATGGGTACATTTTTGATTTTTTTTTTAAATCTAGAAAGCTTTATTAATCTATGCAGTCATTACATTGCCATTTCGCTGATAATTGTGAACATTGTACATTTTTTGTTATGCTTATGCTATTCCTCGATGCAAACTTATAATAAATGTTTTTATGTATTTACTTGTGTATGCGTGCTAAGTAATAAACATTCTTACAATAATCAAAGCCTCATTCAAATGTCTTAAGAATATTATAACATACACAAAACACTTTTGAAACACATTTGAACATATTGTATATGTAAACTCCTAAGTGCAAAAATGAAGAAAAACAGCCTTTGCCTACCGTCCTTCTGAGCCGATTCTGATTCAGCGTCCTACTTCAAAACATGGCACTGATCAGTCATGGTCGCTACAATCAATGAACAAATGAGAATGGCAAATGGTCTATAGCAAACAGGTTTCATTTTATTCTGGACTATTTTCTCATGAGAAACTGAGTTTGTAACTGTAAGATGTGAGAGTTCAATGGTTCACAGTTGGTAACGTGGCATCTTAAATGAATCACACACAGCAAGTTTCAAGGCAAAGTGGTTCTCGCTTGTACCACTCAGGAGGCAAACTTGGGTCACAACCTTTTTCTTAGAAAATTAAAGAACACTTCTGATGTTCTGAACCCGACAAGAATGTGTGAAGAATGAAATGGAAAAAACACTGGCACAAAAAACCCCCCAATGTCAAGCAGTCAAAAAAAGCTACCAGATACGCAAAAGTCTTTCTGTTCCAGAGAACAGTCTGCCATAGGGGAAAATAAATAAGTACATTTTATATATAAACTCAAATAAATGCCAGCCTATGATTCATTTCAGCAGTCGAGTCAGATTGTTTCTGAAAGTTCAATGGTTCATGAATTTTTAGGTATGCCACTTAGTTTTGTAATATATCATCAGATTTGATCGAGGTCACTAAAATGTTCCCATTACCACTAGCTATACATTCCATCATTTATAATCAAATAATGAAAAAAATCATTAAAATGCACCAGTTCATTGATATATTTTTTTTTTAGGTCTAATTCTTTTCTTAATTTTTCAGAACAAATAATCCATCGACACAAACACATTCTCAAGTACACTTGATGCCTAGCTTCAGATCAACTAATTAAATTAATTAACTGACCTGGTTTCATTGACTTTGCTTACTTTTATGAGCCAGTCAACATAAGCAGCTACTACCTTTCCCCAGCACAAAAATGCCACATGCTTTTTCTATGTTCTTTTACTAAAATGGGTTATGACCTATGCTTCACTTTTAGCTTCACGTTTTACAACTGCCTTTACTGACCACAGTTTAAGATGACAGAAGCTGGGTGAGAATGTTATTTCACAAACATTCTCATGAATGTTTTACCATGCATTGCATTTAGAGCTGTGATAACCTATTCTCGGTTTGAATCTCCTAATCCTGTATCTCACTTTGTTCCACTGACCACAAATATGACGACATAAGAAAGGGTATGTGTTCGTGAAACTGAAAGGCTAGCATACAATTAGTTCTTAAAAAAAAATTGTTTTGTTTTTTTGTTTTTTTACAAAAAGTAGGCTCACAGTTTCCTGGTATTGAAATATATGTAGCCTATATTTTATTTTTTACATTATATATGTATTTTTACGCAACCAGTATCACTTTATTATATACTGTGAAAATGAAGTGTTCCATTAAATGTCTCAACTTTTCAACTTGTTTCACACTCAGTTTGTGTTTACTTAATCTAATATGTGAAAACTGCAAAAAAAAAAAAAAAAAAAACTAAGATAAATAAGATCATAAAAAATAAGAAAAGATGTTAAGTTAAAGCCACTTTTTTTTTCCTTCTTTTTTTTGCACCAGTTTGGTCACATGATGCTTTGTGGCTTATGTTTAGACAAAGGCAATAATGTTGTCTACAGAAACTGTATATCAATAGCAAAGCATGCGGATATTTATCTTCTCAGGAAACACACTTTCAACACAGCTTTTAGAAGGTTTAAGTGATCTAGACATCCGATATACTGTCTTGTGGTTCAGGTGCTGGCAAAACATCTCAGTAGTACTGATAATCTTAAGCTTATAATCATATTATATATATATAAATAAATTATATAAAGTAAAATGTTTGCAGCATTGACTGGAGTCATAGATTAAATAAACTGCAAAGTAAATGTTTCTTTCCTCTTAGAGGACACATCATGTTACATCATGGAGGACCTCAAAAAGCCCTAAAGTAATTTTAAACGCTCTTTGTTGATTTTCCCCCCCTGTCTTTATACTACATTAGTCGCCTCATTTAGGCCCAATACAATGTTTGATGTAAACCAGTGCTTCCCAAACTGTGGACCGTAGCGTTATTGCAGGGGGGGCCGTAGCTAATCCAAATCAATATATTAAAATAAATAAAATATTCTAATAATTGTTCTAAAATTTGATTTTTTTTTAAAGTATGTAAGGTTAGTGTTTGGATATAAATATATTTGTAAAGAATGTTTACATCATAGTTCACATAATTCACATGAAATTCTTACAAACTTGTTATTAAATGTATTTGTAGGTAAATGTCGGTATATTTTTTGACAGCAGGGTCATGGAGCTTTTGCAATGTTTTTGGGGGGCCTTACCCCTCCTAAGTTTGGGAAGCTCTGATGTAAACAATATTACTTGGTAAAGTTAGTAAAACAATATTGCCTTAGACCTTCTGTTTATACTTAAACAGCATGGTGATGGATTTTTAAATTAATTTATATTTTTATTTTATTTCTTTTGTTTTTGTCATCAAAAACGCTAAAGATTAAGAAGAAACACTGCTGACATCTTGTGGTTGAGCTTCAGCAGTGCGTTGAAATTCCCAAGTTCCTAATGGCAAGTGTTCATCAATTATCTTAGGTTCTATTATCATGAGACTGCATTATTACGTGGTATTGGTATAACTTAACTTACAACAAATAAGGGTATTTTTTGACCCTGAGCTACACAGCAGCGAGGACAGACGCAAACCGAAACTTTCACAGGCTTTATTCATGTGTGACGGAAACTTTTTTTTATCTGTTTGTTTCAAAATGACAAAACATTTTCACAGATAGACACCACAGTGCTGTTATTGACACACTGGTCCATTCTGCTTGATATACAAATAATGCAGGATTAACAAATTAACGGGCTCGAAATCCAACCGACGGTTAAAATGAGATAACGATTTTGTACTTAAACCTAGATTAACAATTCCAAATGTCACTTATTCGGATCTTTACTTGTTACCTTATGAGATACTGCAACGATACTGCATTGGAAAGTTCATCAAATCAACTAGTGAAGCTTGCTCTCTTTTTGTGCCTGGGGCAGGAGCATTTACTGTGAGACAGTCTCCTTTTCAAGGTGAAACCTTTCATATGTTAATAAAAGGCACTAGCACCCCGCAGTCCCATAATGGCACATTACGTTCCTCCTTCTCTGCTTTTCAGAAGGTTCGACTGCATGCGGCTCAACCGCTCATTTTACAGAAATCTCAAAAGCCCCCATTTCCTATTATATAGTGCCTACGTCGTTCGCAAACAATTTAAGCCATTATTATAACAGGATCTATCAGCATGTATTCAATCAAACGATGTCCGATTCGTGAACGATTCTCTGTTTTGAATCGCTTTACTAAATCGGCCTGAGGAATTCGTTCACGAGTCAACAGTTCAACTGAATACTAAACCTAAATCCTCTGTCCGATTCGCAAGGATTTGAATGATGGGGAAAAGTTACTTTGTCGTGGTTGCAACAAACATAACTAAATGTACAGTGAACACACTTATTAAAAGATGCATTTTTTGCCGTAAAATGGAATAAACTGCAATAATTTAAAGGGTTTAGAATAGCTAAACCAGTGTTCTTTTGCGAGTTGTTCGAAAGAATCGACTCTAAAAAATGAGTCGGACATCTGATCACTAGTTCAGTCAGCGCTGTGAAACACACTTATTAAAAGATGTATTTTTGCCGTAAAATTGAATAAACTGCAATTATTTAAAGGGTTTAGAATAGCTAAACCGGTGTTCTATTGCGAGTTGTTCGAAAGAATCGATTCTCGAAAATGAGTTGGACATCTCATCACCAGTTCAGTCAGCGCTGTGAAACACACTTATTAAAAGATGTATTTTTGCCGTAAAATTGAATAAACTGCAATTATTTAAAGGGTTTCGAATAGCTAAACCGCTGCTCTACAGCGAGTTGTTCGAAAGAGTCGATTCTAGAAAATGAGCCGGACATCTGAACACTAGTTCAGTCAGCGCTGTGAAACACACTTATTAAAATATGTATTTTGCCGTAAAATTTAATAAACTGCAATTATTTAAAGGGTTTCGAATAGCTAAACCGCTGCTCTACAGCGAGTTGTTCAAAAGAGTCGATTCTAGAAAATGAGCCGGACATCTGAACACTAGTTCAGTCAGCGCTGTGAAACACACTTATTAAAATATGTATTTTGCCGTAAAATTTAATAAACTGCAATTATTTAAAGGGTTTCGAATAGCTAAACCGCTGCTCTACAGCGAGTTGTTCAAAAGAGTCGATTCTAGAAAATGAGTTGGACATCTCATCACTAGTTCAGTCAGCGCTGTGAAAAAAGTTTCTGGAGGGGTGAGGTACATACCATTGTGACATGGGGGTATGGTTTTAAGTTCCCATAAAGGTGCTGTCGTAAAACTCATAGAGTTAAAACACAGCTCTCCCACTTTTTCAGACGTCTTATATTGACTTTGCAGCACTGAGAATTTCTTTAAAATGTTATTTCCGCCGTCGGAGCCGTGAACGAGAATCTACGTGCGAAGCAGCACCTTTAGTTCGCGTGGTTTGGTAGCGTCCATTCTTCAGAGGGTCGCTTACATCAATTTGGAATGCAGCGCTGGAGAAAACGTGGAGAAATAATATGAAAATGCAATGCGTAAACATTTGACGACTCTGCGTAGGTTTCCCTGTTATGACGACAAAAGGTATGGTACTATTTTCCTTAATCCTCAATAGCTGTAGCATGAACTAAAACAGCACCAGATGAAAATTGAGCGTATCTGCCACTTCAACCAAAGTTTTGCAAGTATTCAATCTCTTTTTAAATATTCAAATTTGGGCACATGTAACGAAAATTTATAAATTGTATATCTACTATTACGTAATTCTAAAGCACTGTGAACTGAATGAAACTGAACTAAGTAACATTAAACCGGCATACTCAAATCCAGGCTCTATTGAAAGTATCCCTTATGCATTTTTTTTTTTTTTTATTTAGTGGTTAAGTCATACTCTACATGTAATTAAATGTAAACATTTTAGTTGGAAAATCATTTTGAATAACCAGACATTAGTCTACATTTTGTTACAGCTCAGTTGTTGTCTTTTAAGTAAAATCAAAAAAGTGATGCAAAATATACAAACTGCAGCAATAAGATCTTTGCACTTTTTGAATTTTTAATTAGCAACAAAGAAAACCAAGTTTTAAATTCTAAAAAATAAAAAATTGAGTAGATATGAATATTGTGACACACAAAGTTGATGGGAACAAAGATGTGGTCAAACTATGAAAACACTTTATACAGTGTGAATTTTTCAGTGCTTGCGATTGTTGTTTAAATGGAAGTTTAGTATTGTATGGACAGTCAAGAGAAGAACCTGCACAGGTATTTTTGCTGCACCATGACAGTCACATGCTTATATTGTTACATTGTCTAAAGGTGGATATTATTTTACACTCCATTCTTTATTAAGGTGGGAACACTCATTTTGGTTTGATGCTTAAAAAGACAAATGGACTAGGTCAGTCAGTCTCAAAACAGATCAGAACTAAACTTTTTATCTAATAAAGGCGACACTCTGAAGTCTCATTGCATTATTGAGTTGTCTTTCTTACAAAAGGAACAACATTCCTCGTGTAATGCTGTGGATCCCAGTGATCAGTGTGACTCGGAGCATCAAGGGTGATTTGAGTGGGCCGGCCTGAGAGGGAGGTGTGTAGACCACTGAACATGAATAGCCCTGGAATCTGTGGTTTTGTTGGTTCATAGCCAGGGTCGGCCAAACCGGAGCCAAGCAGCGTGTGTGTATTGTTTGCTGCCGACAGCTCAGTTTTAAGGCTCTCATTAGCACCTCTGGATATGGCCTAATACAATGACAGGCGCTGTAGTGATGTTTCTATTTCATCCACTTGTGCAGCAGCACATTTTACTGCATATGACTTTCGAAACCTGTTTATGTGTTGTGCATATTGTAAATTCTTCTGAATAACTTCCCGTCTCACATTTCCTTCTCATATTCCTTCCCACGCAAAAACGTGTTAGACTGTATGATGTCTTATTTGACGTAAGTAAGAACAGTTATTGTAGAAAAGTGAGTCACTTATGATCAGCACAGTTTCCTTTTCTACAGATGAATACATCCAGCTTCCTTTTATGCATCATTCAGCTCTTGTGAACATGAAGGAATTAGTCAGAAATGGTCTTTTATTAAAGTGTTACTTTTACACAGTTGCATACCTAGAATATCAACTGTTCTTTGCAGTGACACAAAGACTAAACAGGAACAGACTAAAGCCATATGTAACCATAACACACTGATTTCAAAGAAACACTCCACTTCCTCTTGGACAAAGAAAGGACGATTAAAACGATTAAAATAAGATATTGTTTCATGAGTACCAGATAAAGGAACATCAGTGCAATGCTGCCCTGCATGTTTCCTTTTTTGTGGCAGTAAACATGCAAACTATAATTTACATTTAAAATAATTGTTCTCATTCCAAGTTCAACAGCATTTGTGCTACAGTTACCACAACCACTTTGTAAAAGCAAAAATCAAGGTTACAGTGAGGCACTTACAATAGAAGTGATTGTGGTCATTTTAAAAGCATAAATCTGAAGCTTCTAAATTTAGAATATAACCTAAAATAATTGTTCTTTTAAAACATTAGCATTATTTGAGCTTTAAACTTATTTTTGCCACTTTTACATTCATTTTAGGTTTTTAAGCCTTACGTTGTCATTGTAAAATAAGACTGAAAAGGCTTGTAAGCCTTTTTTGGGCCTCATTCATTTCCATTGTAAGTGCTTCATTGTAAACCAGAATTCTTCTTCTTTTTTTAAGAAAAGGAGGGGCAAATCAAAGATATTTTTTTAGTAATCAACATTTTGCCAAGAGCTTTTGAAACCCGTAATATTCCTTTAATGAGCTCTTCAAAGTTTTTGTGTTTTTTTTTTCTGTTATTGTTCTACTATTTGCCTATTATTATAATGATTATATTCAATGTGTGCGATGTCCCGGGTGAACTAGCCACAAACATTTTCCACTAGTAGACAGACATACTACCGCCCCAGTCACAGCAGAGTGAGTTAAGCCAGGATCTGTGAGGTCCGTTTCATCTGCTGAGTCTTGCCGCAGTTGTAATGAATATATGGAGGGAAAGTACTCACTCCTGGGGTTTGAAGCCTTAGGGATTCGTGCTGCGCTGCAGTGCTGCTGGTGGTACAGCGCACAACACTTCAGTCCACATCAGAGAATCCATCTGTGCTTTGGCTCATTTGAAACCAATTTCCACTTTACATCCTCTTTCTCCCAAAAGGGAGCCTCGCGGCCACACAACTACCAAATGCCAGGGTGCGGCGTTGGTGTTCACAGGCCTCAGAGACCCTTATTCCCTCTCGGTCTCACATGCTTTAATTATGCAGTGTCTTTTTCTATGGCTACTAGTTTGGAGTAATTACAAGTCACTAATTACTGACAGTGACCCACAGAATGTATATTTAGGAGTATATATTTAGGACCTTCCTGTTCCTATTAAGGTAAAATGTAACATTTCCTCATGCTTGAAGATAGCAATGTTTTTTTTCAATGTCACAAGATGGTTAGTGGAATGTTGTTTTGACAAAAGTCTTGTTATGGTTACCCCTTAGTAGACCACTTTTCTGCTTTTCTGTCTATCTGGATTAATCCTACTCTTCTGCGTTACATAATCTGTCTTCCTAAGTGTAACATCCCTTTTTTGTTCACATGCTATGCTTTAGTATATCACATTCTTTCGTTGTAATTTCATACAGTATAATTATTACACTGTAATTTACATTTTACACATTTAGTCCTTTAGCAGACGCTTTTATCCAAAGCGACTTACAAGTGAGGATGTAGTTTAGGATTTAATTTAGTTTAGCCTAATTATGTTTTGTTTTTTTGCTGATACTTTAAACTGAACTAAATGTTTTTTGGGGTGAACTAAAATGTGCTTAATGTGGTAACATTTAAATTTATTTGTATTTATTTAAAATGACTGAATCAACCAGAACTAGATTGGTTTACACTAAAACAAATTTAGAGTTAGATCATACTTGCACATTTAACTTTTTTCAATGTGAATGCAATATCATGAAACTGGTTTCAAACTTGTTTCTTGACCATACTCAAATGGCCTCCACAGTCACCAGATCTCAATCCAATAGAGCATCTATGGGATGTGGTGGAACGAGAGATTCACATTATGGATGTGCAACTGACAAATCTGTAGCAACTACGTAATGCTATCATGTCAGTAGGGGCCAATATCTTTGGCAAAAGGGGGTCCATTCTGGTACTAGCAAGGTGTACCTAATAAAGTGGCCGGTGAGTATATATTCTCTCGTATTTAATGGCAAAAGATTCAACATCATGCTTTTTCTGAATCTTCAGTGTAAATCAAGTGAAATTTCTCCTCCTAGACCTTATTCTACACATGAGTTTTTGTTTCTGATGTAGACGGGACACAAGTAAAGGTTAATAAGCGACTGTCACAGTTCACTGGTGTTCTCAGCATGGCCGAGCTCCCTGTCTGAATGGGCAGGATGGGGGGAGATTCCCACAATAATAAAACTCTCTCCAGCTCTCATACGTGTTAATCCGACATCCCGGGGAGAATGGAGATATGAATCTACGGACTTCCATACAATATCAGTAGAACCTTGTAGACAGCTAATCCTATGGAAATCCAGTGGATGTAGCACTAAATAAACAAAGTATATTCAATCACAACTGTCTTGAAAAGTATGTTAGTTTAGATATTTGACCCGTCTCTGGCCTCGCAAACTACTGTTGCCACATAACGTCACATGCATTTTTAATGCGTCCCAAGAAACTCTTTTAACAGAAAATAACTCATACTAGCTCTCTTCATAGGTGGTTGTGGTATAAAGCTACAGAAAGATCAAAAAAAAAAAGAATCCTAGAATAAGCTAATTAATGTCATCCGAGTAGTTATCAGATAAACAAGCACTAATTAATTGTCGTTGTTTTCTTTATCAGCATCAGTTTTTGGAAAGTTCCCTACTTAATATAATCAAGTGTGTTTGCTTGATTCGTCTGAAATAGAACACTTGGGCCTATAGTATCTCCTAGCAGGGAAGTCCCTTTGGGGTTTGTTCTGACACAAATAACATTATCCAGAAAACTCAATTAGTTCCTACAAAACTCAAGTCTTGTAGCTAAATCTGGTCAGTTCAGAGGTTAGTGCTCGATTCTGTGTTTGTGAAGCCCAGCCCATGCTTATGTAGGCAAAGGCAAGTAAGGATTTCTGGATTCTGCCATCATGTTTTTTTAAACCCGCATGACTTTCTTTCTAACACAACCCCTATTGTATGAACTTAGAAAACTTGATATGTACTGTAGCTCATGAATCCAGTCAGCTCTCTTTTTATGTTAAGTTTATGGAGCTTTGTTTTTGACAGTTGAAAACTTTAGTTCCTGTTAAATTTGACATTGATCCCAATTTCACCCTATTGTTAATGCTGTCTTTGTTTGATGTCAAGATATACAAATGGATCGAAGAAGAAAATAGCATAAGTAGTCTTTTGTATTGTCTATATGGAATTGCACTCAGAAATGATCGCTTATGAAAATAAAATAATTGTGCGACTTGATTATGACTTGCATTGCTCATGTGAGCAAGGTAGTTTAAAATTTGATTGAGAAAATAGATTCAAAAGTTTACGTGCTTAATGTTTTCCAGCTAATTGGATTAGTTCAGGTTTACACCTCCCATTCTAATAAGAAATGTTGTCAGATTGTTGTAGTACTGATTATTATTTGAGTGCACGAAACTGATCAAGCTGAAAAAGGCCTGATTTTTAATTTTTGAATTGATTATTCTGTTAGTTTTTTTGTTTTGTTTTTTAAATAGGACCCATGGGTTTGATATTTTTACATTCAATTACTCGAATATGCAAAATGACCATCCCATCCCCATTATTTTCGTAAAGGATAGCCACATTTTTCGCATGGGATATCCAAGTTGTGAAACCAGATACTGGTATGCTCCAGCAGTCGTGTTTCCTTGGTCATTTGTTGGGTGATACGATGCTATCCTGTCTGGCAGCCGTGGTGGCTCCTATAGGCGTTTAACTGGCATTCTTGGAGAGCCAGTGTGAGGACAAGGATCCTGAATGTATGCGAGCGATGCATGAGAGCAGCAGGTGCAGCGTCTCCCACGGTGTTCTGGAGAACCGTTCCTGTGACATCTGTGTGTGTGGGTTGGTTTCTTTTTGGTTCAGAATGTCAGAGTGAAATGATTGTCTATACAATGCCTCACTGAGGACACTGTATGCATTACAACAGCATTTGCATAACAGTACCTTTAAAAGAAAGACAATTGAACTAGGGGTTTGTTTGTTTGCTTGCTTGTTTGGTATCGTATCTTTGCAATAGTTAGTTTTATAAGATTGGGAAAATCTGAGAAATATAAACTGCAGAAATCAGAAGTCTCAAAAATATTTCAGACTACAGTAAATGATCTTATATATTAGTAAATGTTAATGTAATCCATACAAGTTCTTGGAGCTTATGGTTTAAGAATGCTGTCACCAGTAGGGGGCAGCAGGATCTTCTAAAAACAGACTCGGTACAGTTCAAAAAAAGGCTGTGATCAATCATTGCAAATTATATTATTGGTAAAACAATTTGAGTGTAAAGTAAAACAACAAAAAAACTGACTCTGAGTATTTTTCTCACAATTTTGCTTTAACAGAAGGATTTGAAGTGAATAAAAGAAAGTAAAACTTGATGATCATGTTCTTAGAATAATTTGAGAAGATCTGAACAGCATTTGAGCTTCAAACATCTGAACATCTGCACAAAAAAGTTCACACGATTACCCAAATGTGCTTATTTGATTGGTGATGCAGAAATATTTCTTAGTCATTTTATTCCTTAAACATTTCTTTGTTTTAAAACAATGAAACTTTTATCATTTCTTTCCGAGTTTAAAGTACATTTTTAGTTTCTAGATTTTCTGGTCTCGACTTTTTTACACCTTTATGATGTGATTTCATCACTTGCTACATACTTGTGTGTGTACATGCTGATAACTAAGACAACAGCATGAGTTATAGCCTTCGTCAAGTGTCTACATGAGGTGTGACGCTGCGATAACACACACACACACTCACACATACAGAGGTATGTGCAAGACGCGCCCAGGTTCATTTCACAGTAACTCCTACTGTTGCTCATCCTGAGTCAAGAGTGCAGTGTGGAGCTAGACATCTCATGGAAATCTACTGATTTTGTTCACCGGATGCACTAATACTTTAAAGGGGATCAGTGTTTTACAATATGTAAGTACTTTTATATGATAATGATTGTAGTTCATCATACAATACGTCATACAAGTTCAGGTAAAACCTTTCCAGCACAGTTGTCTCGCATTCTATTTATATTTTTACTGGTTTAAAGAATGTTCTCACTGATCTGGTGATCTGTTCAAGTAGGCTAATTTCAAGTGATATTTTCTTTTGGGGTAGTTAAATGTGTTTAAACTGATGGCTTTCACTGATTTTTCTTTCACCAATATTCATAAAATTGTAATTAATCTGTTATCCGTTCTTTAATATCAAGTGTACCGATGAATAACACCAACTTTTTATCGCCACTCATTCTCAAATCAAGAAATGTGTGGTAGCTTAAAATGAACACAGCTAAAAACAGAGCAAAATAACACAACTTTGAATAAATGTTATTGTTTTAATAATAATAATAAAATGCAGAAATAAAATCATAAATAACTTGATTCTCCATCTGATTGGACTTTTGAAGATCAAAATATGACGAAGAAAAAAATCAACAGGCGCAAACATTCAATATATAGCCTGTTTCTGAACATGAGCTTGTTTCCTTGTGTTATTTCTCTTCAAAAGGTTGTAATGTCATGAATGACTGATCCGGTTGCACTATTAGTGACAGAGTCATCTGCAGTTTCAGAGTAATAAACTCACAGCTGTAATGCACTGTCACTGTAATCCAACAACTGACTGATTATATATCTAATATTTAACATCTTTTAATCATTCACTAACTGTAGATATTCACAACTTGCTCAGGACATTGTCATCATGACGTAAAATATCATTTTGACATACTAACAGGAAGCTGTTCAGACTCTTGTCAGAGTCATACACCGAAGAACATATGTGTCACAAGCTGGTAGTGGTCTGAATTTTGGCACTGTAATTCCAGATGTTGGGGGAAGAATTTTTAAGCAAGATTAATATATATATATATATATATATATATATATAAAGATATATATTTTTTGATTGAATAACACTAATCAGCTCATCATAGTCATGAATGCACATGCTAATCAGTCAATTCTTTTCCTGTGGCTAAAACAGCATTGTGCTTTAGCAATACAAAATCATACTTTCAGCTCCCATTGAATGTGTAAACCAATGTCAGATGTTTTGTATAAAAGCATCTGCCAAATGCGTGCATGTAAATGTAAGTAATGCGCAAACCAGTGTGTAGCTAATCACAGTTCCCCTTTAACTTCCTTTAAGCAGTCAACAAACTGTTGTAGTGAATCAAGGTTAATTAATTACAAGTGAGTGCAATGAGGCATAGCAGCCCTCTTCATTAACCTCTTCTGTCTCAGGCATTCCAGTGTTGTAATCTAAGAACAGCACGCCCTTGTTCCTCCTGGAAAATGGACATTTTTCAGATACAGGAGGAAGAGTGCTTACTTGAATGCCCTCTTAGTTAAAGCTTTCCTAAGCTCCTGCTGACGGCGCATAGCTGAGAGGCGTAGTTAGACTGTGATTTTTAGTGGCCCTGTGAAAACTATTGTTTGCCAGAACAGTCTCCTGGAATCCGCTCTGACCCCTGTGGCTCTGGGTCAGGAGACCCGTCACGGCTGAGGGGCTGAGTGGTTCCACGAGATTAGTTGTAGTTCACTTTGGCTTGAACAGCTAAATTGGTCTCTGGTGAGTTTGCATGAGTGTGATAATAGTTATATTTGCTTTTTAGGAACACGTGAAGTAAGAGAAAACCAAGGCTTTCACTTCGAAGACCGCTTGACCAGTAGTCATGGAAGGCAAAGAGGAGATCAGTGATACTGACAGTGGGGTTATTCTGCACTCTGGTAGGTTCAGTCTCATTTACACCTTGGTTATACAATGGCATACTGTATGCTGTATTATGTAGCATGTGGCTGTGAGGTTAAAGGGATAGTTCACCATATATATTTTTTTTATCAAATGCAGCCTTGGTGAACAAAAGAGACTTCTTTCAAAAACATTACAAAAAAAGTTTTGCAAGTTTTTTTTTTTTTGTTTTACTTAACATGCATTATCAAAAGATGATTAGTTTTCACTTCTAAAAAGGACATTGTAATGTACATTACACTTGTAACGGTTGAATCGGAAGCAACCGCCACACAGGTTTTTAAAAAGCCTTTTTAAACTAGAACAACTCCTAAGAAATGTGCAGTTGAATGTTTTGCTTTTGTGTCATTGTTCAGTTATGTCTTTGTGTGATTGAAAATGTATGTTAAAGAATTCAGTAGATAAGCTCTCTAGACACGCCAGAGGCTTTTGCCTACGGTCTCCGGATACGGATGAAAAAGAAATTCTTTGTTGTCAATCATTTAGCCGTTTTCAGTGACTCATAAGTAACCTTCATTTTCATTTTTGATCATATGTGAGTTTTTGTTTCCTTAAAGTTTACATCAGCTTCTGAGATATGCACACGCTGATTATAATTTGACATCATTAGGTTTTTTTGTGGTTATGATACTATATTTGTGCTGCCAATCGTAATTTAGTTATGATTTAGATTTAGTACGGACAACGTGTAGAGTCATATCATCTTTACTGGCTATACTAGTATTGAGACAAAGACTAATTCTTCATGTAATTGCTTATTTTCTGTTATTATCTTGAAGCTGCTCCTCATCAGGATGTGTTTTGTGTGTCGTAGGGCCTGACAGCCCCACCACAGTGATGAAGGATGTAAAAACTCATACTCGGGTCATGAAACTGAAGCAGCAATCTCTGGAAGACAGGCTGAAGATGTGCTTACTGGAGCTGAAGAAACTCTGCATTAGAGAGGCCGTAAGTCTCCATTCACACTCATAAACATGCACATGGACCCACCAAAACACTACTAAAGAGAGATAAGGAAGTTTGGAATTAGGATTTGTTATTTTCCATTGGAATTAGGAAATTAGTGGGGACTTCCAGTGCACACTGATAACATCATGTTTTTGGAATGTTCTGCCATAAATAACTTAAATAAATAACTTCAGTATATCTTCCTAGCAATAAAAAACATTCTCACCTCTCTAAAGAACATGACAGGATATTAAATATGTAATAAAGATTTGGCATTGACTGAATGAGCAAGTCGCCAAATTTCATCAGCTTCAGACCCAGAGGCTTTCTGGTGTATTAGTCCTCCTGGTAAGATGTTAAGTCACAAAAATGCATCATTGTTTCCTGTTGGAGTCACTTGCTGGGACTTGTCCAGATGTTCTTCAGTGTCTCATGACACCTTTATGTCACAATAAGTCTGAAGTCACGCCAATGTGTGTATCATCTGTTTTTTGAACTTCACCTCTATTGTGGCTCTTTAAAGAGCTGTGGGCTTGTGGTTTTTGTCTCAAAGAGAATTGTATCTAAACGTATGCTGGCATGGATTTGGAGAAGATAGATGGCAGGTTTAGCGTGGCAGGTATAGCTTAGGAAAGAACCAAATATTTCAACAACAGGCTTGCATAATGTAGCGGTTGACGGCAATAACTTGTCCCAACTCGCTAAAAGGTTTCACACTGGAGAAACAGGAATTCCAGATAAAGGTTTGTTCTCGATAACTTGCTTGGGACTTGCTCTTTTTTTACATAATTAAATATAATTAACGGAATTATTCTTACAAATTGGAAAGACAATCTGCTCGACTGCCCTGAAAAAATTTAAATACTAGTTTTAAAGACATCAGTTGTAGGGATACACAATATATCAGTAAAATGTTGACTGATATTCATGAATTTTATTGTATTTTTAATTTTGATGGAATTTTAACATTGGTGCATTTCTAATCAGTTCCCTCTTCTCTTTCAGGAGCTCACAGGACATTTGTCCTCAGACTATCCTCTGTTACCTGGAGAGAAGCCGCCTCAAATTCGCAGGCGCATCGGAGCTTCTTTTAAGTTAGATCAGCCAAGCATCCTACATAGAACTGAGGTAAAGACCTGAACTGACACAACTGACATAATATAGATCTGGATAAAAATCGACTGTTTCCAAGTCATTAGACGTATTCTGAAGGACCAGTATTATTCCTATAAATAAGTTTGAATCTCACAAACCAATCACGTACATGTCACACAGGACTCTGAGCTGAACTCTGTGGAGGCTGATCTGGCTCTTCAGCAGCAGATATGCATGGCGGCCCAGAGACTGTGCCAGGAGGAACATCTAAGCAAGGCGGTGAAGAGGAGTCATCTAAAGCAGTACCAGCGGGAGGAAAGGAAACTCAAAGATCTTCAGGAAGCCGTGTTCAGGTTGCGACTGGAACACTCCCGATCCTCACCACGCCCTGGCATGATAGCACAGAGGGGTGAGGGATTTAAATGAGCTCTTTTTTCAATGAATTTGATTATCAAACATCATCTTGTTCTTACATTTATCTATGTTTTGTATGAAGGTGCTTCAGATGATAGCTCATTGTCAGACTTGGCTGTGCTTGATGAGGGTAAGTGAAAACCATGTTTGTGCTGAACTTTTTTTTTTTTTCATGTAAGTAAAATAAAAAAAATTCTAATTAAATATATACAATAATTTATATAAATGTAAAATGTTAATTTTCATTATATATATATATTCCATTTATATTTTATATTTATGTTATATATACATATAAACATTTTGAAGAATATATTTTTCTTCATGCTATTAGTCAATTACCCATGTACCATTAATTAATATAATCTATCTCTCATCCATGTTTCAGTGGAACTGTCTTCCCAGCTTTCTTCAGAGCCTCCTGCTCCTGCTGTAGATCTTCACCCTCCAACTATTACCATCTCTCATCCCCCTCCTCACACACCTGTAGACCCCTCCTACCGGCCCCTCGAGGCCATTTCCCGTCAAACCCCCCCACAATCCCTGGAGGACTTGCACACATGTCAGAGTCCAATCTTAGAGCATGACCCTGCCCCCATTCAAAACTCTCCCTGGATGGAGACTAGTTTGGACCAGCCCTATCAGAAAAAGAAAAGATCTCACTCTAGTAGCATTAAATCAAGGTATATCTATCTTTTTTTTATCCTCTGTTTCTTGTACAATGCGAAACTAGTGTTAAATGTGAAAAGCATGTGATCCATGACCTTTGTAAAGCAGTTTTGACTCACCTGGTCATTAAGACATCACATAGTAATTTTTGGGGTGGGTATGACCACACCTCCTCTTCTGTAATGGCCTTTAAGTCATCTCAAGGTTGATTTATGGAAGACACATATTGTTGTCAGTAGAACACGTCATAACAGAACTACAGCTGTACTGTTTCGGTTTTGTCTTCGTAATTGTAAAATAACTGCTCTTGTTTTTCCACGTATCTGTAGTCCTGCTGTTTCCCCCACTTTGCCTCCTCTGGAGCTTTGTCTTGCGGAGGCCGGGATGCCACTGCAAATACCTATCCATGCTGCCCTGAAACACACACAATCCTGCAGCGCGCCCTCCACTCCAGAGATGCACCTACGCAGGAGACAATCCCTTAGGTCTGCTCGCAGTTTACTCACAAATCTCTTATATACACTACCGTTCAAACATTTGTATGATTATTTAATGAGTTTGAAAAGTTTTTATGCTTACCAAGGCTGCAACGGTAATATTATGAAATATTATTTTAATTTAAAATAACAGATTTTTTTCTACTTTAATACATTTTCGAATGTAATTTACTCCTGTGATGGCAAAGCTGAATTACTCCAGTCTTCAGTGTCACATGATCCTTCAGAAGTCATAATGATATGCTGATTTACTGCTCAAGATGACGGATCATGTATAGCCTTTTCACACAACAGCTGGAATAATTAAACTTATCATTTTGATGGCGGATTGTGTGGTATGACAAATTACCGTTAGAGATTAGACTGTACGGAAATTGAAATCTACAGGTAATGTGAATGCATACTAACAATTTAATCACCATTGGTAGCACGATTTATGCATTTTTTTCTCAGTTGGTCAGAGCAAAATTGGCAGATTTGTTACTTACTTGTTCAGATGACATTTTCCTGTAAAAATTCTTATTTTGGTCGTACTTCCAAGTCTACAATCTGTGATTCCGAAGTACAGTATCCACACCGGTGTGATGACTGACAGCAAACATTAGATTCTAAGGAGCCGTGCCGATGCACAACCCACGTCAAGCCATTAATTCCGCAAATAACTGCAACTGCGGGTTTCAAACAGAGATGGCGACAAAGATGCAAAACTTACGGACTGCAGCTTTAAAAAAAAAAAATTACTAACCACAAACTTTAGAACTGGAGTATACACATGTGTTTTATGGATATTATAGCCATCTCAAATCTTAACAAGTCTATTAATTTCTCATTTTAACAGATATCCCAGCACTGAACCTAACCCTTATGATCCCGAGCGGGAGCGTGGGCGCTCAAGGGGCCCCAGGAGACGGTTGACAGACTTTGTGGTGACATCTTCCGAATACTCCCCTATAAGACTGAATATCGGAAACCCTGTGTACTACTCTAGTTCTGAGGACAGCAACTCGGAGCACTCAGTGCAGTCCTACGCCAGCTCGCCCTGCCAGGAGCACCCTGGGGAACTTCCGTGGCCCTACCAAACTCAGTACGGATACCATTATTCCAGCCTCGCTGATAGCCATGCACCACAAAGATGCTCTCCTACCCACTTCTACAAGAGCCCTCAGTATCAGTCTTCGCCTAGTTTTTCTAGAGAGTATGTGCAGGACGGATGGGGTCACCCCTTAGAAATGGACAGCGGAAGGTCGTACATAAGCCACCAAGCCCCTTCGCCTGTTTATTCTTCTAATGGTCACTACGAATACTGCAGCAGTGAGGCTTTTCCTTCCCAGCAACGGAGTTGCAGGTTGTTACCCGCCCACGTGAAACTGTCACGGGCTCCTTCGCTAAGAGAGTATCCTCACCACCCTAGCAGAGCTCTGCCGCGGCAGGTGGTGTCGGAGGAACTCAAATCGTGGCATCAGCGCAACCAACTCCGACCCCCTCGACCACAATCACTCGATCGGAACAGGCAGGGCGTGCTCCGCATCCGAAACGCACCTGGGCAAGAGTCCCCTCTTTCACTTTCCCAGCACCACAGGTTCCAGGAACAACAGGTAAATAGTCGTTCCTCACAATCACTCAGAATAAATGAGCGAAAAATGTATTGACCTGCAAAGAGAAAGTAAAAAATCCCCAAATATGTAACTATCTTGGATCTTTATGAAATAGAATACCACTGTTTCACCTTGCTATCGTGTACCAATCTGTTGGAAGAGGAATTTCCAGAAAAGGCAGATCGGTTACACACTGCCCAGGCCTGTCTGAGGAACTGGGAAAGGTTCTCTTGATGCTCTGCTGTGTCAAAGTGAGATCACTACTGGATCTAGGTGTGGTGTGCAGCAGTGAAAGAGCTTTTGATTGGAATTAGTTTAGGGAATGGCACAATAGAAAACCGCACACAAATCAATTGTCATTTTGTTGTTTATGGTTGCCCAGAGACATTAGAATTTAGAACACTATGCTATAAATCAGCACACATGACCGTTCAAAAGTTTAGGTCGGGAAGGTTTATTGTTTTTGAAAAATGTTTCTTTTGCTTATCAAGGCTGCATTTATTTGATCAAAAATACAGTAAAAAAAAAAAAAAAGTAATAATGTGAAATATTATACAATTTAAAATAACTGTTCTTTATTTTAATCTAATTTAAAGTGTAATTTATTCCTGTGATGGCAAATCAGAATTTTCAGCATCATTACTCCAGGCTTCGGTGTCACATAATCCTTCAGAAATCATTCCAGTGTGCTGATTTGCTGCTAATGAAACATTTCTTACTATGATAAATGTTGAAAACTTGTGTGCATATTTTTGTAGAAACTGATTTTTTTTTTCCCGCAGGATTCTTTTGAGTAGAAAGTTCTTTTAAATATAGAAATCTTTTCCAACATTATAAATGTCTTTACTGTCACTTTTGATCAATTGAATGCATCCTCTCTGAATAAAGGTATTAATTTATGTTTAAAAACATCTTTGAATTATAGTGCATGTGAGTAACTGTCTGTGTTTTCGCTCATTCAAAGAACACTCTGATACCGTTCCATTTTGTATAACAGATATTGATAAATAAAACGATTGCATGTTGGAAAAATTCACCTTATGTTTATAATGATGATAGAGTGAGCAGTCAAAATGAAATAAAAGATGTAATTTTTTAAACATTACTGTAAAAACATTATCAAAAATACAATTAAAATTAATTAGAGCATGGATGTCCTGTATAATTAAAAAAATGTGTCAAGAAAACAAATAGATGCTCCTGTCATACAAGGAAATAAAATCTAAAAGTGGGTAACGTCGTAACGTCACTTTCTCCTCTCAGATAGGTTTCCCGACGATCATGGATAAACTGGAAATATCTGGGAATTTTGAAATTATGCTTTCCTGAAAATCTCATGGGAGTGAACAGAATCAGTCATGGAAATATCTATAGTGAACTATTTCATTGGTTAGACATTGCTCTTTGTGAGTGAAATCCATGTAAAACCCCAAAAATATTCAATAATCAATGGGTACTATTATCTGTTCAAAATTTACAACAGTTATATTATAGGCCTCTCACAACTGTAATTGCACAAACGTGATTTCACTTAGTATTTCTTGTGATATAAAAAGACACATTTTGAAAGCACTGTACAGTAGAGCGGTAACTGTGTGTACATTGTCAAATGGAGCGAACTCGGATTGGGTTCCCCAAACCAGTAAATTAGCAAGGAGTGAGAAAACCCAGCGTTTAAAGCAGTGTGATTAAATGCTTCATTCCACACAAATACTACAAATACTTCATCAAATGGATCATTTGCTTACTTTGAGTTCATTCGTATTGACACACACAAGTTTTCATTCCACTCAAAGCTTTTTCCCAATCCCCACGGTCATGAACTTTCCCATTAACGCATCTATCTAGTGGGAAAACATGCAGTCAAGGTTGTTCTGCTGTTTATTTCCATTCAAGCTTACAGTGGCTAAAGTGTGTGAACTTGATATGTAGGTGAGCATTCCATTCCACAGGGACAAAAGCTTGATTGGATGGAAGGAAACGATGATAGTGGCCCAGCCCATTAGCTCCTTTATTTGTGAAGAGAAAGCCAGATAAGTTGTTTGGCCAATGCACCTCGACTCCAACTTTAGTATCCCCTCGAGCAACGTTTTAATAGCTGGCATGTTCCCATCTGAAACTAATAGGTGTCTTTGTTAGCTTGTTTCCCCCCCTATTGCTAAGTATTGAATTTGATCGTACATAAGATAATAATACACCAGTACACCTTGAGCATAAGTTGTGGTGTCACTCAAACCACATTGTTAAGGATAATTCCCAAAAACCTAATAATGTTCACTCTAATCCATTACTAATTGAAGTACTTGTGAAGTTCTCCATTACCATAAAATAGTGACAAGGAGACTGAACTTCGAATTTAGAAGACTATGTTTGCCATTTAAACCAGTAGAATTGCTTCATGGCCCCTGAGTTGCAACACATCATTTGAGAACCACTGATTTAAATCAATCCCAAACACAAACTGTTTTTCAAACAAGAATGTGGGTGCCAGTGTTGTTTTGGTGGGAGTAATTTACACTACAGTGAAAAATGTGCAATCAGACACCTGGTGCACATGTACCAACAAGTCAAAAATGATTGAAAATTCCCTGTTGAATAAATTTAAGTTGGAAAACGAATCTCTTCAAGACTCAAGTAAAACAAGGAACCTGGGGTTGTGCAGTGACACATATTCACTCATTTTGAAATTTACCAGAAACCACAGGAATCCAAAACCACAAACTTTCAGATCCTTGATTTGGTTGGTTGGTTAATTTAGTCATTTGGGTCTTGAAATGTCCTTTTGAAGTTATTTAGATTGTTTGTGACAGTATCAGCACTGCCTGCGACACACATTTACTTAATTCCTATATTACGTAATGCAGTGATTAACAGAGTCATGTGTTTCAAATGCAGAGGCAGCTGGGGTTGTCCTGAAGACTACTACTCAAGTATTTATTATCCATGGAACTTTGAGAATAATAATAGACTCTTTAGTTTCTCCTGTCCTGTGAATTTCTGCTTTAACACACTGACACACTGAATATTGTGCTAAAAATGGGACAAAATGTTACACATACAATCTGAAACATTTCATTATGACCTTATAAGAATACACTGTGAGCTCCATGATTTAATACCCAGGTGTTGTTTAACCCAGGCCAGATTTCTGACACACCCTCTGTCAACACCACAGAGCTGCTGATTATGCAGTTACACCCCAGTTTCATTTACTATTAAGGCTACATGCAGTCAAGGGTTACTAGAATGTTAAACCAGTGCAAACAGATTTCCCTATGGACTGATCTCTTTGTGTTTTGCTCCTCCAGGTATCCCAGAATCAGGTCATTCTGAGGACTCCAGAAAGATTGTATGAGGATGACTCTGAGGTTGCCAGCCAGGTGTAAAACCCTTCTCACAGGAGTCATATTTATTCAATAATTTATTGAGCTGATGGACTTTTTAACATTGATTAAAAACACACTCATAGGGATATGTTTTGAAAGTCTTCACTTTCTATGAAATGCCTTGTCCTAAAATATGTCAATGAGTTTTACTGTGAAAAACAATTTTAAAAATATATATATTTTATAGATTTTTTATTGATTAACATACTTATGTTTTTTTTTTTTTTTTTGTACAATGAAATAAAATCTAATTTGTTACTAAGTGTATTTTTATGTTTCTTGGTTAGTGTATGCTAATACTAAGATGAATAAAGTTTGTGATTTAAAAATGATTATCTTTGTACATGATGCAATCAATCTTCGTTCTTAATAAATAATTACAGTTTGGTATGTTAGACCTTTGTAAATGTTGCTCTAAAAGCAAATGCAGATTAGTGTAATAAAACATCATCTTTGTAATTTATTATTATTTTAAATAATGCAAAGTAATGTCAAAAATATCCGTTTAAATATTGGATGAAAAACAGCATAAACTGTCACGTGTCAACTGTGACTTTTTTCACCGCTCCTTTGGATGAGCCTATCACAGTCGATTCTCACTGATTACTGAATTATGAATTTTTAACGTTTTATAGAGATTGCTTGGGAGGGTTGTGAGTTCCCAATCCTAACTAATACCTGTACAAAATGAATGTTCACTGTAGTGTAAAAATGTTTCCATAAAGACAAAACGTACTGAGATTTGAATGTGGCTCAAAAGAGCATTCGACTGTCCAACCCCTCGTGCGCCCACTTAAGAAACACTTTATAATAACATTTTATAGTAGTTTTAACTAGTAGCATTTCGGTATGCTTAGATGAAATGAGGCCAGCGAGATTTTTTTCCGATTCATCTTATTGGTCACCTGCCATATCTTCATGAGAAACAACACTGCGCTGCAATAACGCAGACAAGTGCTGCGTAAATCCAGCTCACATGCTGTAGCTATCAGGCTTCAGCGCGCGATTCTTTTACCACAGTTCACTTGTCATTTCTGAGTGAATAAGCAGATTGACCACCGTTTGCCGGTGTTGCTGTAGCCGTCAGATCGACTCTTGACATTTTTTTTAAGACAATGGATAAAACATTTACGCTGTATTCAGACAAAGCCGAAGATGTCGCTACCTCCTCTAGTTTCCGCCAATTTAAAATAGATCATTTTCATCTCGATCTAAAAGTGGATTTTGAACAGAAAACCATTTCAGGCACCGAAACAATAAAGCTGCAGTGCATTCAGGACAGTCAGAGTGAGTTACAGCTTGATATTCATCCAACTCTGTCCGTGCACGAAATCACGTTCAGTCGTAAATCACGTGACTGGACCAGAACAGAATTTCTGATCCAGGACTTCACCAGTTATGGGTCCACACTCGTCGTGAAGTTTCCCACGCCTTTTAACTCAGAAGACAAACTGCAGCTTGCAGTCAAATATACAGCTCGTGATGGACCAGGGGTAAGCAAGCAAAACTGGGCTCTTAATAATTTTTTGTTCACAATAATTTATGTTTTGACTGTTCACCACAACCTGAGCTGAGCTGAGCTTCAATGATGGACTGAAACCTGTTCGCTTGTCACGAGACCTAGAAGGAAGAATACTTTGGTTTCTCTTTCTGAAGCTATTCTCTTGCAGTCTTCCAGCCTAGTCACTCGAGGCCTTTATTCAGATTAAATGCCATTAATTTATTGCAAAAGCAGAGCAAGCGTCCTATGGTAGCTTGTTTCCCCCATGGAATAAAAAATAAACAAATTAACGGGTAATTGTGACTATTTATCTCGCAATTCTGAGTTTCTCACGATCCTGAGAGAGAATTATGAGTTGCAAACTCGGAAATGTGAGATACAAACTCGTAAGTGCGAGTTGTAAAGTCAGAATTGCGAGATATATACCTTCAACTGCAAGAAAAAAGTCAGAATTGAGTTAAAAATGTACAATTACTTCTTTAAATTGCAAGTTTATACCTCGCAATTCTGACTTTTTTTTACAATTCTGAGTTTATTTCTCAAAAAATGAATGGCGAAATCAATGGAAAAAAATCAGAATTTTGAGATAAAATTTGCAAATTTCAAGTTTATATCTGACAATTTTGAGAAAAAGAAAGTCAGGGTTACTCTTTATTTTAAGGAGTCTTTGTTATACGATAATTATACATTTATGTACTGAGTAATATTGTACTTACTACATGTACTTACTATAGGTTTAGGATTAGGTTTTGGTTTGGTCTAGTTGCATGTAATTATGCCTAATTTATAGTTATTACTATAGTAACTACATGTAACATATGTAACACTGACACTGTAAAATAAAGTGTTACCATCAGAATTGTTATAACTTAGTTATAACAGAGTTATTACTTAGAATTGTGAGGAAATAAAGTCGGAATGGCACAATAACTCAATTTCCACAAAAATAGTGAATTTTAATCTATTCACATTTCTGAGAAAAAAAGTAGGATTTGTGAAATAAAACGCTATTACCTTTGTTATTTTAATTCTGTGGCGGAAACAAGCTTCCATACTTCTCTGTAGATGTCATGGCTGGACCCAGTGCAGACGGCTGAGAAGACACTTCCATTCTTGTACACCTCTGGGTTCCCTGTCCTGAACCGCTGCCTGTTTCCCGGTTTCCATACTCCCATGACAAAGAGCACTTACTCGGCTGTTGTGCAGGTAATGCCTCAACAAACGCATGTATCTTCTTTTTAGGTGTGTTGGCTGGAACCAGAGCAGACTGCGGGAAAGCTCAAGCCTTATGTTTTTACTCAAGGCCAGGCTGTTCTCAATCGTTCCTTCTTCCCTTGCTTTGATACTCCAGCAGTCAAGAGCACCTACTCAGCAGCAGTTCAGGTGAGGCCATTGGGTATAAAGAGGAATCGGGATGTTATCGGGATATAATGATTGGATTGACAAATTTGGGTTCTAAATTTTTCATTGAGAATTTTTATGCATTTTTTGCACAGTGGCATAAAACAACAATATATATATATACAGGTGTAAAAATGCTGTAAAATGCTGTAAAAGTTAAAAAAAAGACAAAAATGCAGTGTAAATTTATTTCAATTCAAAAAAACACAAAAATCAAAGTCAAAAGAAAAAAAATCAAAAAAACAAAAAAATCAACACAAAATCAAAATTTGGTGTCCTTTGCCTTTGCCTTCAAAACCTTCTCCTTAAAAAAACAGCACATCTTTGTTTTTTTTAGACACAGTAAAGTGGTAAAGGAAGGAACAAACCAAACAAAGAACTAACCTGCAGTTAGGTTAACCCTCAGTTCCTTCTCCTCATTCTCATCTCTTCTCTGCTTAGATCTCTTCATGGGCCATACTCAGACTTGATGGGATCATACCGGGGGGGGTTCCACAGGACTCCTTGTTCTTTTTTTTTGCTCTTTCTGTACTTTCTTTCTCTGTATTCTTGGGTTAATTTTGGTTCGTGTTGTCATTGAATTGATTGGGTGCAGATGAATTCAGATGCCTCCCTGATGATATTGTGATGGTAATGCATGATGGATACATTATCTCCCTGGAAACTTCAGCATGATTAATAACCTCCAATTGCCCAAATCCATGCCCCCCAAACCACCTCCAACCTGCAAAAATGTGCAAACCACCACCACAAATGCTTCACACTCTGTACCTGCCGCTCACCAGCTCTACCGCTCTCCACCCTCAAACTGCACAACAGCAAAACCAAATAAATTCCATTTCTTCTTTTGACTCATCACTCCAGAGCCTGCCTCTTTTTTTTTTTCTGCAGTTTTTTTCCTGTAGTTTTTGAGTCCACGTTGTTGGTTTTGTTTTCGAGGTATGGGTTTTTGGCTTTTGTCTGGGCTTTTTCCCGCACTTCTCACTTGACCAGCCTATTCCAGACAGTACCCAGGGTTGTTCTGGGGTCCCACTGTTTGATTCTCCAATGGCGCAGGCTAATGGCACTTCTCGACATCGATGATTTGCGAAGGTAAGCAACATGATCTGTCATTCTCTCTGCTAAGTAAAGTTTCCTTGTCCCGACCTGGTTTACGGTCGTCCTCGTTGTCCTTTGCTTCTTTGTGCTTCTTCTGCTTCTTTGGACAGACTGAACCCAAACCCCTGTCTGCCTTGAAATTCTTTCTGCCTGGGAGAGACCTTGCTGATGCTTGTGCCTTAGAGTGTCTTGCTTGTTTTGCTCATGCTTTTCATTGTGTATGACTGACTTTTTGACAGTAAAACTGTCTTCAGCAACCTCCTTGTTACACTGTTTGCTGCTGTGTTCACCAGTTGTTTCCTCCTATTCCGCTGTTCTGTTGTGTTTCATGATTGTGATTGTGATTACATTCATATGAATTGATGATGAATTGAATTGTTGTTTGGTATAATTGTTTAATCATACACTAAACCTATACCCCTAAAAAATCCCTTTGTTTGCAGTGTACCTTGAAGAATTGATGATTTTTGTTTGCAGGGGGTGGGTCACACCAAAATATGGATTTGATTTTGATTTTTTTTTTTCTTTTCACACTTCACATTTTTTTTTTAATTGATAAATATATATATCCAACATTTTTTTTTTTTTTGAAAGCTCTCTTACTTTTTTTTTTTTTTCACACCTGCCCTAAAATTTTTTGCACAGTACTGTATATATATATATTACCATTTTTCGACATAAATTAGATTTATTCACCAAGAATGCATTAAGATGATCAAAAGTGAAAGGAAGAACTGTTTCAAAAGATCTCTATTTCTAATAAATACTGTTCTTCTGAACTTTATATTTATCAAAAAAAATCCTGGAAAAACCCTTAAAAATATTAAGCAGCACAACTCAACAATTTTCAACAATAAGAAATGTTTCTTGAGCATCAAATCAGCATATTAGATTAATTTCTAAAGTGTCGTGTGACACTGAAGACTGGAGTAATAATGCAGAAAATTCAGCTTTAAATATTTTTTTAATTGTTGGAATATTTCACAATATTACTGTTTTACTGTGTGTTTGGTCTAATAAATGCAGCTTTGGTGAGGATAAGACACTTTTTAAAAAAAACAGGAAAACATCTGATGACCCCAAACCTTTGAATAGTAGTGTGTACATGACTAATATTAAATGATGTACCTATTGGACAAAAGCATCTTTAGTGTATATCAGCATTCTAGTGTAGGTCAGCATTAGGCTCACATCAGGTTCTCAAGGGAAAAAAGACATAATAATAATCAGATCTGGGTTTTCTCTAGCCTACATAAAAAGGCTCAGAGTTTATTTCTTATCTTTGTCCTTTGAACTATCTCATAAACACAGTAGCATCTTACTTTGATGGTCCTCCCTCTTCTTATCAGGTGCCTGATGGCTTCACAGCAGTTATGAGCGCTAGCAAATGGGAGCAGAGGAAAGCAGACAGCGCTTTCTTGTTCACTATGGAGCATCCCATTCCCGCTTACCTGGTAGCGCTGGCAGTAGGGGACCTCCAGTCTGCCGAGGTGGGACCCAGGTAAAAACCCTATTATAAAGTAAACATTTAAATAATACTAATTATTATTGTACTAATAAACATTTCTGATTTTGAACACCATTTTCAGGACACGTGTTTGGACCGAGCCTTGTTTACTGCAGGCAGCCAAGCAAGAGTATGATAATGTGATTGAAGAGTTCCTGTCTGTGGGAGAGAAACTGTTTGGACCCTATGTTTGGGGAAGGTGGGAGATGCACTTCTTAACAGAGTGATGCAGGAATGATGTATTTTTATTGGCCAACCGGGAAGTTAGCATCAACTTGGGGAAAAAAATAGGATTTTTTCCCTGGCTTTTGGATTATTGCAGAAAATAAGGTCTGTGACTATCATAAGCTGTTTTTCAATGTTTTCTTCATTGTGATAATCTTCACAAGTACAACTTTTTGTGAATTTTGAAGCGTAAATACAATCTACAGGTGTCAAAAGCTAAACGTACGCTATAAATGAAGTACACCACGGTCACATGACTTCAACATCGCCATCACTAAGCTTACGACAACTCTTTCAGTGTTTGTTCAAAAACATTTTCCCTGAGTTATCATAGTAAGCAAGAGTGCGATTACGGCTGTGAAAGCGGATAAGTTAGTAGTTTAGTAGTAGATGTTAGTAGTTTATCTGTTTGGCTGATGATGTTTAATGTCTTCAACAACCTTTGCAGTCCCATTTAGCCATTTGTTAGCAACAGCCTTAAACAAGACAAGTAATGTACTAATGTATGTTATATTGTAGAATAAAATGTGAAAATATATTGAGCTCGTGTTCGTCACAGAGCTTATTTCAAGCATTTAACCAAAAACCCATTCAAAAAGCCCATTGACTTCAGGACGATGGAGCCGGAAGTGCTAAAAAGCGAACTTGTTTCCAGGTTTTGGCCTTCAAAAATACATCATCCATACACCACTCTATTCTGATGGATCTAAAGTGGCTTCATAAAATCTGAAGAGACCTTTTATTCAGTAAACTATATTTACATAGATGTGTCTTTATTTGTTTTATTTGTATAGATATGATGTGCTGTTCATGCCTCCATCCTTCCCTTTCGGTGGGATGGAGAACCCCTGCCTGACCTTTGTCACTCCCTGTCTGCTGGCCGGCGATCGCTCTCTTGCTGATGTCATTGTACATGAGATCTGCCACAGCTGGTTTGGAAACCTCGTCACCAATGCCACATGGGGTGATTTCTGGCTGAATGAGGGCTTCACGATGTACGCTCAACGAAGAGTTTGCAGGGAACTGTATGGTATGCTTTACATTTTTTGACCTTTGATTGAAGTGTTTCACTAATAGAGAGTTCATTAAAAGGTGTCACTACATTCGCAGGAGAGGCTTATACATGTCTGGAGGCGGCGACTGGTAAAGCTCTTCTACGTCAGCACATGGACAACACTGGAGAAGACCATCCTCTCAATAAACTACGGGTTAAGATCGAACCAGGTACTGTAGGTCACCACTAGCTTATTGTCTATCCAATTTGATGTTGTAAGCAGAATAAGGATAGTAGTCTCACTTTACATGGTCATTATTTATTGCAAATTGTGAAGAATTGGTTTGTAAGTGCTTGGTTGTAACCTCTGTGTGTTTTCTATGCAGGTGTCGATCCTGATGATACCTATAATGAAACACCTTATGAGAAAGGCTTCTGCTTTGTTTCCTACCTGGCCCACCTCACAGGAGATCAGTCACGCTTTGACACATTCCTCAAGGTTACCAGAACAATAAGCCTACAGAAACTGTTCTTAATAAATAATAATAATAATAATAATAAATAAATAATATTCACTACTGTTTGAAAGTTTGGGTTCAGTAAGATTTTTAAATGTTAAGTCTCTTATGCTCACCAAGGCTGCATTTTTTTTAAATAAAAAAATACAGTAAAAACAATTATTGGGAATTATTATTATTACAATATAAAATAACTTTTTTTTTTTTTCAGTTTTAATATTTTTAAAATGTAATTTATTCCTTTAATGGCAAACCTAATTTATCAGCAGCCATTATTCTAGTCTTCTGTGTAATGTTATTTTATTTATATATTTTAGTTTTTGTTAATATTTTGCATTAGTGTTTATTTTTTATATTTTCAGCTTTCAATGTAATTTTAAGTTTTCGTTCATTTTAAATATTTCTATTTAGGAAGGATCATTAATCATTTGCTGCTCAAGATATATTTCTTATTAAATATGATGCATTTTTCTTTGATTATTTGATTACTAGAAAGTTATAAAGAACAGAATTTATTTGAAATAGTTTTTTTTTGTAACACTCTTAAAAATATTTTTATTTAACGTGTCTTTGCTGAATAAAAGTAGAAGTTAGTATATTAATTTCTTTAAAAAAAATCCGGTTACACTTTATTTTAAGTTGTCTTTGTTATACTGTAATTATACATTTTAATACTGATTAATATTAAGTAACTACTTGTACTTACTATAGGTTTAGGATTAGGGTTTGGTTTAGGGTTAGTTGCATGTAATTATGCATCATTTATAGTTATTACTATAGTAACTACATGCAACATATGTAACACTGACCCTGTAATATAAAGTGTTACCAAAAAATCTTACTGACACCAAAACTATTTATGTATGAAAATATGATAAAACAGTAATTGTTTCTCTTCAAGGCTTACGTGCAAAAGTTCAAGTTTAGAAGTGTGTTGGCGGAGGATGCGTTGGAGTTCTACCTGGAGTATTTCCCAGACCTGAAAGAGAAGAATGTCCACAAAATTGAGGGTGTGCAAAAAGACTATTAGTAGCATTCCTTCGTTACAAAATCACAAAGGATAGGCTGAGTTTTTACTGTTTGGACTGAAGGCCTTTTGTCATCAGCTTTTATCTTCCCATTTGCTTTGTTAGGTCTGGATTTTGACAGCTGGCTCAATGTGCCTGGTTGGCCTCCATATGTCCCTGATCTCTCTGCTGGTCAGACACTGATGAAACCAGCAGAGCTGTTAGCTGAAATGTGGGTTAACCATAACCTGGATTTGGAATCCATCAGCCAAACTGATATAAAACCATGGAAGACCTACCAAACTGTCTACTTCTTGGACAAGATCCTTGAGAAGTCACCCCTTCCAGATGGTGCAAATAACTCATTGTGTTTTTGGAGAACGTTTAAGAATTTTAAGCAGATTGTAAGATAAAATGAGTTAGTTTTAAAAAAAAAAATTAATTGATTAAATTTTAAATAGATTAAAATTTGAAATAGAATAAAATTTTAGATAGATTTTTTGATACATTTATAGATAGAATATTTAGTTATAGATATATGATAGATGAGATATATAATAGATAGAATAGATAAGAAGATAGATAGATAGATAGATAAGATATATAGATAGATAGATAGATAAGATGATAGATAGATAGATAGATAGATATATAGATAGATAGATAGTAGATAGTAGTATAGATAGATAGCTATGACAGCTAAGAGGTTGGTTGTGGAAAGTAAAAGTTTGTTGCTAGGTTGCTGAGGGGTTTTGTGTAGTTGCTGGGGTGCTGTTTGTTGGGTGTTTTGTGTGGTTGCTAAGGTGTTGTTTAGGGTGTTTGGAGTTGTTGCTAAGGGGTGTTGCTGTGGCTGTTAGGCTAGTTTATGTGCGGTTGTTGCTAGGGGTTTGCTATGTGGTTGGGTGGGTGTCGGGGTTGTGTTGCTAGTCGGGGTGTTGCTGGTTGCTTGGGTAATGGGTAGGGTTGCTATGCGGTTGGTGTGGTGGTTGGTGGTAAGGTAAGTGGTGTGGGGTTGCTAGGGTGTTGCTTGCGGGGGTTAGGGTTGTTGTGTTGCTTGTTGAGGTTTGGTTGGCTGGGTGCTTGGTGCGGTTGCTGCTAGGGTGCGGTTGGTGGTGCTTGGTGTATGGTTTGCGGTTTGCTAGGCTGTGGGGTGGTTCGGTAGGTGTGCTAGGCTGCTTGGGTTGGTAGGGTGAGTGGTTGTTGGTTGCGTTGCTGGTGTTGTGGTTGTGGGGCTGTGGGTTGCGTTTGTGGTTGTAGGTGGGGTGGTTGTGGGGGTTGCTGGTGGGTTGCTAGTGTGTTGCTAAGGTGTTCTGAGTGGGTGCTAGTGGGTTGCTAAGTGGTTCTGATGGGTGTTTGATATATGCGTTTAGATAGATAGATAGATAGATTAGTAGATAGATAGATATAGATAGATATATAGATTAGTTGAATAGATAGATAGATAGATATAATAGATAGATAGAATAGATGATATGATAGAGAGATAGATATATAAGATAGATAGTAGATAGATAGATAGATAGTAGATAGATAGATGATATATAAGAGAGATAGATATATAGATAGATATAGAAGATAGATAGATAGATAGAAGATAGATAGATAGATAGATAGATAGATAGATAATAGAGATAGATAGATATAGATAGAGATATAGAGGATAGATAGATAGATAGAGATATATAGAGATAGATAGATAGATTAGATAGATAGATATATATATAGATAGATTAGATATAGAGATAGATAGATAGATATGATAGATAGATAGATAGATAGATAGATAGATAGATATAGATAGATAGATAGAATAGAGAGAGAAGATAGATAGATAGATAGAATAGATGATAGATAGATAGATAGATAGATATATAGAATAGATAGATAGATAGATAGAATAGATAGAGATATATAGATAGATAGAAGATATATGATCAGATAGATAGATAGATAGATATGATGATAGATAGATAGGATAGAAGATATATAGAGATAGATAGATAGATAGAGAGATAGATAGATATAGAAGATAGATAGTAGATAGATAGATAGATAGATAGATATAGATATAGTTAGATATAGATGAGATATAGATAGATAGATAGATAGATAGATAGATAGAGATGATATATAGATGATAGATAGATAGATTAGATAGATAGATAGATAGATGTAGATAGATAGATGATAGATAGAAGATAGATAGATAGATAGTATGATAGATAGATATAGATAGAGAGAGATAGATAGAGATAGATATATAGATAGATAGAGATATAGATAGATAAGAATAGATAGAGATATAGATAGATAGATAGATAGATAGATAGATAGATAGATAGAGAATAGATAGATATAGATAGATAGATATAGAGATAGAGAGAGATAGATAGATAGAATAGATAGATAATAGATTAGATAGATAGATAGATATATAGATAGATTAGATAATAGATAGATAAGATAGATATAATAGATAGTCAATAGAGATATAGATAGATAATATAGATAGATAGATAGATAGATAGATAGATAGATAGATAGTAGATAGATAGAGATAGAGATAATAGATATGATAGATAGATAGATAGATAGATAGATAGATATGATAGTAGATAGAGATAGATTAGATAGATAGATAGATAGAGATAGATAGAAGATAAGATATATAGAGAGATATATAGAGAGATTAGATAGATAGATAGATATATAGAAGAGAAGATAGATAGATAGATAGAGATAGATAGAGATAGATAATTAGATAGATTAGATAGATAGAGATAGAGAATAGAAGATAAGATAGATAGATAGATAGATAGATAGATAGATAGATATGATAGATAATAGATAGATAGATTAGATATAGAGATAGATGATAGATAGAATAGATAGATAGATAGATAGATAGATATAGATAGATAGATAGATGATAGATAGATAGATAGATAGATATAATAGATATATAGAATATAGAGATAGATAGATAGATAGATAGATAGATAGATAATAGATAGAGATAGAAGAGATGATAGATAGATAGATAGATAGATAGATAGATAAGATAGATAGAATAGATGATAGTAGATAGATAGATAAGATAGATAGAAGATAGATAATATAGATATAGATAGATGATAGATAGATCGATCGATGGATAGATAGATGATATAGATAGATAGATAGTAGATAGATTAGATAGATAGATAGATAGATAGATATAGCCGATATATATGATAGATGATAGATAGATAGATAGATAGATAGATAGATAGATAGAATAGATAGTAGATAGATAGTAGATAAGAGATAGATAGAGATAGATAGATAGATGATAGATAGAAGATAGAAGATAGATAGATAGATAGATAGATAGATAGATTAGATAGATAGATAGATAGATAGATAGATAGATGGTTAATATATAGATAGATAGATAGATATAGATAGATAGATAGATAGATAGATATAGATGTTCATAGATAGATGAGATAGATAGATAGATAGATAGATAGATAGATAGATATATAGAGAGATATAGATAATAGATGATAGGATTTGTTTGTTAGATAGAATAGATTAGATAGATAGAATAGATAGATGATAGATAGATAGATTAGATAGATAGATAGATAGATGGTGATAGATAGATAGATAGATAGATAGATAGATAGATAGATAGATAGATAGATAGTAGATAGAGAGATAGATATAGTTAGATAGACGAGTTAGAGTTTTTAAATTTTAAAAAAAAAGTACAAACAACAGTTTTGAGTTTAGTTTTGAGTCTTGAGGCTTCCGGGCTTGGCTCATTTTTTGACATTCCTTCAATTCAATGAAATGATTTTTTTTTTTTTTTTTTTCAGGATTTTTTTTTAAAAAAAACGGCAGTCAGATCAGTCAAAAATATAGCAACTCTCAGTCAGAACAGTTTTTGAAGGTCTGACCCGAGTTGTTTGTTTGTTAGAGTTAAAGCCTCTAGGAGAGAGGGAGTTGGAATTTTTTAGTCTCAGAAGAAATAATAATAATAATAATAATAATAATAAGTTTATATAGTTTTCAGTAAGTTGGCTTTTTCAAGCCAAACTTAATAAATATTCCCATACCAACAGGTAACATAAAGAAGCTAGAGGAGTGCTACTCGCATATTACCGAGTCCAACAATGCCGAGCTGAAATTGCGATGGGCCCAGATTATTGCAAGAAACCAGCATAAACCAGGATTCCAGCATATTCGCAATTTCCTCACAAGCCAGGTTAGAGTCTGTCAATTTTTATAATTTATTCAAGTCTTTGGAGCATTTGTATGAATAGAGATCCATTTAGCTTATTTTAAAAGATTGATTTTGTTTTGGTTACAGGGTAAGCAGAAGTACACACTACCTGTTTATCGGGCCCTTTGGAACGGATCGGAAGAGACAAAGGCTCTGGCAATGGAGATATTTTCAGAGACCTCAAATCAGCTTCACATCAATGTCCGCAATTATGTTAAAAAGATAATAGCTTGAGCATAAATTAATACATAAGGGAAACCAATGTATGCAAGGTCCCTGGTATCTTAAAATTTCAAAAGGATTTCAAAACTTAAAATTTTGGTGCTTTGAGCACATAATCCGTACATTTTAAAATTTTCAGGAATTGCTTGCACTTTTTTGAATTTGTGAATTTTATATATTTCATGAATAAAGTACCTTAAATTTCTGGGCTTTGGATTACTTCCATTTTTTAAATTGTATTTAATTTTTATAAACAAATAAATTACATTTCTGCACAAAAAGAAATTGGAGTACATTTATTATTTGCACTTTATTTTCAAACATTTAATTTTCTGAATAAAGTGATGTAATACCTTAAATTTCTGGGCTTTGAATTACTTCCACTTTTTAAATTGTATTTAATTTTTATAAACAAATAAGTTACATTTCTGCACAAAAAGAAATTGGAGTACATTTATTATTTGCACTTTATTTTCAAACATTTAATTTTCTAAATAAAGTGATGTAAATTTCTGGACAAATAGAGAATGGAGGACTTTTATTTTTATCTCATTTTATGTGTTTCCGGCTTCTGGGAGAGCCGCTGACAACAGACATTAGATAGGGTGGTAATGAGGATAGCATTACGCAGAACAGAAAGCGTTCTAAGAAACGTTTTTGCCCTGCGCAATAACTGCGCAGTGTTGTTTTCCTCCAACACCGAGCTGTCCGCCTGCGTATTCATGGGTGTGTCGACGAATGTTTAGTCTGAAGGTTTGTTCTGACTGACTCCTTGCACAAGTAGACACTCATCATGAGTTACTTCATGGTAAGTTACAAAGGTTCGGATAGGAACACTAAAGATTAATTACTGCTATTTACTATCATTTAGGCGACATACGTGCTAGGTTACTGCTTTGGAATGCCAAGTTTATTTCGCATAGCATTGCTTCTTATCAGCACACACAGCATATTGACTAGTCATGCTACGCATTTGAAGATGTGCTATTCTGTCATTTGCTTTTAAATTACAGTTTTGTCCATTAGGAAACAATCAGCAAATACCAAAGCAGAAACGTCAGAGTTTATTTTAGGAAATGCAGATGACTCATTGATGCGTTTGAAACCGTTTTACACTTAAGTGGTACACCCCGAATAAACCAATGCATTATAGCTGTTATTTACAGTTGATTATTTCCTGTTTTTTCACCTTGTTAATATGCACTAATCTGTATTTTAGTCCACTACAGTAGCAGTGACAGTTGGAGTGGTGCTGGTCTCAACAGCAGGTCTGCTGGGTTACTATTACTTGAACAGGAAAAGGAAACCACAGATTACCCTGATTGATCCTTCTGAAAAATACAAATTGAGACTAATAGACAAAGAGGTATTTGCCCTGACTCTTTATTTCCATGTGATGCAATTTATATCTGTGGTACTGACAAGATGCTACAAATTTTACTCTCTTCCCACAGATTATAAGCCATGATACCCGCAGGTTTCGGTTCGCCCTGCCTAGCCCAGAGCATATTTTGGGATTACCAGTAGGTAAGAAGTCTTTAATAAGACTCTGGGATTGACCGTGAGTGGGTGGTGGGTCGGTTGTTCCTCCACTGCTAATACAAAGGTTGCAGGGTTTGGTCTGAAGCATTCTGAAATCCCACACCTGTCCTATCATGTAGACCGTGTTGAGCTGTTTTGGATGAGAACTGTGTGTTCTTATTGAGAAGCAGTTTGTTTACAAATGCACATTTGCTTGAGAGTAATCACAGACAGTTGGACGATGTTTACACCTGGGCTGCGCTAAATACAGGTGTAAATGGGGTACAAGAATTAGCGTGATCCGGTTAGAAACACAAACCACGCCATAAAGGACCATCTGCTCACATATCAATCAATCTTTGCACTAAATAGGGTTTTTCATTTTAGTGCTCGTGTGGTTTTCTTCAGTATTCCTGGTATAAATGTCATGACACTTATCATGTGATGCATGCATATTTAGAGTTAATACTTTAAAGGGTTAGTTTGCCCAAAAATGAAATTTCTGTCATTAAGTACTTGCCCTCATGCCGTTCATCCTTGGAAGACAAATTAAGATATTTTTGATGAAATCCGAGAGCTTTGTGGCTTCCGATAGACTCCAATGTTATTACCACTTTAGAAAAGTAGCAAAAACATCGTTAAAATAGTCCATGTGACAGCAGTGGTTCAACCTTAAGGTAATGAAGCGACAAAAATACTTTTTGTGCACAAAACCTAAACAAAAATAATATCTTTATTCTTTTCTTGCCGTTCTGACATAGAACCCGGAAGCGCTGGACTATGTTTACTACGTGAACGGCGTAGGAGACTGACATGGAAGAGAAAAAATTGTTGAATAAAGTTGTTATTTTTGTTTGTTTTTTGCGCACATGAAGTATTCTCGCCGTTTCATAACACTAAGGTTGAACCACTGTAGTCACATGGACTATTTTAACGATGTCTTTACTACCTTTCTGGGCCTTGAAAGTGGTAATTGCATTGCAGTCTATTGGAGGTCAGAAAGTTCTCAGATTTCATCAAAAATATCTTAATTTGTGTTTTGGAGATGAACGAAAGGTCTTACGGGTTTGGAACGACATGAGGGTGAGTAGTTAGTGACGGAAATTTCATTTTTGGGTGAACTAACCTTGTACAGGTACTTGACCATTTATTTTTTCCTTTTTTAAAATTATTTGAACCTTTATTATTAGAAACCTATTTAACTTTTATTGAGATAGGATGCATTAAATTGATCAATTTATAATGTTACAAAAGTTTCCTATTTCAAGTATATACTGTTCTTTTGTACTTTATATTCATCAGAGAATCCTGAAAAAAAAAATGTAGCACCGTTTCAACAAAAAATATTAGTCAGCACAGCTGTTCTCAACATTGATAATAATATATAATAATAAAATATATAATAAAAGTTCAAATAATAATAAATGTTTCTTGAGCACTAAATTGGCATATTAGAATGATTTCCGAAGGATAATGTAACACTGAAGACTAGATATAATAAAAAAGTGTGTGTGTGTGTGTGTGTGTGTGTGTACGTACCTTTTTGCACTTAAACATGCATTAACATACTGACAGAGCGTGTTATGTATATAGTCACAAAATCAGAAAGCCATTTGAGACGCGTTGCCAGGTGTAAACCGTAGTTTGTCTCCATTGTGATATGATCCTCTGATACGGATGTTCATACCAGATGTAAACAGGAACTTGATGGGCAGACTGGGGTGTGTATCAACTATTAATAATAAAGCACTCTTTCTCCCTGTCTTTCTGATCTCAAGGCAAGCATGTTTATCTGTCTGCCAGGATTGATGGTAATTTGATTGTGCGTCCTTACACACCGGTGTCCAGTGACGATGACAAAGGATTCGTTGACCTAGTTGTGAAGGTTCTCTTTGTCTATATTTATTGTAAAAAGCCTTTGAGGTTTTAAATATTATTATAGAGCTGACATATTTTACTCTGCAGATTTATTTTAAGAATGTGCACCCAAAGTTCCCCGAAGGGGGAAAGATGTCCCAGTACCTGGAGAGTTTGAGGATCGGAGATGTGATTGACTTCAGAGGACCAGGAGGTTTGCTGGAGTACAAGGGCCAAGGTCTGACAGCATATTTACTATCATTATTTGACCTGAATGTAGGTGAATGTATTTAGAGTCACACCTTACACCTACATCTCCACCCAACAGGTGTGTTAGCCATACAGGCCGATAAGAAGGCCCCTGCTGAGACCAAGACTGTGAAAACATTGGGTCTTATCTCTGGAGGAACAGGTACAATGCCTTTCTCCTCATTTCTAGTCATAAGAAAGCCGTATGATCATTAAAATGATTTGTCCTCCTCTCTGTGTAGGCATCACACCAATGTTGCAGCTGATCCGTGACATCATCAAGAACCCAAGTGACACAACTACATGCAGCCTGCTGTTTGCCAACCAGGTTGGTGTTCCGTGAAAGGGATCATTCTGAATTTGGGTGAACTATTTCTTTAAGAGTGTGATGGAGTGTTTTGTTTGTAATCAAAGTATTATATAAAAATGTTCAAAGAGATTAAACTCCTTAGCAAGTATAAACTGAAGCTGTTTACTTCTCATCTGCCTTCCAGACTGAGAAGGACATTCTGCTGAAGGATGAGCTGGAGGAGATTCAGGCGAGGCATCCGGATCGCTTCAAACTCTGGTTCACGGTGGACAGAGCTCCTGCAGGTAAAAGACTTTATACATAACCTTCAAGCTTGATTTACAGTACATTTCAAAGGTTTGGGGTCAGTAAGATTTTTTTTCTGTTTCTGAAAGAAGTCTCATGCTCACCAAAGCTGCATTTAATTAAAAATACAGTAAAAAAAAAATTGTGATATTGTGAAATCTTATTACAATTTATTGCAACTGTTTTCTATTTTAATCTGTTCTAAACATTTTTTTTATTATCAATGTTGAAAACAGTTGTGCTGCTTAATATTTGTGTGGAAATCGTCATAATTTTTTTTTTAGAATCGTTAAAAAGAACAGCATTTATTTGAAATGGAAATCTTTTGTAACAGTAAATGTATTTATTGTCACTTTTGATCAATTTAAAGCATCCTTGCTGAATAACGTTTAAAAAATATCTTCTTTACGTAGTGTACAGTATTCGGGTCAATGACTCATTAAAAGTTCAGTTTAGATATACAGTGACTTCAATAAACTACCTTCTAGGATTGATGAGTATGTTTTTAAATTCATTTTGACATTTCATTTGGGTCATAAAGTCAAAAATGTGAGGGTGGTACAACTGTCCTGATGAAATAAAAGATATTTGGACTTTTTTATGGCAAGGCAAAGGTTCAGCTTGTACAGTGTCATGTGTTGTGACTCCGACAAAAACGTAAAAATAATATTTATGAATGAATAATTTAGAATAGTTATACCAAAAAACTAAATAATAATTTTACTTTAGTATATTTAAAAAATGTAAATAATGTACACTCGCATGCATTCATTCAAGGAGAATATGTTATTGCATTATACTTGGTTACACCACATGACATTTTAAGTTCCTTAATAAAATAATGATATAAAAAATTTTCAAACCATATGAAACCAACATGAACACAAAGAGTGCAGTTTTTAAGAACCTGGGATGTATTTTAGACAGGATTTTTCCTTTTATTTATCATATATGGCCTTCCTTTGAAGTGTACCTGTATTTACTTGTCTGCAGATTGGGAGTACAGTCAGGGCTTCATCAATGCGGAGATGATTCAGGAGCACCTGCCTCCACCCAGTGATGACTCTATGATCCTCATGTGCGGTCCACCTCCCATGATCCAGTTTGCCTGTAATCCCAACCTGGACAAACTGGGCTACCGGCAGAGCCAACGCTTTGCCTATTAGACCGTTCTCGACATTCAAGGCCCAGACCACTAAATACTCCAAAGATACAGACACTGAGTTACACACAATTGTGTTTAAGCAAATATGGCATTACAAATCTGCTCTTACATAGTAAATGACCCTGTTATGTACAGTATATAATACATATTAAATGTTTAAATGCTAGTCTGTCCAGGGGTAATTGATTCTTCATATTAATTATAGAACATGATACGATGATCTGCTGTCTCCTCAGGCTTTATATTCACCAAGTGGTTTGATGTGCTCAAAAAGCTCAAGATAAGATGCTGATACTACAAAAAAAAACAAAACAATCTAATGCACTTGAAAAGGCACCAGTGTGTTAAGACACCTGCTTGCTGAAGTTAATGCTGAATATTATATTTATGTGCCTTCGTGGCTTGACTGACATTCATATTTGGTGTTTGTGCGCATTGTTACGAATTGCATTTGCTGTCACTGGAGTATTTTTGTATGCATGCTGCACTCCATATGTTTATGTTAACCTTGTTTGAATTTAAAAAGCAATGCAATTATTTTATACAAAATGCACTAAAGGAACACAACTAAGAAATGCTTATTAAAGCGTTTTCACTGGCATCTTTTGTTTTGTTTTTTAATTCCCAACCCCCTGCCCTACAAAATTACATGGCCAAATCTGAGGATTTTTTATTATTATTTTTGGTTGTGGGACACTCACTTTCGCATTGACTGAGATTATAAAGGATGAGGATTTGGGATTATAGGAGATTGTGGTAAACCAGGCCAGCTGGTTTAACACAAAAATACTCAATCTCCATTTTTTTTTTATCTTCCTAAAGGCTGACAGCACGTGCCGGATAAATGTGACCATCACACAAACATGCTGTTGTATTGTAAAGCAATTCAGTATTTTCTGTGCAGTCCCCAGAATGAAGTTCAACCGTGGTATTTTACAATAAAATGCATTTACTGCTGTAAATGTGGAAGCATTCACAAGAACCACCAAATAAATGGGTTAGTTCCTGTAAAGAGCTCTGATGGGGGTTTAACCAAACATCTTGCAGCACTGTCGTTCACCAGTAGGTGGCGCCACCGCAGTGTTATTTCAAAGGCAACAGAGCCAGTTTGAACTCGCCGTCTGACACACAGCAGCTTTCAACTCTTTCTCCATCCTGCTGGTGTTTGGTGGCCATCCGGAAGAGATCCAATTCCTTTAACAGCAGTTCTGGAAATCAGGTAACCGTCTCCACGATAAAATGCATCATTATTTCAATTTAAAAGCAAAATTATGATTCATATAATGTTGAAAACGCACCCAGACACAGTTGTTTAGCGTTGCGTAGCGGTTTCTGTGTCTCAATGCTAACCTGCCCTAATATAACAGCTTTGTTTTTTTTTTTTTTAAGCTCTTAATTGCGTATTGATTACTCGTTGTTGGGGACATTTTTGCGAATAATATAGTACAGTTGTTGTTGTAGCATTGTTGCTATGTTATGTATGTTGATCTTGTAAGTGTTGGTCATGACGTGTACCGGTGTTTTGGCTGCTCTTCCTCTAAAATGTAAAGCCGCTTGTTAGCCAGCAGGCTAGTTACCGTTAGTCATAGGTGTGAGCTGTACGATGCCTCTTCATGTGTGTCACTTATAACGGTTTTGATTCAAAATCCACCGAGCTGCCTATTTTGAAAGTGAATTTGGAATCAAGTGTGCGTTTGAACGTTTGATTCGAATTAGTGGTGAGAATTTTGATTCCTCACAGTGACTCGGATCTTTTAAACGGAACACAAAAACAGATTCGTTCATTGGGTGAGTGTATTTAAGAGTTATATTCCATGAACTAAACCGACCAGTTACGAGGTGAATTACGAGATTACAAACTTTGATTTGAAGCAATTTATAAAAATGAAAAATTGGTCAAACAGACAAGGGTATATAACAAGACCGATGAGTATGGCAAGCCGTTTTGACTTTTATTCATTTTCAGGATATGAACTTGTGATATCAACAATTACATTTTCACTAGTTAAAATGTAAATTCTTGATATCAGGAATTAGATTTCCACTAGTAACAATGGCAATTGTTGATATCAAGAATTAATTTCTTACTAGTTGAAATTCCAGTTTCACATATCAGGAATATAATTCTTACTAGTAAAAATGCAAATTTCTGATATCAACAATTACATTGTTACTAGTGCAAATGTCTATTCTTGAAATCAACAATTGCATTGCTACTAGTAAAAATGTTCATTTCTGATATCTGAAAATTAATTCCTGATATCAATATAATTTCTGATATCAAAAACGGCTTTCTTACTAGTGACAATCACATTCATGATGTCACAAATTAACTTTTTACTAGTAGCAATTCAATTGTTGATATCAGAAATTTGTATTTTTACTAGTAAGAATTGTATTCCTGATATGTGAAACTGGAATTTCAACTAGTAAGAAATTAATTGTTGATATCAACAATTGAATTTGAATGGCAGCCTATGGCGAGATTTCTCTAGTAAAAATACAATTCTTGATATCAACTTGAATTGTTGATATCAAGAATTAACATTTTAACTAGTGAAAATGTAATTGTTGATATCACGGGTTCATATCCTGAAAATGAATAAAAGTCAAAACGGCTTGCCATATAATGAGGGATAAAACTACAATCACATGAAGCATCGCAAATCGCAGAATTGAATTAAAAACTATAAATAAAAATATAAGCCGTTTCTGAATATAAAATTTATTAAATATGTATGTAGAAACTATATTCTACATTTATTGCAAAACATGTTTATTCAAATATTTAAGTAGTTTAAGAGCATACGTAGACATCGGTAAATACTTGTGGCAATTCTCTAAATGGTGGACGTGTCTTTGCAGAATTGTGGGAAATGTAGTTTTTTTGCGTGGAATTCCTCTGTTAAACAATTATGTTAAAAAAATATGTAACTTTAAATAATTCAGACTTATGGCTTCAATAAAAGCCATTTTCTCCATTGGGGAATTGATTTTAAAACATTAACTTTACAAACCTGTGGAAGTTGCTGCAATAGATTGGTATATAAATCAATTAAAGCAACATCCACAGGTTTGTTAGTTAAAGTTTTAAAATCAATTCTCCTGTGGAGAAAATTAATAGAATTTTTATTTTGGGAACTCTTGCACTCCATGAACATTTGAATGAATGATAAAAGTGAATCAGTATATGGTAGTGAATGATAATTATTAAGAAAAACACAAATTATAATGTGCTTATGATGTCAAAATAAGGTGTGATTGTAAACAACGCTATGGGCTTTGAAACACAGCCAGTATTTTGAACTGAGATAATGATGCCAAGTTGTTGTTGGGTTTCTCTCTCTCTCCCCCCCCAAAGACTGAATGCAATTTCATAGAGAGGCAATCATCAGGAGGCTGGTTTAGACCTGCCTGTGTTCAAAGCTCCTGCCAGAGGTAAGCCATCTCTGTTGTTGTTACGGGTCACTGGTGTTGTCATGATTTGACTTTGCCCATGAAGTTTTGTTTTGATTGAATGTATTACTTTTGGCCCTCAGTGAACTGAAGTGGAGGCTTCAGAGGTCTGGGTTGGGTCACAGGGCAGTCTACTTATGTCAGGCCAAATCAGGTCTGCCAGTCATGCGGACTGTCGGGTCACTGAGGAATGCCACGTCCCAGCTGAGGTGGAGCTGATGGAGCTGGGTCCCCTGCTGGAGGAGAATGGCCCCATAGGGGCCAAAGGAGTCCAGTCAGAGGCAAGCTACATAATTATTAATCTGAATGCATTACAGAGTCTTTCACATTCAGTGCCACTGCCGGCAGAAAGTGTTGGAGGCTCATTTTTGAGCTCTGATTGCATCCACAGGGAGCAAGTGTTCTTGCTGATGATGAAGAGGAGGATGAAGAAGTCGGAGAGGTTCTGACGCTTCCACTGCAGGCTCACCATGCAATGGAGAAGATGGAGGAGTTTGTGCATAAGGTGAACATGAACGCAAACAGAAATTCAAAGGGATAGTTCGCCACATAAAATGAAACTTGTCGTCATTTACTCACGCTTGTGTCATTCACGAACCTATTAAAAACATTCTTCAAAATATCTTCCACATAAGTAAGTCAGTCAAACAGGTTTGTAAAGGCATGACAACAAAGTGTTAATGCTGAATGTCTGTTCTGTAGGTCTGGGAGGGCCGTTGGAGGGTCATTCCCTTTCACGTCCTGCCAGAGTGGCTGAAAGACAATGACTACCTCCTGCATGGTCACCGGCCTCCCATGCCCTCGTTCCGTGCTTGCTTCGGGAGTATTTTCAGGATCCACACAGAGACTGGGAATATCTGGACTCATTTGTTGGGTAAGGTTGGGGTTACAGTGTGTAGTCGTCTCAGAGAATGGTGGCTATTGTGCACCTCATGCATATATTTAGTGCAATAAGTACGCAGCAGATCGATTACAAGAGCAAACACTGCTCTCATTTTGAGAGCATGCAAGATCAAGAATAAAACTTGTGTATGCTTAAATATATTAATTATTTTATAATTAATGATCAGTTGTTTTTACAGCGTTAAATAATTGTAAATATTCATATGAGTCTATAACATTGACAAATTTACCATTTAAAAAAAAAAACATTTGATGAAAACCAGTTATGTCAAGCAGTCAGTGTCGTTATTGCTAGCAGCTAAAACTATTTGAATCAAGTTTGTTCATTGAAATAAAGCTGGAATTAAATAAAATAACACTTTACAATAAGGTGCATTAGTTAACTACATTAGTTAACATGAACTAATAATGAACTAAATTTAAAATGTATTTCTTCATTGTGAAATATGGTAGTTGTATATCTGATATTTTTGATACTATGCACCTTTATGACCTTATGCAACTTTAAATTTAATGTATATTTTAGTAAATTAAAAGATCTAGACAAAAAAAAAAAAACATTGACCCACTTTTTTTTTTGTTTTGTTTTTTTCCCCCACAGGGTTAATCTTATTCTTGTGCCTGGGCACACTTACCATGTTGAGGCCCAATATGTACTTCATGGCCCCCTTGCAGGAAAAGGTGGTGTTCGGGATGTTCTTCTTGGGTGCAGTGCTGTGCCTCAGCTTCTCCTGGCTTTTTCACACCGTCTACTGCCATTCTGAGAAAGTCTCTCGCACTTTCTCCAAGTAGGTTTATTGTCTTGTTATTAAGTGCACTATTTCATGACTTTCTGACTTATCTCTCGGGTTTCTCATGTTTTTTTTCTCTCTCTCTCTCTCTCTCTCTCTCTCTCTCTCTCTCTCTCTCACACTCTCTCAGATTAGACTACTCCGGAATTGCTTTGCTGATCATGGGCTCTTTTGTACCCTGGCTTTACTACTCCTTCTACTGCTCTCCTCAGCCTCGTCTCATCTACCTCACAATCGTCTGTGTGTTGGGTATAGCAGCCATCGTCGTTGCACAGTGGGACCGTTTCTCCACTCCCCGCCACAGGCCCACCAGAGCAGGTGGGCAGTGATGTATTAGCCACATAGTGTACATTTTAGGTTATTTTAGTCCAATCTTTAGTGGTGAAAGATTGAACCTGAGTGACGAAATGCAATACTAAACGATAGAAGTTAAAGTGCAACTTCACAGAATTGACTTTCAAACTGCGCTGTATTGATACAATGTCGGTAGTGTATGTAAATGAACAATGTTTACTCTTTCTCTGTGTTCCCTGAACCGAGAAAGTTTCTTTGTTCACCCGATGATGTAAAACGGCAACATGCTCAGTGCATTATGAGTATTGAAGTTTTCCTACCTATTTGGCAAATGGGAACACAACAGCCCTGGTCTGTTTTTTCTAGTCGGGTAGCACCGATTTCAATCCTCCCTAATCCACCCTAACTGCTGCAATTTCATTTGAGTGACATGTTGCTGGAGGGAAGGAATCATTGTCCCACCCTCGTACCAGTGCACATTAGAGACGAGACGTAGTGGCAAAAAGGAAGGAATGTTAATGTGTTTAACTAATTATAAGGGCGCATAAAATAATTATTATAATGTACACGGATACATCATTTCATAAACACTGCAACATTCCAAAAAAGAAGAATTGTCCGTTTTGATTTCATGGTGACTTCAAAACATCTTATACCATCTTGATTGTCTTTGGCCATCTAATTCTGCTCTGTGGAGCAGTTTCTTGTTGTCTCACACCTGATTATCCGAGTAAATACAAGTGTAATTCACTTTATAGTTAACTAAAACTAAACCCATAAAAACAGTTTATATGTTACTTTAATTTGGATTAAATATTTTATTTCAACTAGTTGCCAAATCAACATTTCCCATTTTCATTTAGTTTAACTTGCACTAAAATACAACTAAAGAAAAAACTGAAATAAAACAAACCTATATAGAGACATCTAGACACATTAAAAAAGAAAGGGAAAAAATGAAACTGTGAAATAATTAATTCAAAATAAAAATTATAATAGTATCTCAGTTATACTAAAGTAACACCACATAAAGACATCAGTGCATTTATTCATAGCATATTGTTTTTGAAAAATGTTTTGTTTAGGAGTTTTCATGGGTCTCGGATTGAGCGGCATTGTCCCCACCATGCACTTCACCATCGAGGAGGGTTTCGTCAAAGCCACTACTGTTGGACAGATGGGCTGGTTCTATTTAATGGGCGCCATGTACATCACAGGTGCTGGACTGTATGCTGCACGAATCCCAGAGCGCTATTTCCCGGGCAAGTGTGATATTTGGGTAAGTTAAAGGGTTTGTGACCTTGTGGCTTAGTCAGAAATTACCAAAAGATGAGTCATATTCTGGAGTATAGTGATATGCAGATGTTTTCACTCACCTAATTTGCTTTTTTCATAGTTTCACTCACACCAGATATTCCATGTGCTGGTGGTGGCGGCAGCCTTCATTCATTTCTATGGAGTGTCCAACCTGCAGGAGTTCCGCTATGGCCTTGAGGGCGGCTGCACTGATGACACACTCCTCTGAGAGCTCTACAAATGCATCCCTTTTCAATTAGGATTTTTAGTGCCCCCATTTATACTCTTTCCTTGATTTTGTTTTTATTCACCTTTTGAGTTTTTTCCTGATTGTTTTGACTTTCAATCATTTTAATTCTGTTACAAAGAATCCATGAAATTTCATTTGAAGAAAGTTTTTGTGTGGTTAAAGAGCACCGTAGGCTGAGCAAGTAATCGAAGGCTGAAACATGATGACCCTTGTTATCGTCAATATTTAATTTAAACACAATCTCTTGGGGTTTGAACATGTTTTTTAGTAGTGGAAAGCACTTTCATTGAGCTGTAGAGATGCCCCCTCATAATATAATGCATTCTTAATGTAAATTAATAGTTCTCATCATTTGATGCACACCCAAACTATTGCCCAAATATTATTGAATAGAGCAATGTCTTTGACATCTTTTTATTCAAACCAACTGGAAAACGCACAATGGGCAAATAAAGGGTTTGAGGGTTTTCGGCAAAATCTACCTGCTTGGAACACATTCATAATTTTAACTTCTAGGTCAAATGAAAATGTAAACAGGTCAAATGAAAATGTAAACAGGTCAACTGTTGCACCTTACAGCACAGATATTGAATATCATTGTTATTAAAGCCTCTGCATGGATACATCTGTGCAGTCTGTAAAGTATAAACTTTCCTGTAAAGTATAAGAATATTCCTGTGCCTTAGGCCACTGGAAATAGGTTTAAAATAGATGGGCCAAAACTACAGTGTAGTAAATTTCATTAGTCTCAAACATAACTAGTTAATTTACTTTGCAAGCAATCCAATCAAATTATTAAAAAGGTTACTTAAATAACAAATAGAAAAAAAGTTTGACCTTTATTGTTAAACTTTCTCAGACTGCTGTTTGTAAAAAAAAAAAAAAAAAGTAGTGTTTGATCCTTTTTAAATAAGCTAACTGTGTGGCTTTACCACAACCATATATTCATGTGTTACGTGTAGAGGTGGTAAATCATTTACATTTAACTGAAATGTGAAATGCTTAAATAAATATTTATGGGTCATACTTTGAGTTTCTCTTATTTGGTCGAAATCGTTCAAGTACTAATGGAGATTTGTATACGTTAAAAAAATTGAACCCCCTGGAGGTCCATTTTTATTATACATTTGGATACAGCTGTCTCTCTGAACCAGGATATTAGCCAATTATATCTAAATAAACGATAAATATGTGCAATAATATATCAAATATATTATCTGGATTTTAAAAGGATGTGCCCATAATGTTCGAACATTACTGCGTTTGAAAATGGAGTCTCTGAGCGGAACGAATTTGTGGCTTGTTTATAGCCGGTCTGCTTTAGCAGTTGCGCATGTATTAGCAGTAGCTGATACTAGACCGCTAGTGTTCTTCAACTAGTGTCTGTTGTTGTGTTTAAACTTAACTTACCATATTTGTACTCAACATTTCGAGGACCATATTTGGATAACGAATCCGACTTCTACAGGATCAGTTTTCCTCATGGTCTGACTTAGGCGAGTATTCTGTGTCTTAACTTTAGCCAGTTAGCTAATTATATACCATATAATTGGATACATTGATAGACTGGCCATAATCAAGTAATGTGTTTCAAATTTTGGTCGATCGTATGTTTTGTTTTCAGTTTGCTTACTAACATGGATGACAGTAAACAGACCTCTCCCGTGGGATCTGTAGACCCCTCTCTCGTGTCAGAAGATGGTAAAAATGTGAAATCAGTGTTGTGCCAGAGATGTTCTTCCAAAGTGCTCTGCCCAGGCATGGCAGTGATTGCAGAAAAGGAGGTAACTTATTTCAAACTAGTTTTGTGTAAAACATTTAAATGCAGGAATGGTTCAGATGTTACGTCACGATAATTCATTGTAATTTACACGGTAATGTGCAAAAAATATAGTCATGATGTTTGTAGTCACTGTTGACTTATAATTTTAAATAAAATGTTATATTATATACAATGATGACGTTCTGTTTTCCATGCAACATCCCTTTCCATTTACCAGCTCTTTCTGCCTTCAATGAGAAAGAAAACCTCCATTGGTCAGTCAGAAGGAACGTTGGATGGGGACACATTAACAGCTCACTGGCTGGTTGATGACATGTACACATTTGAGAATGTGGGTTTCACAAAAGATGTAGGCAAAGTAAAGTATCTCATTTGTGCGGATTGTGAGATTGGACCCATTGGTTGGCATTGCCTGGATGACAAGAAGAGCTTCTATGTGGCATTGGACAGGGTGAACCACGAATAGTCATATTCTATAGTATTTTTGACTGCGTCACTCCAATGGCTTTCTTGTTCTTGTTTTTTTTTTTTTTATTGTGACGTTTTAATTTTCACTGTACTGTATGCTAACGTGTGCACCTGTCTAACATCATAGTCTGCCATAGATGGATGGAGACGATCCTTTTAAACATTCCTTAACACAAGACCTTTCCATGATCTTTTCTATGAGTTTTCAGAGCACATGAAGTCAATTTTTGTGTATGAGGAGATTTAGAAGGACAGTGCTTGTCAAATAACAAAATTCGTTGTTGAACATTTCAAAGAATTTCAATATTATATTGAAAAAAATAAAATATAACTCCAAACTGTTATAAGTTACTATTGTTTTGTAAAATTTTATTTAATGCACCTGTGTTGTGTATGTATGTTTATATATATATATATATATATATATATATATATATATATACACATTATATATATATATATATATGTATTTGTGTGTGCGTGTGTAAATAGTATATACAGGGTGAATATATTTTTTATTTGTTTTGAAAAATTCCATATTAGACAAGAAGCATATTCATCACCCTGACAGAGTAAAAATGTGAATGAAGATTTTATTAAAAGTGACTTGGGGTAAACACGGCAGGACGCAGACTGTTATGTTTATGAGACAATTAAGCAAAATTGTCGATGATATTGTCGCTAACAGGTCAGGATACAATTGCCACACCTCGGTCACCCTGCCTCGGTAGAATAACTGGGCTGTTTCCTGCGATAGGCGGATAAGGGAACGGGATCGCTGTCCTGTGTTTCATAGGGGGCGACAGCTTCCGAGTTGACGTGCGGTACGTGCTCATAGATACTGCTCGCATGGAATACTACGGTGGATGTTGATGGAGCCTCTGCAAAGAGATATGTAAAGAGAAAAGTCAACCGCAACGCCAGTACGGTGAGACACTTTCTGTCTTGGCACAATATTTCATTTTCCGCTGAAGGATCCTGCATTCCGAATTCGGGTCACGAGACTGCAAATGCTCACGGATTAAATATTCAAACGGTTTTTTGATGTGCTGCTCGTACGTTGTCACCCCTTGCCAGGGGTTAATCGTGAATTTAGATGTCAATCGGGTTGGGAGTGACTAAATTCTTCGTCCCTGGACAACATCTGTTACTTCCGAGTGGGTAACTTGAAAGAGTCCATTTAAAGAAGTAGTTCCGGTGAAAATGAAGCTGTGGAGTATCATTCCGCGCGTGTCACCAAGTCACTTCTCTAATTCAATGGCAGCCTACTTCTGCCTTTTTAAAGCACTTTGGGGGAGACGTTAAAACGCATAAATATGCAAACGTTTTCGAGGGGGTTTTCATTTGTGTATAAAAGCTTTGCTGTTAACCACAGCTTTCACGAGAGTACCGACTGTTACTTATTATGTTTACTTACGCCTCCTCGACCAGATAAAGCTAAGAAAAAAAGTAAATGCGTTATGAAAATAAAACCTGGACGACTTTTATAGACAACTGTGCATGTTAGATTTGAAATGTAATTGCATATTTTGTTTGCTGTAATAAAATTATTTGAAATAATACATATATATTTTGTTAATAATAAATCATGTTGATAATTGTTGACCACTACCAAACCAAAAGCTTTGTTAGTGTTGATCGTTACGTAAATGGTGCGATGATGAATAACGACTTGATAACCCACTGACAATGCGTTTTGAAGAATTTAAGGGTACATTTTACATTTTACAAAAAAAAAAACTTTAAAAAAAAAATCTGCATTGGTGAGAACGTCGGATAAAGAAAGGAAATCAATCGTCTCTACTTTCATAGCGGAAGACGACTAAGCACTGTAACGTCGGCACTCCGTCTGTGTGTACGTTTCCCAAAGTGGATGAGGATGTTAATTGTCGGAGTTCAGGTGTAATCATTCTTTAATATGGCATATTCTCGAGACTAATTAAAACATTTACTTCAACTTAAAACAGTTTACTGCAGTTTCTACATGTCATCATTTGGATCAAGTTCCCCAGAATGACCCATTCACGACCCAACGAGTTTATTCCACCACCGGAGTGCCCTGTCTTTGAGCCCAGTTGGGAGGAATTTGCCGACCCTTTTGGGTTCATCAACAAAATACGTCCAATTGCAGAAAACACTGGCATCTGCAAGATCCGACCGCCCCCGGTAAGTTTCTTCGACATTTAACCGAACTGTCAAATGCAATCAAGCTCTCGGCCATCTTTTTTACTCGTAGATCGCAGATCCCGAAACACTTTTTCTAAAGACAGGTTTTTTCAACATGGCGGATTGCGGCTCCAGCCATTGCGAACGTTCGTAACGGCGTGTGCGTGTGTACGCGCAGCTACTAGCTATGCGTGAATGCTCGCGTGTGGTTTACTCCTACAGCGACCACAATAACATCACTTACTCTCTTTTTAAGAGAGTTTCATCATAATATGACCCTTAAGTATCACGACTGCTTTTTTGCAGATACTTTTAATAAATGTTTGGTGGATGGAAAATGTTGAGAGACAGAATGTAGTGATTGTTATTGTCTTCCAAAATCAATGTTGGTTAGACTGCATCCACCCAAACAAGAACAATCCTCGATAGTTGAACTTGTAACCTAGGACAAGCATTATATAACTTTTTATTTATTCTTTTTTTTTTTTTTTTTTTTTTTTTTTTTACATTTAGTTAGGAACGTTTTACGAACAACCTGGACTGTTGGTGCACATTTTTTTAAATGTTCAACTTCCTATTATATTTTTACCTTATCGTCAAAGCAATTGTTTTCAAATGTATATGTATATTTTTTACTTGGTTATATGATGTTGAACGACGGTGTAAAAGTGTTTATCATGTTGTTGTTTTTTTTCGTTTATTATCTTTATATATTACTATTTATTCAGTATCACGGAAGCATTGTCTTGTCTAAAAATGGCCACTTTTGCTAACAAATAACGTAAAACTGCTCGTTTGTCAAGACATTACGGTCGTTTATCAAATAATTTTAAGGATTACGTTTTATTTTGATGCAAAAATGTTAAAATATTGTAAGTTGGCGGTGGCGTAATTGGTCTTCGTCGTTGTCCTCCATGTTGTGCGAGTTGTGTATTTGCATTTGGCCAGTGAAACTGAAATTTGATGTAAATAACAACGCCAGTGAGAAGCTAGATTCGGTTTAAATCGCGTTTTAAACGTTTATAAAGTTGTTTTTGTCCACGTATATTGTTTTGTGTTTGGTCTTGTTCACAATTGATAACACCATAAAACGGTCTTAGTGGAAAGATAAAGAAATGCATTGTTGTCAACTTTATCCATCCTAGTATTTTATACTTCGAAAATGCTTTTATAACCGTAAAGATGTTTTATGAAATGTTAATGTTTCTAGAATGACATTGGACCCCTGGACCATTTCACAATTTTAATTTGATATTTTTTGAGTATGCATCATACACTTTACTTTAAGATGTACAGCAAAATTGATTTAGGTGAAGACATCTCTTTTTTTTTTTTTTTTAAATGAAGACAATCTTGATGTCTTGTGTACAAAATAGTTTGTGTGTGTATATAAATATTTATGTATAAAAGTCTATAAATACAAATGTGTGTGTGTGTGTGTGTATATGCAAGTGTATGTGTGTATTATCACTGATATAGATGTTATATTGCTTTCATGTTGTATTTATAAGCATCCTTCAGTAGAAAGATGGCATAATGAGAACCCACATGCAGATATAAACTCAAAGAACAATCTTCTGTTAGACAAGAGTTTTTAACTCTTGTAGCAAATGGTAAACACAAAAGCTTAACACTTTTTCTCTCTCTCTTTATGTCAGGGATGGCAGCCACCATTTGCCTGTGATGTGGACAGACTGCATTTCACACCACGCATTCAGAGGCTCAATGAGTTAGAGGTGAGACCTTTATTTGTCTCTTGTTTGTTACAAATTTGTACTTGCATATATGGTCATGTGGCTTTATTAAACTGAAAGTTGCAACCAGCCTGACCTCTTTTTGCTCTGCCACACTTAAAAGCTCAGAGTTTGGTGTCATCTCTAAAAAGGTCACTAACAAAAAGCAGGGTCACTGGTGGAAAATCACAATAAGACCTCATTGTTTCCTCCTACTCCTTTGGTTGTTCTATGGTTTTTTTTTTTTATATTCACTACCATTCAAAATTTTGGGGTCAGTATAAGATTTAAAAAAAAAAAAAAAAATTGTAGTAGTCCTCTTATGTTCACAGAAGCTGCATTTATCTGATCAAAAATACAAAAACAGTAGCATTGTGCAATGTTATTACAATACCTGTTTTCTATTTTAATATATTTTAAAATGTAACTTATTACTGTAATGGCAAAGCTTAATTTTCAGCATCATTACCCAGTCTTCAGTGTCTCGCGATCCTTCAGAAATCATTCTAATATTCTGATTTGGTGCTCAAACACCTCTTATCATTAGCTATGTTAAAAAATGGTTGTGCTGCTTAATTTTATGGATACTGTGGTATTACTGTGATATTAAGGATTCTTTGATAATTAGCATGTATTTGAAATGGAAGTGTTTTATAACATTATAAATGTCTTTACTGTCACTTTTAATCAATTTAATTTTTAAACTATAGAGGAAGTGCAAACTCATTATGATGCTTCCTCCTCCCCAAACCAAATGCTACTGAAAGGACGAGGACTTTGTTTGATTTTTCTGACACCTTTTTGTGTTGTTTTATTGTTTCATAGGCCCAGACCAGAGTGAAGCTCAATTTCCTGGACCAGATAGCAAAGTTCTGGGAACTGCAGGGATGTACATTGAAAATTCCTCACGTCGAGCGCAAAACCCTTGACTTGTATGTTCTTTACAAGGTAGGACTGAGGTTATGTTATCTCCAGAGGTCATACATAGTTTTAAGCATACTACGTTAGTTCATTTTTACAGTTACGGGGTACTGAGGTTGAAAACGCTGATGTATACTTCCTCTTTGGCATTTGTGAAAAGCAAATATAGATGTAAACTCGTCTTTGGTGACCCCTCTCTCTGTCTAGCTGGTCAAAGAAGATGGAGGCTTTGATGTGGTCTGTAAAGAGCGGCGATGGACTCAGATAGCACTGAAGATGGGCTTTGCTCCCGGCAAAGCAGTTGGCTCTCACCTCCGCTCTCACTATGAGAGGATTCTCTACCCATACTATTTGTTCCAGACAGGAGCTAATCTTATGGTGAGGTCGCTAAAGCGCTTGTATAACTTCCTCTTTCCCCATTTTCAGCCTTATGTCATTCAGTTTCCATCCCTTTTCCTGATTTAGTGTTCTTTGTTATGGTGCACACATGACAGCCATTGTCCATGATCATTTTTTGGCAGGGAACCCAACTATCTGAACAGAAAGGGTGTCCCAGTTTATTAAGCATGGTTGATAAGCGTCCTAGTTTATTTTTGCACCTTATATATTCCGCGCAGATTAGATGGCACACACGGTAGTTTACATGATGTCTTCGGGACATACAGCTATGAAGTGCAGCAAACATAAACTTGAGTTTGTGTTCCTGTGTAGGTTTTTATAGGGTGTCATTTGTAGTTTGTTTTTACTTTTTAAGTCGTGTCTGGCAGGCTGTGTTATGGTGTTCCTGTGGGTTTGGTGGTTAACAGCTTTTTCTGATGTGCATGTTTTCTGTGCTGTCCCCATGGTCCCCTCCCCCCACCCATAAAGGGGTGTGAATTCATTCAGTGAGCCCTGAGCTCTAGACCCACTCGCCTGCTGCTTTTAACCTATGGTTAATACCCTAGGGGTGATCTGCTTTGCCTCTCACAGTTACTGGCTTTAATAATGTCCACCCTGCTGTCATGTGGCTCTCCGGTTAATTAGATAAGAGAGAAGCCACATGTGCACACTTATATTGGTGTTATAAATAAAGCTATGTGCATTTGCATTGTTTGTAGTTTAATATTTTTAATTGTGAAAAAATGGCCTTGTCACTTGAAATGCGGTGTCGTGCATGATGTCAACATTAAATCTTTCTCCAACAGAACTCTCAGAAGCCAACTCTGACTAATGACACCAAAGACAAGGAGTACAAACCCCACGACCTGCCCCAGCGTCAGTCGGTGCAACCAGCAGAAACCTGCACTATCGCTCGCAGAGCTAAACGGACAGAGGTAAAGAACGGATGCTAAAATCTCTGATTCATACCTTGACTAGTTTGTTAAAACTAGATAGTAATTGCTTTTATCGCTCACATTTCACTTCTCTTCATAGGGTCGCTGTTTTAAATCAGAACCAGGCGAGATGTGTGAAAAACCCAACCTGAGGAGGAGAATGGGATCTTGTGTGGCAAAACCAGAACCAGGTACAGATCCATGGCTGGGTATTAGCTCCATCTATGCTACTGTTTAAAAGTTTGGGGTCAGTGACATGACATGCTATTCCATTAAAAAAAAATATTATGCAGAACTTTTTTTCTTCTTTTCTTTTTTTTATACCGATAATGGTAAGAAATATATTTCTTGAGCACCAATCAGCCTATATAGACTTTTCTAAAGGATCATGTAAAATTGAAGACTAGGAGTCACAGGAATAGATTACACATAATAGAGAAGTTATTTTAAAAATGATTGTACTTTGAGCAAATGAATGCAGCCTTGGTGAGCATGAGAGATTTATTTTAAAAACATTTTAAAAGGTCATACAGACCTCACACCTTTGAATGGTAGTGTACTTCCAAATTTTAACCTCACTGCAACATTACGTTTCAAACTTATTTACTTGTACATCTCTTCTAGTGAAAGAAATTCAAGTGCAGGTGAAAGAAGAACCCATTGAGCAACCAGTTGAAGGTGAAAAATCGAAGGTGAGAGAGAAGGTCAGTGGACCTGTTGTTTACCCAAGAGAAAGTGTGCACTGTGTTCCTTTATGGCAATGTTTGGCTTTTTTCCCTTACAGGTGGAGCAGTACATGTGCTTGGTATGTGGGGGTGGAGGTGATGAAGATAGACTATTGCTTTGTGATGGGTGTGACGACAGCTATCACACCTTCTGTCTGATCCCACCCCTGCACGACGTCCCCAAAGGCGACTGGAGGTGCCCCAAGTGCCTGGCTCAGGTGAGCCACTCCCGACTGTCTACTTCTGCAAACTGATGACATCATGACGTTACTTTGTCTTTATCACTTAATTGCTTTGTGACCTTTTTATATGATATTAATGTAACTTTCTGAATAAATGAATACAAAGTCATACTCTCAGAAACTATATTCATAACTAAATTACAGCTGCTCCTGTTTGTGCTCTCTGCACCCATTACCTACTTTCTGTTAATACCTATGATTTGGCTTAGTAGTATTCTTGGATTGCATTTAGTCTATGCAGTTGTAATGTTTGTAATCATTGCCTTCTCTATTCTCACATTAGGAGTGTGGTAAGCCACAGGTGGCTTTTGGCTTTGAGCAGGCCTCCAGAGACTACACCCTCCGCACCTTTGGTGATATGGCTGACTCTTTCAAATCAGACTACTTTAACATGCCTGTTCACGTATGTCTGTTAAATGACACATGTGAGACAATTATGATTGCATACCATGTCCTATTGGAATATGGAGTGATCGCCCTTATCGTTTGACAGATGGTTCCCACAGAGCTGGTGGAGAAGGAGTTCTGGCGGCTGGTTAGCACCATCGAGGAGGATGTTACTGTGGAGTATGGGGCTGATATTGCTTCAAAAGATTTTGGAAGTGGCTTCCCTGTTAAGAACGGCACATTTAAGGTCTCTCCAGAGGAGGAGGTACAAAAATAACCTCAAATGCTGTGATGTTCTTGCAATCTATGCTAAAAGCACAGATCAAAATCGTCAGATCACAAATGCATGTTTCATACATGCATCATTTCTTTTTGTCCAGGATTATCTAAGCAGTGGCTGGAACCTCAACAACATGCCAGTGTTGGATGCATCTGTGCTGACTCATGTCACAGCAGACATCTGTGGGATGAAGCTCCCATGGCTTTATGTGGGCATGTGCTTCTCTTCCTTCTGCTGGCACATTGAGGACCACTGGAGCTATTCCATCAACTATCTCCACTGGTAATCAGCACACACTTTTCACATTGAAAGAATGTGCATATGTGCTTTTCAACAACTTTTAACACTTACTAGGATGAAAACAATCCATGCTCTGAGATTGTTGTTTTTTTCTCTCACTATTGTTGTTTCGACTTGCAGGGGAGAGCCAAAGACGTGGTATGGCGCTCCTGGCTATGCCGCCGAGCAGTTGGAGAATGTGATGAAGAACCTGGCCCCTGAGCTCTTTGAGTCTCAGCCAGACCTGCTCCACCAGCTGGTCACCATCATGAACCCAAATGTGCTCATGGAGTACGGAGTACCAGTGAGTGGCCACATATAAAATCATAGATGGAGCGTTATGGACTAAACGAAGACTGTTAGTAATGTACGAAGGAACAAATTTTGTTGCAAACAACTTTGTAAGATCAATTATCCTTTTGTCCTCTGTAGATTTACCGTACAAACCAGTGTGCTGGCGAGTTTGTCATTACCTTCCCAAGGGCCTATCATAGTGGATTCAACCAGGGCTTCAACTTTGCAGAGGCAGTCAACTTCTGCACAGCAGACTGGGTAAAAGGCACTTAAAGTTGGCATGAAATAAAAATCACTCTATGTAAATGCATGTTATTGATCTTATTGTGAATCATTCATGTTTCCATCTTTTTCACTGTTTAATCAAACTGTCTTAACCCGATATTTAGCGTAAAGCGACATATGCAGAATTTCTGACTTAGTTCGCTTAAGCCCCACTCCTTTCGTACAATCGCATTCATTTGTAGATGTATAAAACCAAGTCCTCTTGATGATTGACAATCTGTTACACTTGAATGCCGCTACTTCCTTTTCATTTTGACTTTAATGTTGGATAAGCATAATGCAATACATGATATGAATCAAAATTAACTTAGTATGGTCTTGTTTTTCAGCTGCCTCTTGGTCGAAAGTGTGTAGAGCACTACCGATCCCTCAACAGATACTGTGTCTTCTCCCATGATGAAATGACCTGTAACATTGCCGCTAAGGCAGAGAGTCTAGAGTTGGAACTGGCTTCTGCTGTCCAGAAGGACATGTGCACCATGATTCTGGAGGAGAAGATGCTCCGTGAGAGAGCCTATAAGCTGGTGGGTGGCCATTTTAAAGGCAGTGAGCCCATTTAAACTGCTTTAACTTGCACTTCACTTAATGACCTAATTGTGTGTGTGTGTGTGTAAACTCAGTTTGAAAAATATGTGTGTAAATGGCGGTTACCAATCAAATGAAATTGGTATCAACAATATCCATCATTCCACTGCAGAGAAGAATTTACAGACTGTTTAATGAAGCATGAATGCTTTTACACTGCAAAGTTATAACTGCATAAATGTAATACATTTAGAGTGTAATGTTTTACTTTTTTGAATGATGAAATTATGAAAACATGAAATATTGGAAAAATACAGTTATGCTTTAAATTATTATGCTAAACCGGTAGTGGGTGGCGACCAGAATCACTGACTCAATTAATTCGGAAACGTTTAATCATTCACACCACTGTGGGTTGCACTGAGACTGCTACTGTTTTTTATATTATTTTTGTTGCAGAAATAAAGATAAAAAATAAAATATAAAATTGGGGTGGAACAGTTCGGATTCAGGGTTTCGGGACGATTCAGTAAAAAAATAGGAAACATGAAACCTAAAAAAATAAAAACATGATCTAACTACAATAAACAGCACAAATAAATATGTGAGAACTAAGATACAGATAAAATAAACAATACTTTATTATAACAATACTTTATTTTATACTTTAAAATAAACAATACAATTGTCCAAAGGAGTTTATATGCAGTGTTATTTTTATATTTGATAAAGATGAAACCTTATTGAAGTTAACAAAAGCTATTCAGTCAAGAGTGATTTCTTCATCTTTTGTCATTTGATTAACAATAAAAACGGGAATATTAGACTATTTGCAATAGACTATTTAGAATATTTGTCCCTTTAAGACATAATTCAAAGATCCAGTACACTGATACATGTGCGTTGTTATGTCTTAAGAGAAAGACCGACATACTATGTTTGTTGTTTCTTTTTTTTTTTTAGTGATTATCCGTTTAGGGGCAAGACTTGAAAGAGAATTTGCGTGAGAGTATTTGCGTGCTGTGATGCAGCTCTCCATGTACGCACCATCTCCTCACAGCTTGCGCGAGTTCTTTCGCATCTTACGAATGAATGTTTAAATTATTTTTACCCAGCCCCTTTATTTATTTTATTTTAGTAATTGAACTTGTAGCTCTGCCTCTGCTTGCTTTGTTTGTATTTATGGTCTGTCTTATTACTAATTGATCCCATTGTGTATTTTCTTTTCGCTAGGGTGTGTGGCACTCCCAGCAGGTTGACTATGATATACTGCCAGATGAGGAAAGGCAGTGTGCTAAGTGCCGGACCACCTGTTACCTGTCTGCCATCACCTGTCCCTGTAGCCCCGACCAGCTGGTCTGTCTCCACCACATCCAGGACCTCTGCTCTTGCCCTGCTAGAAGCTACACACTCAAGTATGTGTTTTCAAAATCATAGGAAATTACATGTCATGGGTTTAAAACTCGGGACAATGGACACGTGCAAAAGAATTCTTACTTTAAATGTACATATTAACCTTTTTTTTTTTTTTTTTTTTCTTGCGTAGCTATAAATACACACTTGCCGAACTGAAGCCATTGTTCCAGGATTTGACGGCTCGTGCTGAGTCCTATGAAGACTGGGCATCTAAAGTTAACAAGATTTTGAAAGCAGATCAAGACAATAAAAGTGGTAAGTTATTATAGCAATGTGTTAATCTTTATACATTAGAAGTCCAAGCATTTATTATTCATTTTGTTTCCATCTCTCTGTCTCTCTCTCTCTCTTATTTATATATAAATGAGAGAGAGAGAGAGAGAGAGATATATATAAAATACAATAGCAAGCATCAGGAGATATTTAAGAAAAACATTGCAAAATTGCTAAACCAGACATTTAAACTTTTGATGTTGGTTTTTTCAGTTTGTCTAAATATTGGAATTTGTTTTCTTATTAGATTTGGAGGAGCTTCGTTCCTTGATAGTAGAAGCAGAGAAGAAGATGTACCCCGACACTGACCTGCTATGTCACCTGCGTCAAGTCATCCAGAATGCAGATAGATGTACCTCAATGGCCCAACAACTCCTCAATGGCAAGAGACAGACCAGGTACATTTACGTTTCCACTGATATGGAAAACTATCTGAAGTTCATGCATTTTAAGTAGTTTTAAATTGGTGCAGTTCTGTATCAAATTTGTATGTTTGTGTTAGGTATCGCTCTGGTGGGGGAAAGTCTCAAAATCAGCTCACGGTGGAGGAACTGAAGTCGTTTGTCAATCAGTTGTATGACCTGCCTTGTACCATCCGACAGGCCCCTTTCTTAAAGGTAAGCAACCACACAACATGCTAAGTGTAATTTTTCCTAGTTCCCGGATGATCTGACATGTTCTCCTTCTACCTCCATCCTCAGGCTCTTTTGAACCGTGTTGAACAGTTCCAGCAGCAGAGCTTGGATCTCCTTGCAGAGGACATGCCTGGTTCCTCTGCCCTCCAAGGCCTCCTAGATGAAGGTGCAGGCCTGGATGTGGAGTTGCCTCAGCTGGCGATGTTGAGGCAGAGGATGGAGCAGGCACGCTGGGTGGAGGCTGTTCAGGAAGCCAGCGATCAGCCGGCTGACCTCAGTCTAGACTGCATGAGGAGGCTCATAGATCAAGGAGTGGGCCTGGCACCGCACTCCTGTGTGGAAAGAACCATGGCCCGCCTTCAGGAGCTGCTCACTGTCTGTGAACACTGGGAAGAAAAGGCCCATAACATGCTCACTGCTAGGTAAACTTAGTTTGTATTTAAGTGAAATGTTAGATCAGTTCAAGAGTATAGTTCACCCAAAAATGAAAGTTCTGTCATTTATTAAATCACTCTCATGTCATTCCAAACCCACAAGACTTTTTTTGTTTTGGTTTTTATATAAACCTTCTGTCCCTCTTTCAAAAGGCCATTATATCAAAATTTGAGGTTTCAAAAAGTTAATGAAGAGAACCATATGAGTACATGCATGTTTTATATGAAGAGAGATTTAATTTAAGCTTTTATTCATTTATAAATGAATATAAAATTAAATCTGTTAATCTTATGAAGCGATCGGCATCAAAGATTTGGTTCAATGTCCTTTCAGCAAAAGATTTTATTTTGAATATAACTGAAAGTCTTATGGGGTTTGAAACAATTTGAGGGTGTGAAAATAATTACAGAACTTTCATATCTTTGTATCAAATTCCGTTTCCACTAACAAGCTTGTATATCATTAGTAACTAGTTTTATCAGCAAGATCTGAGAAGTGAAAGCAACTTCTGGTGGTTTAAGATTGGCCATGTTGATTGTGCAACAAAATAATTTGCAAGCTGTTCTGGCAAAATTTTGCTTGCAAATTATTATTTTTTTAACCTTTCTTTCAATGGCTTATGGCTAATAAAATTCCTGCACTCCCAGTATGCATGTTGTAAAAAAAAAAACACATGGATGGTTGAGCTAGTTCTGATAGGGAATAAAAATGTGCATGGTAGGCATTTTCACTTAAAGCTTTTTCCTGACAGATTAACTGACAGACATTGTCCCGTATGACCTACATTGTCCATACACAACAGTTTGGGGTTTGTAAGACTGGGGTTTGAGCAAAATACAGTAAAAACATTAGCATTGTAAAATTATTGATCTGTCGCATGATCCTTAAGAGATCACTCTAATATACTAATTTGCTGCTCTAATATACTAATTTAAACTTATTGTTATCGATTGCTTAATATTTTTTTTAAGTGTAAAGTTCAAAAGAACAGCATTTATTTAAATATTTTGTAAATGTAAAACCCATTACTGTCAATGTAACTGTCAATACTATTAATTGAATGTGTCGTTGCTGAATTAAACCTTTTGATCCTGTAAAATAATGTCACTCACTTGTTTTGTGTGGGTTTTTTTTTTTTCTCTCTCCCCTAGGCCTCGTCATAGTATCGAGACTCTTGAGGCAGCTATACAGGAAGTGGACAATATCCCAGCATACCTGCCCAGCTGTCTTCAGCTCGGAGACTGTGTAAGCAGGGCCAGAGAGTGGATAATGGAAGCAGATGCTCTTCAGGTGTGTTTCACACGTTTTTGTTCTGCTCTATTATTGTAACCCAATGGTTAGATACATTGAACCTTGTGTAAGTTGTGCTCCATCCATTTAAACCTTTATTGCTACAGGCTGGAGGCCGTATTCCTGGTCTTGCTGCCCTATCTGAACTAGTGTCGAAAGCCAGAGGTATTCCGGTAATGTTGGAACCTCTCACTCGACTGGAAAGCTTAGTAACTGAGGTACAGACCTGGAAGGAGAGTGCAGCTAAAACATTCCTGTTGAGGAACTCATCCCATTCTCTCCTCGAGGTAGATTACTTATTTACAACCATACCTATATTGGATGTGAATATTAATACTGAATCACTAAATGATTTGTGAGTAAAATAAGTGGTTTTGTTATTAATTTGTGTGTTTGTGTCTTTAAGGTTCTGTGTCCTAGGTGTGAGACTGGACCGCAAAAGTCAAAATCTAAAAAAGCCAAGGATGTATCATTACCCTGCAAGAAAGTTGACCTAAAACTGGACTCCCTTTTTGATGTGGAAAAAGCACTTTCTACAAGCAAAGATACAGCTTCGGCAGTAGGTCACATTCTGGTTAGGTTTTAGATTAAATGCAATCCAAGTAGGTTTTGGTTAATCTTGCTGACCCTGATATATTTGTAAATCTTTAAAGTGATAATTTACTCGTAAATCATTATTTTTCAAGATTTCTACATGTCCTGTAAAATTTTTAGCAAATATAAGGCCATAAAAAGTATCTTAAATGGTATAACAAAAGTCTTTCTTATGTAAAGATCTTAAATTTGGGGACAGAAAAATGAGAATCACAATGTGACCTAATGTAATCAAGGAATAGTTCATCCAAAAATGAAAATTCAGTCATTTATTCAGTCTGATCCTGCTCCAAACCCATGAGACATCATGGGACACAAATCAACACCTCTTTTTGATGAAATATGAGCGATTGTCTGTCCCTCCATTGACCGCTACATAACTATCACTTTGAAGCTTCATGAAGAGATCGTAAAACTAATCCATATGAATTGAACGGTTTAGTCCAAATTTTCTGAAGTGTCACGACTGCTTTATATGATGAACAGATTTAAATTTAGGCTTTTAATCACATATAAACATTGATCAGCACACACAGTAGTTGTGGTAAATGGAAGCTCAAGCATATTTGCTTGTTAATCTTGCTGACCCTGATATATTTGTAAATCTTTAAAGTGATAATTTACTCGTAAATCATTATTTTTCAAGATTTCTACATGTCCTGTAAAATTTTTAGCAAATATAAGGCCATAAAAAGTATCTTAAATGGTATAACAAAAGTCTTTCTTATGTAAAGATCTTAAATTTGGGGACAGAAAAATGAGAATCACAATGTGACCTAATGTAATCAAGGAATAGTTCATCCAAAAATGAAAATTCAGTCATTTATTCAGTCTGATCCTGCTCCAAACCCATGAGACATCATGGGACACAAATCAACACCTCTTTTTGATGAAATATGAGCGATTGTCTGTCCCTCCATTGACCGCTACATAACTATCACTTTGAAGCTTCATGAAGAGATCGTAAAACTAATCCATATGAATTGAACGGTTTAGTCCAAATTTTCTGAAGTGTCACGACTGCTTTATATGATGAACAGATTTAAATTTAGGCTTTTAATCACATATAAACATTGATCAGCACACACAGTAGTTGTGGTAAATGGAAGCTCAAGCATATTTGCTTGATGTGCAAGAACCAATGAGGTTCATTCTCATGTTATGCATCACATTTGGGCTTCAGCAAGAACGTTTGAGCTTCCGGAAGAGGTTTGTTCTCGCGCGTCAAGCAGGTTCGTTTGAGCTTCTACGTTCGCTGATCAATATTTGCATGTGAATAAAAGTCTCAATTCAATCTGTTAATCATATAAAATGGTATAATCCAAATTTTCTGAAGAGACAAGATCACTCAATTCATATGGGTTAGTTTTACGATCTCTTTATGAAGTTTTTTTTGAAGTGGTAATGTAGCTGTCAATGGAGGGACTGAAATCTCTCAAATTTCATGAAAAATATATTCATTTGTGTTCTGAAATGAACAAAATTCTTACAGGTTTGGAACGACATGCGGGTGAGCAAATAACACAATTTTAATTTTTGGGTGAACTATCTCATTAGCTTCAAATGACTATGATTCAATTGAATTAATGTTAAATGAAAGGTTGTTTTTTTTGTTGTTGTTGTTTTAAGCCATCCTTATTGAGTCCTGACCGTTCACATGTGGGTATCTGCTCAGACTTGCATATTCTTCTCCAAACAGATGGCCACCCTCAGTGACGTACATCAGAAGGAGTTGGAGAGCCTGTCTATGTTGAGGATCTCAAATGAGTCAAAGTTTCAGTCTTCGCCTAGCTGTTTGGCCCCCACAGTGTGCTTGTGTCACACCGTCCCTGCAGGCCCCATGCTCCAGTGTGAACTTTGTCGAGACGCCTACCACAGCGGCTGTGTGCCGGGGTTTAAAGACATCCAAACAGGCCTACCGTGGTTATGCCCGCTCTGCAAGCGCTCCGAGAAACCCCCTCTGGATAAGGTGCTTCCGCTGCTCGCTTCCTTACAGCGGATTCGGGTTCGGCTTCCGGAGGGCGATGCCCTGCGATATGTGATTGAGAACGGTTCGCTGGCAACATAAAGTGCAGCAGGTTTCTCATCCTACACATCATCTGAATGGCAAAGTGAGCAGAATATGTTTGAATTTAATTCGTTTGTAACAGAAAATCATATTTTCAGTTGTTTTAATTTTTGTTCAATTCTATTTATATGATGCAGGCAAGACATATTTCTGGAATTGCATCATCTCAGACAATGGAAAGGAGCAACAGTTCTTTTTACATGCTGCAGCCCTGCATTCCTCTCAATGGTGAGTCAACCGCACCTGAAGTTTTTAAATGCACAGTTACAGAGTGATTCTAAATGTCTGGATGTAAACTTTCGGGATTCTGTCATGTTGTAGAACTGGGCGCCGAGTTGGAGGAGCTGTTGGTCGAAGGTCTTCTCCTGCAGGTGACGTTACCGGAGCTCCAACAGCTTTATAGCAGCCTGCTTAGCAGGTTATTACCATCCCAGCACTCCATGCAGAGCAGCGAACACGATCACCAGTATCACATTGCTCAAGACAGAAGTCCACCTCACAGGAGCCCCCCGCACAGCAAAGCACAGGTGGGAGAACATTCCCAACTTGCTTACTAATTCTTCATTACCATTATCTTTGTAGCATTGCAAATTCCTGTGGTTTAGACCTAAAATTTTGTCAACCGAACTCCTTTGACCTAAATTATTGACTTGATGGAGAACGCGTTTTTCCATTCCAATGCGCTACTTTTCCATTGTTTTTCTATGTAAACACGTGCTAGACGGACATGTATGACTAGTTGCGCTCGCGTATTTTGCAGCTTCTTGTACATGAGCGCCACGTTTAAGACGCCATGTCAAGTTAAAAGAAGTTCAACTTTAAAGTGCCGCTCATCAATGTCAGTTTCATAACAGTGGACCAATCAGATGACCCTTGAGGTGGGGAAAGCGTTGTGAGCTTTTGTTCAGAGTAGCAAGTTGCCGTGGCAGTGGTTTTATTTGAAGGCCACATGGTGTAGGAGGCGCTCCTAGTGGCTGTGTCTGGATAGCCAGTGAGATTTTTATTTTATTTTTTCCATGTCAAAAAATTTAGCAATCTCAAAATCCTCGCGTTCAGCGCTTTTTTTTTTTTTTTTTTTTTTTTTTTTTTTTTCTTTTCATTCCCGAGCACGGTTTCTCGTGTTTTTAGACACGCAGACACATTTTGTGTGAACGAGTCCTTAAATGCTTCTGGTTCTCTGATGTTAGTTAAAGGTCACATGACGTGCAGGTAAACAAACCGTTAAAGAATGTCTTATTAAAGAAGAAAAATCATGTTTTTGGAATCATATCTAAGTTGTCATAATTATGACTTGTCACAACTGACTTTTCATGAGTTAATTTTGACTTTTTTCCTTAATTATTACTTTTATGAGATACCAAGCCATAATTTTTATTATCAAATTGACAATTATGAGTTACAAAAGTTAAAGATTTTTTTTTTTTTGTCATAACTGACTTTTTGTTAAACTCTTTATCAACACCTAATTTGGGAAGCACTGATTTAGGCAGTGGGTTCAGTGTAAAAAGTCCAAAAATGCAAACGAAATTATTCTTATTTCTGAAAGGTTTAATATAATGTTTTTATGTAATATTTGTTCTTGTAGGACATTAGCATGTTGCTATGCTAACAGCACAACACTAAGTAAATTACAAATCGAGTCTCTTGAGTGTGATTCATGTTAACTTCTGCCTATGTGACTTACTAGGCAGCTCACTGGGTTTCAGATCTAAGCTTTTGACTGACTTTGATTGAATTGTGTCCATCTAGGATGGAGTTCCAGAGATCAAGAAGGAACCCGAGAAGAACAGCAAACGACGTCTAGAGAAAGAGAACATGGAAGGGCAGCACAGAGACAAGATAAAGAAGCCCAAGAAAAAGAAACCCAAAATGAACAAAGAAAGGAGAAGAGAAGAGAAACGAACCACCTCTCCTTCCAACTCCCTTTCTGACCCGTCGTATTCAGACGACTCTGAGGAGGATTGGTCCGTGTGCTCGGCAAAGCGATGTCAACAGCCTGAAGGAAACGAGGTTAGCTTTAACATAATTGTGCTTGAGGTTGTGTTGTAATCCTGTGCAACATTCTTGCTAATATATATATATATTTATTGTGTGTCTCTTGGGTCGTCCTCATAGGTAAACTGGGTCCAGTGTGATGGCAGCTGTAACCAGTGGTTCCACCAGATTTGTGTGGGAGTGTCTGCTGAGCAGGCTGAGAATGAGGACTACATCTGCGTCAGCTGCGCAATAAACGATTTGACAGAATGAGGACCAAAATCATGTTTTTCAAAGGATAGTCAAAAGGCTCCCCGTTTTGCACATAAGTTACAGCACCAAGAATGCACCAGAGATCATCCTCTTACCGAATCCCGCTTCCCCACTGCTCCCTTGGTGCTACTGCCTTCTTGATAGGACTGTTAACAAAAACCTGTATGATTATCTGCTTTTTGTTTTGTATTTTTGAAGATTTCCTTCTATAACATTTTTTTTTCCTTCTCTAGAGCACGTGATGCATAGATGTACCTCAGGGGTTTCCATCCCATAAATGCAAAACAATGGGGAACTTCAGCTTCCCCAGATGTATTTTTGTTCATATTTATTGTTTTGTTTTCTTTCCCCAGTCATCTTTAGAATTTCTAACATGAATTTATCAATCTGGGCTATTTACACCAAATAATATTAATTGGACTAAACAAAATGGTCTAAAATTATTTTTGGAACCCACTGTTTTGGTACATGTGTCTAATAATATAAAATATTATTTATTTATCCCAGCAATAACTCTGCTGGTTTCCCTGATTTTTCAGTAGCTTGAGATCTGCTCTGATCTGTTGCTTGATGCATTAGAAGTGTTTGTACAGAATCCTAATGTAGGTTGTCAGACGAGAGATGTAGCAGGCAGAAGAAAAAGCTGTGTGAAATATTCTTTGTGATGTATACTGTGGCTTTCTTTAAGACTCAAAACAGATCTTTCCGATGTTAATTCAATTGTGGAATAAAATGGTTTGTTCTCACCTATAAATACTGACCTACTTCTCTTAACATGAGCCTTTCTTGTCTTTATTTGCGCGAGCCATTCATTGTGGAAAGGTTCGTACTGAGCATCAGGTGGCGACAAAGTAAAGAAAAGTCAGTTGAGTGTCGCTGTTCATCCTCCGTTCCTGTGGATGGAGCCATTATGATCATGTAAGCGCCAATGATTCACGAATGGCAACATTTCATCATTTCATAGTCCCTCCCTAAACGTGCATTGGCGCGCTGTGCATCCTTCCGTCGGGTCCCCGGTCATCTGTACGTGAGCCTCAGCTAAACTGGCAAAAATATGGCGGGTATGGGTGCCTCGGGTCCCGGTCCGGTTTCGACTCTCGACCAGGTGGATAAAGGGCTGAAGGAGACTCTTATAGACGCACTGAACGCCATTCTGTCGCCGGTGCAAGAAGTGCGTGCCGCGGCGGAGGAGCGAATTAAAGTGTTGGAAGTGACGGAGGGTAAGAACTGACGCGAGATGCTGCCACAACATGCATGACACCATGTGAAATGCAGATTTTTTTACTCGTGGGCCTTCACTTTTTCGTTTTAAATGCTGATTTTACGAGGCTTCTCGACCATGTTTATCATTCATGTACTCTCGCTGAATTTGCAAACGCACTGGGTTCAAATTGAGGAGGCAAAACCATGTGCAGCCAACATGTTCCCGCATTTGTAGGTGATGGTTGTGGTCGTGTGAGAAGGTTTCATGGTTCTGTCCATCTATATTCAGTCAGTTTCACTTTTAAACTCGCTCACATGACGCTAATTTGGTGTTTGTTAGTAATTTTGTGAGAAATTCTTTAGCGTCTGTTAAGTTCACTCCAAAGAAATCAACTCATGTTGTTCTTGCATCCTCAGTCACCATAACTTTCATTGCAACCCTTTTCTTACAATAAAAGCGGTCTCCAGTCTTGTTTATGTGGCTGGATGTGAGTCAGTAGCTTTGACCGAAGATGTAAGAAATTAAAAATGAATGATTGAAACGACCACTCATCTGAATATTGGCCAGAATCTCGATTGTCCAGTCCTCTCAGTCATTTAGAGTTTCAAGGTCAGAGACTAACCAGGGCTCAAGTTTTTACAAAATATTTCATATTATTCTCCCAGGCCTATTAAACTATTCTATTCTAGCAGAGCTCTTATTGTTGTGGTTATCTTGTCTTCTGCATTATTTATAGCATTGTATGCTTGATTTGATTTTAATTGTTCTTATTGAGAATTTCAGTACAATTTATTCAGTAGAAGTGCACTATCATTTAAAAAACTCAACAAGGCTACGTTTATTGATCAAATGCAGCGGAAAACATTCTGAATTATTATTCTAATTAAAAATCACTAATTTCTATTTTTTTATATTTTAAGATGTATTTAATCTCGGTAATGGCAAAGCTGGATTTTCAGCATCATTACTCCAGTGTCACATGATCCTTCAGAAGTCATTCTAATTTGCTGCTCGATAAACATTTATCAATTTTTACATTTTTAAAATGTTTTAAGAACTGCGTTTATTTTAAATAGAAATCTTTTGTAACATTAAATGTCCCTTTCGATCGATTTAATGAATACAAATGTTTTTGTTGTTGTTGTTTTTTCCCCCCAAACTTAGAGTAGAGTATTTATGTGTTTTTATGTTTAGAAAAAAAAAAAATCTGTCCACATCAAGTTTTCCCTTAAAAATCAGTCACTGGCTGTGGCCTCTCTCTCAGGCTTCTGCTGTGGGTTGGGTGTCAGCAGTAACATTGTCTGAGGCCACCAGCCTCTCATTGAGCTAAATCCATGGATGATCAAAGATAGTGCTGTGTTGCTGTGAATGAAGCATACATTAGAAATGTGTCTTTCATTGTAGTCGCCTGAGTACACCATATTCATTTGGTGGTTTTGATTTGCTAATGGTGGTTTTTAGCTCCCTGCAGAAAATGACATAATATTCTTGCACCTGTTTTGTAGAGTTTGGAGTTCACCTTGCAGAGCTCACTGTCGACCCACATGGAGCACTTGCTATACGCCAAGTAAGACTTAGATGACGTTTAGATATTTTCAGCACAAATGAACCAAGTATTTGCTTAATTTTTTTGTTATGTGTCTCTCGTAGTTGGCCTCTGTCATTCTGAAGCAGTATGTTGAGACACACTGGTGCGCCCAGTCAGAGAAATATAGGCCTCCGGAGACAACTGAATGGGTTAGAACCGCATATTTATGTCTGGACGTTTTAGAGACGTTTGAAAATATGGTGTGATATGTTAATTTGCTTCCCATGTGCTTTTCTGTTCAGGCCAAAGCTGCGATCCGTGAGCTGCTGCCTGGTGGTTTGCGGGAGGCCATCAGTAAGGTGCGCTCCAGCGTGGCCTACGCCCTGTCGGCTATTGCACACTGGGACTGGCCCGAGGCATGGCCCGGGCTCTTCAAGCTCCTCATGGACATGCTGGCCAGTGGGGATGTTAACGCTGTACACGGCGCCATGAGAGTCCTCACAGGTAATGGCTCTGAACATCTATGACTCTTCCTCACAGTCACAGCATGTTTTGTGCCGTTATTAAGTAACATATCATTATGTGTTTCGTAGAATTTACACGAGAGGTGACCGATGTGCAGATGCCTGATGTTGCACCTGTCATTTTGCCTCAAATGTACAAGATTTTTACCATGGCAGAGGTATTATATTCAGCTAAAACCACAGTACATTCCATGCTTTCGAGAAAATCATGTTGTGTAAATGCTGTTCTGTAATTACTGTTGCAGGTTTACAGTATTCGCACACGATCCAGAGCAGTTGAGATCTTCACCACGTGTGCCAATCTCATCTGTGCGATTGATGAAGTAGCAAAGGTAAGTTCATAGATAAACAGATTATTTTACTGTAAGATTCAATTGAATTTAGAATTTTAGGAAATGCAGTTGTCAGCATCCAGTAAATAAGAACAATCCTTGCATTTATTAAGTTTGGTTGATAGTAGTGGTTACTGTTAAAAAGTTTTGGTTATTATTATACTTAGTTTTTTTTTTATTTTACTAATTCAACACTACATTATACTGATTAAAAGTGACAATAAAGACATTTATAATGTTACAGAAGATTTCAAATAAAATGCTGTTCTTGTGAACTTTGTATTCATCAGCGAATCACGGTTTCCACGATAATGTTAAGCTGCACGATGGTTTTCAGCAGTGATGATAAGAAATGAGCTTGAAGCACAAAATCAACATATTAGAATGATTTCTGAAAGATCATGTGATACAGTAGACTGGAGTATGAAAATTCAGCATTGCCATCAGAGGAATAAATAACATTTTAAAATACATTGAAATAGTTATTTTGAATTGTAATAGTATTTTATAATATCACTGCTTTTACTGTGTTTTGATCAAATCAAGCATTAAAAAAAAGTATCAACCCCAAATTTTTGAATGGTAGTGTATATATATTAATAGGAAGTTGTTCATAACTTAAATGATTAAATGCTGTGAAAAAAAGACTGTTTTAGTTTATAATCCTTCATACTTTAAAATAAGGTTCATCTTATTAACATTTGATCAAGTATCACCTGAAAACATTAAATGATTAACTGAAATTTTGAAACAGTTGTGTTTGTTTCTAGGGTGCTGCCAATACTCTGATCTTCCCGGTGGTGCAGCAGTTTACAGAGGCCTTCATACAGGCTCTGCAGATCCCAGACGGACCCACTTCGGATAGTGGCCTGAAAATGGAAGTGTTAAAGGTGACTAGTTGTTCCCTCACGCAGAAAAGAAAAGAAAAAATTCTTGAAGCGGCAGTGGATTCCAGAATCCACCCCTTCATTCTCGTGATGTAATTGTAATCATGTATTGTTATCTCTTCATAGGCAGTGACTGCCCTTGTGAAGAACTTCCCCAAACCCATGGTGTCCTCCATGCAACAGATTCTTCCTATTGTGTGGAACACCCTGACAGAGAGCGCCTCCTTATATCCATTCATTGACAGCTTTAACCATTTGTTTAACCTGTCACCAATAATAACTTAGACCTGCTGTTTTTATCATTACTGCAGTCATTTCAATAACATATTCATCACTTTTCTTAACCAATCATGTACTTATGTGAGAACTGAGGTCAACTACACTGAAGAAGTGGACGATCCAGTTGACTCTGATGGTATGTGGCACTAGGTTTCTGTAATTGATCATCATTGTTATTTGTTGTTAGTTAGCACTGAGCTCTGTTAATTAACTGTCAATGTCATAGGTGAGGTTCTTGGCTTTGAGAATCTCGTCTTCAGCATTTTTGAGTTTGTCCACACTCTGTTGGAGAACAAGAAGTTCAAGAGCACAGTGAAGAAAGCACTTCCAGAGCTCATATACTACATCATCCTCTACATGCAGATCACGGAGGATCAGGTTCGTGAGCAGTGTGAGTGTGCATCTTGAGTCTCTCTTCATAGCTTTTATTTTCACGTTCTCATGTGCCTCGCAGATCAAGGTATGGACTGCCAATCCGCAGCAGTTTGTCGAGGATGAGGATGATGACACGTTCTCTTATTCGGTCCGGATATCAGCACAGGATCTTTTGCTGGTGAGAGCACAGAGAGTTTCTTTGTTGGTTATTTTGATTATTTTCCATCCTTTATCTCTAATGTATCCTCTCATCCATCAGGCTGTTGCTGCCGAGTTTCAGAATGAGAGCGCTGCTGCTTTAGCGGCGGCTGCAACACGGCACCTCCAGGAGGCAGAGCAAGCCAAGAACGCTGGCAGTGAACACTGGTAAAGAGAGAAAACGCATCCTCTGTCACAACCAAGCTTTGTCTTTTCTGCGTTACATCAATTTCTCTCCATGGACATGCAGGTGGAAGGTGCATGAGGCTTGCATGCTGGCCCTGGGTTCGGTCAAGACCATCATCACAGAGAATGTAAAGAACGGTCGTGTGCAGTTTGACATGCACGGATTCCTTGCCAGTGTCATCCTTGCTGACCTCAATTTACCAGGTAAACTTCGTTGTCATTTTCGTCTTACTTCTGGATATGGCTTGAGTGTAATGACTGGATCTGATCCACTTGTTATTCAATTCCCAGCAGCCTCTCCATTCCTGTTGGGTCGGGCCTTATGGGCAGCCAGTCGCTTCACTGCCGCGATGTCCCCAGAGCTCATTCAGCAGTTCCTACAGGCCACTGTGAGTGGTCTACACGAGAGCCAGCCACCCTCTGTTCGGATCTCTGCTGTGAGAGCTATCTGGGGGTAAGACTTTTATTTCCATTTTCTTATGTACAGGGTTTAGTAATTAAATAAAAATATAATCTTTTTATGTTCCATTATTAAAGTTGGAAATTAGTTTAAGCTTTATTAGAACAGAGAATGGTTGAATGCTTAAAGGGAGAGTGTGAGTGCAGCCAAAAATTAAAATTATCCCATGATTTAATCACCCTCAAGCCATCCTGTATAAGATCTATCTTCTTTGAGACAAACACAAAAGATTTCTGTTTTAGATTCTGTCCTTTTGAACTTTTAACTCGACAGACGATCCTAAAAAATTCCAGCTCCCCGGGAAGTCTGGTTTCCACATTGATAAAAATCAATCAGCATATTAGAATGATTTCTGAAGGATCAGAAAGACTGGAGCAATGACTGCTGAAAATTCAGCTTTGCCAGTACGGGAATAAATCACGTTTGAAAATATATTAAAAATACACAATATTACTATTTTTACTGTATCAAATAAATGTAGCCTCGGTGAGCATAAGAGACTTTGAAATATATTAAAAAATCTTTTCAGACTAAACTTTGAACTGGAGTGTACTTTTTACTTCATCTCTCTTTATATCTGTTTCACAGGTATTGTGATCAACTCAAGCTGTCGGAGAGTACCCACGTCCTGCAACCATTCCTGCCCAGTGTCTTGGAAGGGCTGGTACAGCTTGCGGCTCAGTTCAGCTCTGAAGTTCTCACTTTAGTCATGGAAACCCTTTGTATTGTTTGCACCGTGGATCCGGCTTTCACCACGAGTGCTGAGAACAAGATCTGCCCGCTCACTATTGCCATATTCCTTAAATACAGTAACGGTAAGATCATTTTAAAGTCAACATCCAGTATAATTTGCCTTGTAGGTAAGAAGAGTACTTGAGCCTTGTTTTTATTTCTCTTTCTGTTAGATCCAGTTGTAGCATCTTTAGCACAGGACATCTTCAAGGAGCTTGCCCAGATTGAAGCTTGCCAAGGACCCATGCAAATGCGCCTCATTCCTACTCTTGTTAGCATTATGCAGGCACCGCCTGATAAAATCCCATCTGGCCTTTGTGCTGTAAGATAAACTTCTCATTTTGTTCTACCTCCATTTCTAAACGGTTTTCTGTAAGTTAAACATATTTTTCTGTTCTTGCAGACATCCATAGATATCCTAACTACAGTAGTTCGTAACACTAAGCCCCCACTGTCAGACATGCTTGTGTGCCAAGCTTTTCCTGCGGTGGCCCAGTGCACCCTCCGCACAGATGACAACACCACGATGCAGGTAGTATCAGTTTCCTTGAAACCAAAATCTGTTATTTCTTTTCAGAGTCCTCATGTCAGTTGTTCTCTAAATCGCATCATGCTTGATTTTCCCAGAATGGTGGTGAATGCTTGAGGGCCTATGTGTCCGTGGCGCTGGAGCAGATTGCCCAGTGGCAAGATGAGCAAGGCCACAGTGGCCTGTGGTATGTCATGCAGGTTGTCAGTCAACTCCTGGACCCCCGCACGTCTGAGTTCACCGCTGCTTTTGTAGGTCGTCTGGTGTCCACTCTCATTGCCCGGGCTGGCACTCAGTTGGCTGACCAGCTGGACCAAATACTACGCGCTATTCTCAGCAAGATGCAGCAGGCCGAGACCCTCAGTGTGATGCAGGTAGGGTTCGATCATTAATGGGTTAGTTCATCCAAAAATTAAAATGATCCCATAATTTACTCCCCCCTCAATCCATCCTAGGTGTATATGACTTTCATCTTTCATATTAAAAAAATGTCCTGGCTCTTTCGAGCTTTATAATGGGAGCGAATAGTAACTGATATTTTGAAGCCCAAAAAAGCACATCCATCCATCATAAAAATAATCTATACTACTCCAGGGAGTTAATAAAGCAAAGCTATGTATTTTTGTAAGAAAATTATCCATATTTAGAACTTTATAAACTAGAATCTTTGGATTCCGTACGTGAGTCGATTCCCGGCGGAAGAGTGAACTTTGACCTGATGCAAGACGTATTGATGAACATGGAAGCTCAGGATGGAGCAAAACAAAACATCGGTGGATGAATTAGAAGTCTAAAACGAAATTTCTAAAGAGAAATGTCGGAGGAGCTTGAGTTTGTTGCCCAGCCGTATTTGTTTGAACTGCGAGAGGCGTCTACTCTCGCCTAAGCTTATGCTGCTCCTACGTCATATATGCTGCTCTCGTGAATAAGCGGATGGACGTTACTGGAAGCTGATTATATCTATAAAGTTACAAATATGGATATTTTTCTTTTTTAACAGCCTGGAGCTGTATGGATTACTTTTGTGATGGATGTGCTTTTTTGGGCTTCAAAATCTCGGTTACTATTCACTACAATTATAAAGCTTGGAAGAGCTAGAATATTTTTTAATATAACTCATTGAGTTTGATTGAAAGAAGAAACTCATATACACCTAGGTGGCTTGAGGGTGAGATAAAATAAGAGGATAATTTTTTCATTTTTGAGTGAACTAACTCTTTAAGGTGCAGTACCTCAGTGTCGATTGTAAACTGAAGCCATTGGTGTTTTCAAACTTTGGCTGTGGGGCCACAAAGGGGTGCTGGTGGTCCATGGTAAATTTGAGAGAACAAAATATTTTTACAAATGTAGTTTTAGGGCCATCAACGTTAACATTGCCCATGACTTCCCCCCCCTGGGCCACGACCCTAGTGTGAATATTCATAAATGAATCCGTGTGAATCAAAAATGGCTTTGAACAAATTAACACATTTTCATTACTTTTCCAGTCGTCAAAAACTGGAAACTAAATAAAAAAGCCTCAGGTAAATGATGAAATGAAACTTGGTACTGTAAATATATAACAGCAATAATTCAATGTCAAAAATTTGTTTTCCTTATTTTATTTGTAGTTAGCATGTTAGAACTTTCAGTTCTTTGTAGGGGAAGAAATCAAAATAATGTGCCAATATTGCAAAAATAATGCAGTAATTATTTAGCAGCACGGTGCTGGGATACTGCTGAACCCTAATGCAGTTGTGGCATGATGTAGCACAGATACAGAAATAGCACCCATTTAATAAACTGTAATTACTTTACAGTTATAGATGTCCGCTGGTTTTTGTGTATTGAACATTAATTGTCTTGCAGGACAGATAATTCTAAATTGTGCTGCAGCTGGCTGCTCAAATAAAGTGTGAAATATGTCCTCTTTATTCATTTGCCAGTCCCTGATCATGGTTTTCGCCCACCTGGTCCATATCCAGTTGGAGCCCCTTCTGGAATTCCTATGCAGTCTTCCAGGTCCCACAGGGAAACCTGCCCTAGAGTTTGTCATGGCTGAGTGGATGAGTCGCCAACATCTGTTCTATGGCCAGTATGAAGGCAAAGTCAGGTGAGGGTTTCCAATCTCTTCTCCAGTTTGTTAGAAGGAATTGTACTACTTGCATTGAAATAACACTGTAATCACTCTGTCCACAGTGCTGTCGCCTTGTGTAAACTCCTCCAGCACGGTCTCAATACAAACGACAAGCGCCTCCAAGATATAGTCGTCAAAGGAGATGAAATTTTTAATCCAGACGAAGGAATTTGTACACGTTCTAAATCAGCCAAGAGTAAGTAGATGAGCTCTTAAACTGACAAATTAATGATTAATAATTGTTATTGCTTCAGAAATCTGACCGATCTGTTTCTCTCAGACCCACAGCGGTGGACCAACATTCCTTTGCTGGTAAAGATCTTTAAACTCATCGTCAATGAACTGTCTTCTGTGGTGGAGGCTAATGCAAATAGAGCAAATCCTGCAGATTGGAGCCAAGGTATATATGTGATTTGGTTTAATTATTTACCCCTAGTATTAGTATTAATTGATAACGTTGAACTTTGGGCAGCGGCATCTTAAGTTTTGTAATGTTTGCTTTGCAGACTCTGGTGGAATGTGGGATGATCTGGCAGAGGAAGAGGATGATGACGAGGAAGATGAAGGACTAGCAGGACAGCTTCTGTCTGATCTCATTGCCTCCAACAAATACGGTAACATTTCATATTACTAACATGAGGTTAAATTTGCATATACAGTGAAGTATTCAGACCCCCTTAAATTTTTCACTCTTTGTTATATTGCAGCTATTTGCTAAAATCATTTAAGTTACTTTTTTTCCTCATTAATGTACACACAGCACCCCATATTGACAGAAAAACAGAGAATTGTTGACTTTTTTTCTTTCTCCCATCTCCCGACTGCATCTCTGGAGCTCAGCCACAGTGATCTTTGGGTTCTTTTTTACCTCTCTCACCAAGGCTCTTCTCCCCCGATAGCTCAGTTTGGCCGGACGGCCAGCTCTAGGAAAGGTTCTGGTCGTCCCAAATGTTTTCCATTTAAGGATTATGGAGGCCACTGTGCTCTTAGGAACCTTAAGTGCAGCAGAAATTTTTTGTAACCTTGGCCAGATCTGTGCCTTGCCACAATTCCGTCTCTGAGCTCTTCAGGCAGTTCCTTTGACCTCATGATTCTCATTTGCTCTGACATGCACTGTGAACTGTAAGGCCTTATATAGACATGTGTGTGGCTTTCCTAATCAAGTCCAATCAGTATAATCAAACACAGCTGAACGCAAATGAAGGTGTAGAACCATCTCGAGGATGATCAGAAGAAATGGACAGCAGCTGAGTTAAATATATGAGTGTCACAGCAAAGGTTCTGAATACTTAGGACCATGTGATATTTCAGTTTTTCTTTTTTTAATAAATCTGCAAAAATGTAAAGAATTCTGTGTTTTTCTGTCAAGATGTGGTGCTGTGTGTACATTGAGGAAAAAAGGAACTTAAATGATTTTAGCAAATGGCTGCAATATAACAAAGAGTGAAAAATTTAAGGGCGTCTGAATACTTTCTGTACCCACTGTACACATGTATATATTACTATTTAGGTTTATGTATTTGTTTCAGTTTGTTTATTTCAGGTTATTTCCAGTTACTAATTTCAGTGTTAACCTTTTTCAGTTAATGGCCAACTTTTCCCATTTTTGTTTAGTGTAATTGTTTTTCTGTGCATGCTATTCTTTGCTAGGAAAACCAAAAAGACAAAAAACAAAAGTAAACCAGTGAAGTGCACAATGGTTTCTATATTCCTCACCACTTTGTCCTTTCTACAAATAAGCTGTTGTATAACAGTTATTGTAATTTCCCCGTAGATGATGATTATTATGAGGATGATGATGATGAAGATCCAGATGCTCTGAAGGATCCCATATATCAAATTGATCTTCAGGTGAGTCATTTTGCATCGACTCGAAACTCAGCATTGCTGAAACTAGACTTCGTATCTTCATCTCTAACAATATTCAGTTAAATTATTCTATTTTTTCTCTCCATGTCTTTCTCCACAGGCTTATCTGACAGATTTCCTTACCCAGTTTGCTCAGCAGCCTTGCTATAGCATGTTTTCAAGCCACTTGAATGAAGTAGAGAGAAGAGCCTTGCAGTCCATCGGTATATGACCTGTATCCCCACCCACCGTCGGCTCCTTGTCCTTTGTTTCCGTCTTTACCACTCGGTCGTCTTTTCTTCAAACGTGAACATTTGAGTGGCCTCGGAATGCCTTTCGAACGACGCTCTTGATCCACAACCCAAAAGAGGACTGGAGTAAAGGTTTACGTGCCTCTCCCTGTGTTTTATTAAGGGAAGGAAAGGACATTGATCCCTGGGGATGTTATGAGAGCAGGGCGTGAGGAGCAGCTTCTTAGCATCCCAGACAGGACTGCGTTGGGTGCATTTGACTGGGATGTCAAAACACTTCTGTGCTTTGATAGACCTGTCTGTTATGATGAATGAATTTTTTGTAAAGGGACTGGTAATGGTATAAGAACAATTTGAAAGCATCAACTGGCCATTTGTTCCTTCTCACTTTACTAAATCATGATGGTTACAAAATCTTTCTGTAGAGGAAGGAAAAAGACTTCTGGCAGATGATGAATCTAATCTTTGAAAAGAAGTTGGAACTGTTGGCGGCCTTATTAAAATTATCCATGTCGTTTGTCATTATGTGGTCTCATGAGCATGGTCTTTATGGCTACACTGTGTTGGGTGAGCATGAAGAATTATATGGTGTTACCATGGTGATCTTACAGATTTATTAGCAACACTGTCTCCACTGGAGTATGAGAAAAATTTCAAAATAAAAGGCCTGTTAAGGTCTCATTTTTAAGTGTTTTTAGTTTCAAAAAGGTTTTGAAGATTTAGACACCTGTATGACAGCATTTATTTTTTTACCGTAAACAGTCGTCGTTTATCTATATTTACTCTTAAAGATAGATTGCTAACACTTTGCAATAAGGTCTCGTTTGATAACCTTATTGTTAGTTAATGCATTAGCTAAAGTGATCTGACAAGAGCAATATATCTAAAGCATTTATTAATCTTTGTTAATTTTAGTAAAAAAAAAATATTCATGTTTACAGTGCATTAACTACTGTTAAATACATGATTAAAGTTAGTTGTATTAGTAAATGTTGAAATTAACGTTAAGATTAATAAATGCTGTAGAAGTTAACTTAACAAATTAAACTTTATTGTAAAGTTATTTTGTGTATATTCATTAGTGTTATTTGCTGAGAGCAAAAGATGTTACTAACTGTACATTATCGTTCGGATTTAACTGATTTGATTATGAACATGCAAATGGCCTTTTCCAGCTTATTCCATTACAACGCATTGTTTTGTTAAAAACATCTGGCATCTTGTTTTGTTTTTTACATTTAAAAATGTTCGCTGTTGGAAAATATGAAGGACTTTATCACAGAGCACAATTATCTGCAAAATTGTTTTGAATTTATAGTTTATGCCATGTTTTTTTTTACTACAACCTACCTCAGTTGTAGCACGTTGTGCTTGACATTATATAACATTTTAAAACTAAGCTGTGTATTACCAATATAATATATATTACTATTTAATAACTTTTAGTTTGTAGCTGACAAATATGAGAATTGTAAATGAAACTTTGAGTCACAGCACACAAAAAAGAAAAAAAGCTGTGATTGGACAAAGTACAAAAGTCATTATTTCAATAATTTGGTACTCTTTGTCATGGATCACAACATGTTACAGCCCGTAACAATATAATATTTTCTATTTAAAAAAAAAAAAAAAATCTTATACAGTAACAGACTTATTTGGACAACAGGAAATCATGGTTATAATAAGACACTTTTTTACAGAAAATACATTATTGTGGCATGTAACATGTTGTGGTCCATGACAATGAGTACCAACTTATCGAAATAATGACTTTAGACAAAGTACAAATGTACCTTTATATAATCATCATCTATATATCTATATAAAATAACTAAAAAAAACATAACCATTTGGGAAAAAAAGAAAAAATGACTTTGGACACCAAATGTACCTAAAATTATACAATCACCCACCCATGTATATCATTTATCCGTTTCATTATATGCAATATAACACTGTTAATTTCAGGAACGAATGACCCCACATATAACGTGAATGCATGTGTTTCTCTCCAGGATTGGGAAGTGTTCAGGACCGCTACAGAAGCCCACGGGCTCCATTTTTCTCCTCGTGGAATTTCGCGCGTCTGCTGCTTTAGCTCTGTTAATCTCTTGGATAATTCTCTTCATAGTTAGAATATTTGAATGCTAAGCTTCATCCCGCGGAAATGAGCGTCATTTAATGTATTTTATCTATGAGGAGGCTGGTACTGGAGATCTGGCGTCGGGCGTGTAGCGTCACGGGCGGCGTGTCATTCCACACAGATCGCGTGTTGATCACGAAGCCGCTTTGATTCCGAGCTTCTCTGTCTGCGAGACGTGGCAGATATTATCATTTAAATCTTTGCGTTTTCAAAAGATACAAATGTAACTGTAAAATTTTCGTCTGGTATAACGGATAGTATTCTGGAAGCAGGATGTCCTTCTACGCCATCATTATACCGGTCCTCTATATTATTTTCTCTGCTTGGCAGGGTAAGACGATATTGTAGTTTCTTCATAGGCCTCATTGTCGCAAATATTTACTCATAAGCATATTTTTTTTATTATTTGAAGGTATTATCGTCGTCAGCAAGACGCATTACATTTCTTAGATGTAATGTATAGCTTTTATCTAATGCAACTTATGTATTCATATAAGTATGGCTACAAATCCGAATTTTCTATAGCAACAGCTCTCAAACCCCTCAGATGTGTAAGTTCGCGTGAGGCTACATTTGTTTTCTTGTGTATTGTGTGTGTGTGGGGAGGTCACTCACTCACTCACTCACTGCAGAACCAGTAACTGAAAGCTAATCCAAGTTGAGACCTTGAAGCAAGTGGTTAACTGACCTACATTTAAAATACTGCTACTGAAGATGAAAAAGACGCAATTTCTGTCAAATAAATAAATAATAATAAAAATAAAAAAATTATATATGTATATATATAGTAGTGGCCAAAAGTGATGTAAAATCTTGTAAACATGTTGCAGAGTTGTGCTTGGAGTCAGTTGTTTTGTTTGCAATGCCTCAATGAAGCATGCCCAAATTGTGTGGACATACTTTTGGGCCAGGCTGTCATACCAAGAATTTATGAACAAAAACAAGAGAGAACCAACAAAATATGATGTTGTACTCAGAGTATGCTTTTTTTTCCTGTGCATAGTTAAATAAAAACCTGCAGCTGCAATAAATGTTAGATAAACACTTTAACCAAGTTATATTTTAAGTGTAATCGCCTTCCATTTTTTTAGAATTCATTGTCACCTTTAGAGTCTTTTTTCCTTATATTTTTTAGTGTTTTGCTATGGTTATTACCATTTTTTTTTTTTTTTATTTCAGTGAGTGCAGATGAGGACTGCTTGTGGTATGTGGACAAAAATGGCACCTGGCACAATGGCTTTGACTGCCCACTCATAACCTTCTGCTGTGGGAACTGTCACCGCCGTTACTGCTGCCTGGATGGCTTCAAGATGATCACAGAGGCGGGACAGAAGCGCTGCATGCTATTCCATCTCAGGTACATTTTTCAATATTCTAGATAATTGACCACTTTGGGTTTAAGTAGTAATCAGTAGGGTTTAAAAAGTCTCAGACATCTTTGTGTTCATACTGTTGCTTTTTGGATCTAGTCCAATTCAGTTGTTGATGGCCCTCCAAAATTCGATCCCATTCACTTCTATTGTATGGACCTAACAAAGAGTTTTATAACACTGAACACTGTTAACTTTGAACATGAAATATTCTTGTAAGTTGTTCTCACAAAAAAGTGTATACAAAATGATATTTTTTGCACAAAAATATTTTTTTTTTCTGTACTGCATCCATATTCTGGCACTAAATCACACATCCACCTGTATGAATCATGTTTATTTTGAATTGTTGTCTTTGCCTGTACAATCTCACACACTAGACAAGTTTTAAATGAATAATCATGTGTTTACAACTTAACAATTATGTTATTGTCTGTTGTTGTAATTTTGTTTTTGCTTTTTTTTCAATTTAAAATAATAAGCTTCTGTAAGTGATTGCAATCATTCGAAATATTTTAAAAAGTGTGAAAGTGTGTACATTTAAAAAATGTCCAGAAGTGTACCGGTACTTATTTGAATATACTGGTGAAATCAGGCATTATGAGAACTAGCAAGTATTCGCTCCATACATTATAGAACATACATTTTGTTAAGCATTACATACAGCACTTTAATAATATCATTAAATATGGCCTCGCGGGCTGAACATGAAAATGTAAACAAGGGCATTCAGGCAGACGCGTCTCTCTCACAGAGTTTGGAAGCAGTTGAAATGACAATAGACAAGTGTATGTCGTGAATGAATATTTCGTGGAGATCTGTCCGCAGAAGCTGCTATGATGAATAGCCGATTTGTACGGAGGCATCTGATGACCAAGCTAAACTGGAATTTGTAAATATTTTTAGCCCAGAGCAATTTGTGTTCACAATTCACAATCTCTCACGATGGTCTTGGTTTGGTTCACTTTAAAGGGGTCTGAGATCGTTTGGAGTGTTTGCAAATGGGCCAAAAAAACCACGAGAGGGTCATTAATCTCACATTAGGCCACCAAATAAAGCTAATGTGTTTTTAAGGAAAGCTGAGGGTGACTGTTAGAAAAGAAATGCTGATCTTAATGGTGAAGCTGCTAATTGCCAGACTTGAAGGCCTAACAATTTTCTATAAGTTGTTCTTAGAAAAGTGAGATTGTTCAAAATTGATGTTTCATAACATGAGTGAAGTTTTCTGTCCTGCTTCTCTCAGCCCTTCCACTATAGCTGGCATTGCTTCATCGATCCTGCTCTTTGTGGCTGCTATAGCAACCATGGTCTGTTGCTTCATGTGTTCTTGTTGTTACCTTTACCAACGCCGCCAGCAACGTGGCAGAACTCCTTATGAAGGTAAACACAATGACTTCTTTCTCTTCGCAGTCCATCGTTAATTTACCACGTGTGGCATTTTATATAAGTACATGTGAATTCATTCAAAATACAAATAAACAAATTTAAAAAGCTGTTTTGTTGCAGAGACACTTCAGAATGTATTTTTTGTTTCGCTGTTTGTTTGCTGGTGCTATTATACTATTATATATGAATATATATCGTTGCAAAATGTAAACTATGTTCTATATTAGCCTGCATACGTACAGTACACTCACATAAAGCAGTATATACTGTTAGCAAACCTTGACTGCGTTGTTGTTTATATCATTGCAAAATATGAACTATATTATTGCACAGCTCCATATATAAATTTGGAGATATATTATATCCAACTTTATCTGCATACATATAGTTTACTCACATAAAAGCGTTATATACTATAAATCTCAACTGTTTGATTGTATATCACATGTATGTGATATACATCACATGTATATCACATGTATTGTATGTCACAAAATGCAAACTGTATTATCACCCAGGTCTTTATATGAAGTCGTATATATCTATGTCCAACTTTATCCACATATATAAAGTATACTAACGTAGGGTGATATATACTGTATAGCAAATCTCAACTGTATTTTCGCAAATGTAAACTATTATCACTCAGCTCTAATCTGCTAAATGTGACTATAAGGCATGGGTTTATTAGGATACTATAAACATACACGTCATGATTTTCTGCAGTTGTGAAAAGTGCTTTACAAATAAATTGACTTGACTTAATTTATTTATATTCTTTTCTGGTATTGCAGTGCTTCCCAAACTTTTTAGAGTGGTGTGTACCCCCCGAGGCATTAAACATCCTTCTGCATACCCCCTCTCTTCGACTAAGACTGCAGTCACACCGTTTCCATTAAGGGACAAATACCTTTATAAAATAAATGTTTTAAATAAAAAAAGAAATATGCAATGATGATATAAAGGAACTGATACTTTTAAATGTTAACCTAATACCAGTAGGTGGTGATGAATCACTGTCTTAATGAATGAGCCATTGAGTCGTTCATTCATTCAGTAGCAAAGTAGCTATATTTATAAATGAGTCATTGAATCATTGACTCACACGTTTTGTTCAAAGCTGCATCTTCGTTCACAAAACACCACTGTGTGTTGCGATTTTGCTGTGGCTTTCGTAGGAACTATCATTTCATTGCAAAATGGAGCAAACAACACTGACAATACTGCGATTAAAATGTACATCACTTAATATTACATATTTTTTGTTTCACTGCTGTACAAAATCAATGTCACATTTGCAATCGTCTGGATATTTTGGAAAAATTGCACGTATAATATATTATCAAAATTAAAAACAAGAACTCACACAGGTATGTTTTTGTATCAAAGACGATAAATCCCCACTTTTACGAAGTCAAGAATGGCAGTAATGTAGCACAATTTGCTAAGGCATCAGACTCTGCACGCAATCTATCGTATGCATGCTGCGCTTGTGTGAATGCATTCAGTTTTTACCACAAAAGGTTAGGTAATTTGATTGGATGTCATGTATTTGACCTTTTACGGCCTTTTGCCTGTTAGAAGTACATGCTCGGTTTTAATGTTAGTTTGTGAACCATTGTGGTATTGCGTTGCCTTCTTTGTTAGTTCGTTGTATTTAACCACCATCTTCTTATTGGAATACTCTTATTATTCCTGAATAAATCTGCCATGGCTAATATTCAAAATGCTTGCTTGCATGAACTGATTGGTTTGAAGAATAAATATAATCATTTACTAACATTAGTCTCAATTTCAGCCCAGCATATTCCAATGGCCAGTTATCCTGTGGAGCATATGTACGATGCTTATGGTAAACCCATTGGACATCCTGATTATCCTGGATTTCCAATGGTGCCGCAGTATCCAGGTGTCCCTCACCAATATCCTATGATGCCTCAGGGTCATTATCCTCCTAATCCTCCTGATGCAGGATACAGTCAAGCAGGTATTCACATGGCCTCTGTCAGAGATTGCATGCTACGCTCTTAAAGTCATCATGAAATCAAAGCTGAAAGTATTTATTATAAATGATTTATCATTAATTTTTTATTCAAATGTGCCCTCATAATCTTTTATTAAATTAACTTCTGTACTTTGCAACTACATCTCTTCTCTGATGGCGTGTTTACTGGCGCGAGGGCGGAACAACATGAGATTACAGCAATAGCAAACCAAAATGATCCAATCAATACCTGATGGACAAAATCAAGTCCCTCCCTACATTTGTTTTTCTAGTTGGAGAAGCCATTTCACATGGATATACTTCCCAAAAGTGATGAATCAAAAATTATTTTATTTATAAGTGAAGAATAAAATGAATCATTTTAATAGTAAGTAACAATAAACAAGTCTTTAACCAAATTTCTCTGAATATAATCATATTGCCAGAAGAGTAAAACGAGAGGAAGAAGAAGAAGAAGGGCCCTATAAGCAAGATGCAACAGAGCCCTGAGTACTAAGAGTTGTCCATGTTCAGAATAATCATATTTGTCATAAGCATGTATTTTTTTCTTTTCTCATACACCAGAAAGGTTCCATGGAACCATCGATGTCAATAAAGAATCTTTATTTTTAAGAGTGTACAGTGGGGAAAAAACTCCACATTTGCATATAATAGCACACATTATCACAATACTTTTCTCTGAACTGTTGATGTTTTTTTGTTTTTAGCTCCTCCACCGTACTCCCCTCCCCAATACCCAGGGCACTGAAAGAGCTGGAGTCCCTCAGTGAGAAGAAAATAACCCATACAATGGGTGATGAAGATGGCCCATGCTTGTTTGGAATTTGGAATCCCTTGTATGAGAAGCGGTTTAAAAAAAAAAAAAAAAAAGATTTATGTTATTTATTTCTCGATTAGTTTGTGGAGTTAAGCATGAACTGACTTTGGAATCGCCTCATACGTCGGAGTGTTTTCTTGTTTGATGTACAGCTTTCACGTTTCACTAATCAGCAAGACTCTTCCCACTTAAATCCAGCTACTCACAGACCTAAAGACTGCTTTAAATTTGGCATTATATTTTGTTCAAACTCTCTAAAATGGACCATTTAATATGGCTTTCCTGCAGAAGAGACTGGCTGACTGTTCTGTCTTATCCAGGATATCGATCTCTGTTCAGCCAAATAAGAAGCACAGCGTGTGACATTTGCACTTTATTCTGCAATAGACATGCTTAGCTGTCTCTTCCTGCTTGTTTGTTCAACATGTATTTATTTTACCGCTAATCTGATCATGTCATGTGCATCATTAACACCAAATCATGCAGTACGCTTTTCATGTCTTATAGACAGTTAACATGCGGACATGAAACTTAGATGTCTTATAGACAGTTAACATGCAGTATGTAAATAAGAAAGAACTTACATTAAGAAAGAATTCGTGTTTCATAGCATCCTCACAAGCAACCAAATCTAAATTCTGTGCATTTACAGTTTGTTACCTGTTGTTAGATCTGGCTTGAGGTTGAGCTGTAATGTTAACAGCCCTTAGAGTTGCATGTCTTTTATTGTGTCTCTTGCTTCCTAGGCCAGCTGTCAAGGAAATCACAGCAATGTTTGCATTTAGTTAGATTTAGTTGTCTCTGTTTTTATTTGTTTCAAAAAGGTTTTTCATCTATAATACATTTCACATTCATTTGTTGTTTTATTTACATCCTCACAGCGAGTCCCTTTAAAGGGTTAGTTCAACCAAAAATGAAAATTCTGTCATTAACTACCTGCGTCGTGAGACCTTCGTTCATCTTCGGAACACAAATTAAAATATTTTTGATGAAATCCAAGAGGTATAGACAGCAATGGAATCAACACTTTCAAGGTCCTGAAAGGTCCTTAAAACATTCGATGTGACTCCAGTGGTTCAAACTTAATTTTATGAAGTGACGAGACATTGTTTACATCCAGCGGTTCCAGGTTCTACGTCAGAATGGCGACTTATTATTGGCCGGCTCCTCGTCAGCATCACACGCATGTGTCATGCTGCTCACATGATCATCTTCGGCCAATACTTAGCTGCCGTTCTGACATATATACGGAAGCCTTCACTGTGCTTACTGTGTCACCTGAGTAAGGACAATGATAGGGAAGAGATCCAATTATTGAATAAAGTCATTAATTTTGTTTTGGTTTTGTACACTAAAGGTACTCTTGCCACTTCATAAAATGAAGGTTGAACCACTGCAGTCATGTCGACTGTCTTAATGATGCCTTTAGTACCTTTCTGGAACTTGCAAGTGTTGATTATATTCCTTACTATGAACGAGTCATATACCTCTCGGATTTCATCAAAAATATCTTAATTTGTGTTCTGAAGATGAACAAAAGTCTTACGGGTGTGGAACAACATGAGGGTGAGTAATTAATGACAGAATTTTCATTTTTGGGTGAACTAACCCTTTAAGGCAAGTCAGTTCACTGCGTGGCCATTTTCGTAACGCACACATGCAGCTATTTCCAGCCATATACACTCCTGTTTACTTGAATGGGGAAATACTGAAATCTGTTCGTCAAAATTACTTTCATTAAGTTAACGCCAAAAATAAATTTAAAAAAACTTTCACACTCTTTACTCTTGGCTCTTTTAACTGTAAAGGTGTGGTCAAATTTTCAATTTTTCAGCAAATTTTCGCACGAGATATCCAGCCATATAATGGGATTCCACACGATTGTGAATTTTACATTCATGTTGTGCATATGTGCCACATTTACCACCACCAGTCAATGTTTGAAAGTGACTTTTGTGTGAGATACACTTCATACTTCACTACATTATTAACAATAGATAATGGAACTTTTTTTGCACAGGAAATTTTGCTAATGCGACCGGACCTTAAGGCCGGACTTCCATTGCCGCCATATTGAGTGTTTTTTTTCCCATTTATATAAGCACGAGTGGACATCTCTGCCTTAATTACTTTATCATAAGTTACACTTTTCAAGGGTAGATTAGAATGTAAATGAAAAGAATTAGACATCTCATTAAAAGAATCAGTTGTCAGGTACATTTGAGATGCAATTTGTTTCCATTTTAAATGATTTCTGCTACCTCTCCTCATCTCACATCTGTAAGATTAGTTTTGATGCTTTGTCCACTGTTTAAATAACGTGTTATTTGAAATAATGTATATTTAACAGTGTTGTTTTTGCTATATACAGCATATGCTACTGTATTTGTCACTCTGGAATGTGAAGTATAAAGAAGAAAAGGAACTATAAAGAGAAATTTTTACAATGTGTAATATTAACAGGTATTTTAATTTTTTTTGGGGGGGGGGGGGGGGGTAGGCAATTAATTGGCTACTAGTGTTTGAACTTGCACTTATCATACTATAAGAGAGGTCTAATTGAACAGACTGGACAAGGAGATTGTGTAAGATTGTATCCTTTGTTTTGATTTTTGTTTTTTGTTTTTTACAATAAAAACAGACTTGACTTTGCGGTCTCCATTAATGCGGTACCTGAAATCAACAGGTAACCATATCAACAGATCAACAGCTATTGCAAAGATTGGATGGTGGATCAACAAAAAATAAATTGGACTATTGTTATTATTAGACTTATTTTTACAAATTACAATAATTTTAATTTTGCCTTCAGATGAAAGTCGTGTAATACTTTTGTCCTGGTGTGTGGATCCCCTAGCTCCACCTGAAGCCTCCATGCCTCGGACTTCACCTCGTCCCATCGGCTCCACCCTCCCTCGGGTCCACTGTGGCCCCTTATCCATCAAGCTCCGTTGGGCTCCCTCATCCCTCCAGCTCTGCATTGGCCCGTCATCACCCTGGTTGTGCCACGGACTTCCGGTCCTCCGGCTACACCTCGTTGCTCAAACCCTTTGTTGCTCCTTCCTTTCCTCCGGCTCCTCTGTTGTCTTCACTCCCTCCGGCTTCACTTCGGTCTGCCGAGTCCCCGTGTACACCTCAGTCCCGCCTAGGCCCTCCAGTCCATCGGTGTCTAGGTCTTCGCCTCCTCAGCTTCGCCTGGGTCTCTACCACCATTGTCTCCACCTCAGAAGGTTGGGCTTCTGGCTCCTCCCTCCTTCGTTTTGCAGGCTTGCATCCTAATGTCTCTGTTCGGAGTAACTCCCTGGCTCCTCCCGCCATCATCTCCCTAGCTTCTCTCCCATCACCTCCTCCCTGGTTCCTCCCTTATTATTGGTGAGTCCTTCTGCCTGCTCCTCATCCTCCTAATCCCCCTGCCCTCCGCTCTTGGACTTTGTTTTTTAAAGCAAGACTCACCTTTTTGAATGGGGGATGTCAAATGTCACATTTGATCACATTTTGTCTGAGTTTGAGTTGGTTTTTCATTGTTTCCTGTTCTGTTTCCTTTGTTTGCGTGTTTCCATGGTAATTAATGGGCTGCACCTGTTGCTCATTTCTTTCATTGGTATAAGTTAGTATATTTTGAGCCTGTTTTCAGTTAGTCTTTGTTCAGTTCTCATCTGTATAATGATGCTTATGTTATGTAATTTATGAATAGCCTATATTCTGTTGAACCAAATTAAACTGATTCCTGTAATAGCACAGCAGCCTATTATAGTATCCAATCTATTTCTATAACATTCTTTAACATCACTGGAAAAATATTGTCAGTGCTCCAGGAATCCTGATTTCCAACCAGGAAGTAACAGTATGTTTCTGGGATGCTTTTGAGTTTTAGTAAACCATATCCTTCCCAATTGCCTTTAAAGGAATATGTACCCCCATCTAAATATGGGCATGTGCTCGATGGATTTCAAGGAATGTCCAAGCACTACAAACTTGCGCTGACAGTCCATCGCGTCTCGCGCTGCTCCTTGCGTTTCTGTCACATCCAGAAAGGCTTCAATTTGACTATTCTCCTCGTTTTTCGTCTTCACTTTCTAAACTGACAGCTCTATTTCAAAAGGTAAAACAACTGAAAAATACACGGATAACTTCAGCAAATTCTACAGAAGTTTGTTATTACTGAACGCAACCATGTCCCGGAGGAAAGTGAGGGGACTCACTAAAACCGGGCGACAGGTGAGCGAGGACCCGGACCTCGACAGTTTGCTGTCAAACCTGTCACCCGAAGAAATGGAGGAGCTGCAGAAAGAGGTATCGGTTGTTCCCGATCCAGATCCCAGTGAAGTAATCGTTGTGGACCAAACGGAATTAAAACCAACCGCGTCAGTTAAAAAAGAATCACAATTGAGCAGCCAGACCGATGATTTCAAATCCCGCTTCCAAAGAAGCCAGTCAACAGAGGTAAAATATTCACTATACCTTACAAGTTTGTCTATGAAAATTTGAATGCTGAAGTTTGAACTGACATGCTTATAGTAGGAGCTTGAAAGACATGGCAGAATAAATCACTAAAAATAGTCTATGATGTGCCTTGACAGATGTTTTGTGTATAGATGTACTGTATTTTGTATCATTTTATGACTCTTGTATAATCTCCATAGCGAAAGTCATCTTATTTTGTGCAACTTAGACTGTAAAAGGGGTGATTGCTATGTAAATGTGTACTTTTTCAATTTAAAGACATAATACAGGCAGGAGAAATGTGTAATGGATATACCTAATGGAGTCTCTTTGGATATTGAGGTCTCTTGAAATGTTGGCCCGGTTGAAGTTCCTTGGTTGATTGCTCCTTTGCTCACTGCCTTTTAAGGATAAGTCTGCCAAGGCTGGAGCTTTCCAGTGCAAAACAGTGTGGCTCACAAATCAAACACTCAGCCACTGTGCAAGTTTACATCTTCACTGTGAAACAACCAACTGTGCATAGTGTAAACATCCAATGTTCATGCACTCCAGCTTTTATATAACCATCTGTGTCAAAGCAGTGGCTTCAGTTGAACATTTTCATGTTGATATGCAGGGCTAAGCCACTGGTATTTCCTCCAGTTGGCTCCCCCAAAACAAAAAAATGATTGTATATGTCATCATGTTTTATCCATAATTCATACATGTTTGTTCCTCAGGGAGAGCCGAAGAAGGAGAGCCGGAAGCAAGAGTACCTGCGTAAGATGGGCCTGAGCCAAGAGAAGAATACCTCCACGTCTGACAGCAGAGATGGAGGACTTCAGAGGACCCCATCCACCTCTTCCTTCCCTAAACGTGATGGTAGACTGGAAGACAAGGCCCGCAGAGTCACAGAGGGCACCAACGATGACAGATCTGGCCCATCTGCCCTTTCCAAGAAGGAGGAGAGTGAGAGAAAAGTAGAGGTGAAAGAACAAAATGATGGGAGTAAACTCAAAGATAGAAGAGAGATGAAAGAAAGTAACAGCAGCAAAACCAAAGAATTAATTTCTAAGCTTCAGGAGAAAAAGGAGGATAGTAAAGAGAAAAACAGAAAGGAAGACAATCGGAAAAGGGAATCTGGGGAAAGTAGAGCAAAGGAGATGATTTCTAGGATAAAGGAGAAAGAGGAGAGGGAAAGGGAGAGAAAGGAAGAGATTAGGAAGAGAGAGGAGAACAAGACGAAAGGCAGGTTAGAGGAAAAGCAAAATCAGGATCTAGAAGACAAGACAAAAGAAGAGAAGGATGAAAAACAAATAAGAAGGTCAAGTGAAAAGACAAAAGAGGGCCCCACGTTGGAATTGAGAGGACTTGCTGAAAATAAAGAGAAAGAACCTGAAACAGCTGGTGAAAATGTGAAGAAGCCGCAGGAATATAATGCAAAAACAAGTGATAAGGGAAGAGGGGATGTTCAGGAACAAAATGAAATTCAAAATGAAATTCATGAACCCATCAAGGAAGAGAGCATTGGAAACTGTGTCTCAGACACCATTTCAAATAAGACCAAAGAGGAGGAAGAGGAGGATGAGTCAGCCAGCATGTTTGATGAAGATCTTGAGAGAGTTCGTCGGAACGATCCGGGCATGACTGATCTCAATGTGAACAATTCTGAGGTCATAAAAATCAAAACGCTCATTCAGTTCGCAGAGGCCTTGAAAAACAACACACACATCAAGGCGTTTTCTTTGGCTAACTGCCGCGCCGATGACCATGTGGCTTATGCTATTGCCGAGACCTTGCGCAATAACAAAAGCATCACTAGCATCAATTTGGATTCCAATCTTCTTACTAGCAAAGGCATCATGGCCCTGATCCATGCCCTCCAACACAACTCCACACTCACTGAGCTACGCTTCCACAACCAGCGACACATCATCGGAGGAAAGTCTGAGATGGAGATGACCAAAATCTTGAAAGAAAACACAACTCTTCTGAAACTAGGCTACCACTTTGAGTTAGCTGGTCCTCGTATGACCATGACCAATATTCTTAGTCGCAATATGGACCGTCAGCGGCAAAAGCGGCTGCAGGAACAGAAGCAGGCTCAAGCTCAAGGTGCTGGAGACAAGAAAGACTCATTAGAAGTTCCAAAACCCGGGTTTGGTAAAGGCTCCCCAAGAGCCTCACCCAGGCCTTCTCCCATTCCTTCTCCTATACCATCACCCACCCCATCACCCAAGTTGACTCACAAGAAAAGGGTCAGTGGGCTTGGTGGTGGACCACCTCCACCACCACCTCCGCCTGGCGGACCACCACCTCCTCCACCTCCAATGCTTGACGGAGACTTCCTGAAGAACTCTCTGACGCCCGTGTCACAGAGGAAGCTTGACGATAGGAGTGGAAGAAGAGGAGGAGCTCAAAATACAAGGGACCAACTTCTTGCTTCCATTAGGGACAGCAATATCAAACAGCTCAAAAAGGTAACAAAGCATATATTTTATAAAATTCAATCAATTTATATCTACGATCTTCCAAGTTAAATTTTTGAAATTATCCTGAAACTTTCCTGTGGATTCATTGGGTCTCATATTTAGAGCTTTTCCCTGAGAGAATTTGAACTCACAATGTATTGTTTTTCACAGGTTGCATTACCAAAGCTCTTGCAGTAAGCCGGCAATGCAGAGAGATAAACATGAATGAAGAAAAAAAGACAGGAATGAAAGGACAGACATCTCACAGACCTTGAGAAGATCAACACTCAGAATCTTCCATACAGAGTCTTTACTGCTGCCCTACAGTATGGAAGACAGGCATTGGCTTGTTTAGATGGTGATATTCCATTGAATGCACAGTTTCTGCCCAGAAGTCTTTGTATAAAATACACTGGACGATAGAACGAAAGAGAAGCGTGGTGCAGTCATGGGTGCTTAGAGGCTTTGGTGGCCTATGGAACTGCAAGAGTTGATGCCTAGCTTGTCATTTGCACTAAATGAATCATTTCATATGATAGATTTACTAGTGTGTGTTTGGTTTAGTATGTATGTGGATTTTGAGTAGATGTTTGTTTCTTCAGTAGAATTGGATCTTCTTACAGCAGACTGAACTGTAAACGTAAGAAAAAAACAAGCACCTGGATTTTATCCTAGTATTTTGGGTTTGGGAATCTCTATAGGAAAAGCTCTTGCTGATCAGGGATTAAAGGTGGGATTCTAAAAAAATAAAATATAGGTATATTTTCCATGGTACTACAGATTCTTCAATACCTTATATTTTAAATGAGTGAGTGTGAACGAGAACAGAATTACAGCATTTAGGGGAAAGTGATGGATAATCAGATGTGGATATGGTTGCATAAACATACAAACTACAAAAAATATTTATTTTGATCTGATATTTCCTTCAACCGTATGTAATCCATTGAGTATATATAAATTTTAATCACTGTCAAGTGTAATTTTTTTTTAATTTTTTTTTACCAACCATCTGTAATTTATCAAACAACATTTAAAAAATGTTTTTACTATGAGATGGGAAGCAATCTCTTGAAAAGCACACCTAGAGAAAGTTACAGCAGAATTTTATGCTCATTGAAAATAAGCAGTATTGAAATGAACATGAAAAATTCATGATTCTTATATCAGGTTTCAGCAGTGACAATTCAATAACTCCATTTCTCCATGTTATGTAGAAAATTCAAATTGTTTTATGAGGAATCTGCCTGATAAAGAAATGATTGGTCCAACAAAAAGCCTCTGAGTCATGTGATTTTATTTTATTACTTTCAGGTCAGTGTCAGAATAATGTCAGAAAACTGTTTGTGTTGTATTGTTGTGTTGTGTGTATTAATTTTAGCATTCATTTAATTTTAATTGTAGTTATTTGTAAGTGGTTTTGTGTTTTTTTTTAGGTTTTTATTTTTCTATTAGGTTCATTTTTATTTCAGTTTTTACTTTTAGTAACAATTACAGAATTACTGAAAACAGTTATTAATAGTTTTCATCGCAAACTCCTTAAAGGGATACTCCACCCAAAAGGTTTTGAAAGGACATGATGATGGGTAACTGACCGGATTTTCTTGGACAAACTACCCAGCTAAAACATTATTGCAGCGTAATTTACTCCAATCTAACTATCTGAGCCATTTTATGAGGATATAAAAACGCCATAAAATCTTCAGAGTGCAGGTCAGAACCATAGATAGAATGAATGATTCTAGTGTTAGTGAATAGCTCCTCACATGATCACAAAGATCCTAATAAAGGGCTGTCGCACGCTTCCAGAGCTACAATGAGTCCCTTGGGCATGGATAAACTAGTGATCTAATGCATTGTTGTAAATGCCACGTAATTCTGCTTTGCTCATCTGGTCACTAGAATAAAGAACTATACATGAATCCTATAGGACAACAACATGAAAAATAACAGAAAATGTGGTGTAACATTACAAATTACATTCAACTTGCTCACAGGTTAAAGCATAGCTAAAAGACTTTTCTTACAAAATATTGGTCTTCGGATAAGTGGCAGGTGCTTATTGCAATGCACAGATTACTGGTAGGATATAGAGGAAGCACCACTGGAGCCAGAGGTAATCGCTCAAAGGTCTTTTCATCTCTTTCAGAGCACTTCAGAAATGGTCTTCTGAAACTGGAGTCTGAAAGTTGATTGGAATCGAAGCAAGTTTGTTTATATTTTGATTGCCCCTGACTAACCTCAGTACTGCTGAAATGTCTATATTTGGTAATTTCTCAATGTAGGCTCAGTCTGCATCTCATTCCTTTCCCCTTCCTAATAATGGAAACACAGCCAACCGCATGTCGGACTCAGAGCAACAACCTAGAGGCGACATGAAGGAGAGAGAGATTCTTGAGTTATGTTTTCACACGGAGCCATCAACTCATTTTTAATAAGGCCATATCTCCTCTGTGTGCAACAAAGCAGCTCTACCATAAAGGACAAGCTAACATTCAGTTTTATTAGCCACTTGACAACTTTAAATTCAAAATTTAAAGTGGGTATTGCAAGATGAAGTTTTCCAGGCATAATTCTGATATAAAATATCATTTAGCCCTTACAAAAGATTACTGCAGTTTTTTAGAAGTAATACTACAGTTTTTGTTACATATAGAAAAATGCAGTTTTTTGGACACGAAAAGCTGCAGTATTGCAGTATAACCTAAAATGTCTGTAGTTTTACTGGAGTACAACTATACTGCAATACATCTAAAGTACTAGTAAAATAAAACTGCAATACAACTGCAGTTATACTGTTTTTATACTTCATGCAACTTTCAGTTGTACTTCATTTTACTGCAACTGTACTTATACTACAGTTTTACTGCAGTTGTACTGTGACTATACTTCATTATACTGCAAATCCACGGTTGTGCTTCATTAAACTGCAGTTAAACTACTTGGTACTGCAGTTCTACTTCAATATACTGCAGTTCTTTTTTGTAAGGGAGGTTATAAGTCAAAATTAGAGTTAGCACTATTTCAAGAATTTTCCGTTTTGTTTAGTCCCTAGTAAAAACAATGGCAGCCAGACGCAAGGGGCCTCGTAAACCTTAATCCATTATTGTCTACGGTGGACGAGATGGAGTTTACACGTTTTAGGAAACTGCATATTATTTCACTGCAAATGGTTGGAAGTTGGACTGAACACTGCCACTAGAGGGGCCTCTATACAACCATCACAAAGAAAAAGACAGCAAAAGCAGCGCGCGAAAAACCTTACGTCACTCACTGCAACAGCACGTGTCTTATTACGTCAGTGGGAAGAGGAAAAGAACAAAATGGAGGAGTACGCGAGGGAGCCTTGGTGAGCCGACAGTTCTAACAACTTATTGTTTTATACACTTCGAAAATTCATATTTGTTGTTATTATAGCTTTAGAAATAACTGTTCTTTGGCATGTATACTGTCTTATTAATTGTCAGGCTGGTTGACGCTCGAATTATTGTGTTATGAGCGGTTTGATGGATGTTATTTAACACGATGTCCTTCAGTGAAGACTTCAGTCAGTCCCGAACATGACCTTGTTCTACCGGTGATCGGTTGATTTTGTTTTTATATTGTGTTTAATAGAAATATATGTTATTAATTGATTTATCTATTAAACTACTAAATGGAATATAATACATTTCTATTAATATATGTTTAGTAGGATCTGTAGATCCCTGGCTAGCGATACGACGTGAAAGCATAAACACTAGGGAAATGTTTTTTAATTATACAACATACTCGTTTATTGGGCGACATTATGGAGACTTTTCCACTTACAAAATTGGTTAGCACTTTACATTGTCCCTGTTACACATCTTACATCATGTATCTCCTCTAGTAATATTAGTAAATTATGCATAGTTACAAGCAACTAACTCTAATTATACAGTATTTAATTAAATATTGCTGATTAATATAATTTCAGTAGTTATGTGTAAATACTTTGCAACAAGGGCACATTAAAACTTAAGTGTAACCCAAAAGTCAATAAAAATAATTTTAGATATGTGGCTATAACCATTTTTCAAAATATGTTTACCAGAATACAGAATGTATGTATGTTTTTTTATTTTATTTTATTTTTTTTGCAAGGGTTGTTGGTAGTAGAGATAAACTTTATGTACTATTGGTGTTCTCATTTTCGTGACCTCTTACTGTTGTTTCTCAGCCCCTGGAGGATAGTGGATGACTGTGGGGGCGCTTTCACCATGGGTGCCATTGGTGGAGGGATCTTTCAGGCCGTCAAAGGCTTTAGAAACTCTCCCTCTGTGAGTAATTCTCTTTGCCGTCAATAAGCAATGTTGTTTTACTTCAGTTTAAATGCCTCTTGTACTTTTGGGCCCAATGTTAAGATGTTATTGGTGTTTGTGCATTTCATCATTTTAGGGAATGAGTCACAGAATGAGGGGTAGTATGACAGCCATAAAGACCAGAGCTCCACAACTAGGAGGTAATGTTCACGGGTTCAAAGCTTATTTTTCACATGTGTGCAGAGTGATACACAACAGTTCACAAGTTTAGTGTTAAAGATTTTTTTTTTTTATGTATTTGAAATGTATGTATGTATGTACACACATGTGTATATATATATATATATATATATATATATATATATATATATATAGATGTGGTTATGACCATTTTTCAAAATATGTTTGTTGTTGGTAGCAGAGATAAACTTTATATACTATTGATGTTCTCATTTTCATGACCTCTTACTGTTTTATATATATAATATATATACACACACACACACTAGTGCTGCAACGACGCATCGACGTCATCGATTACGAAAATACGTCGACGTGCGTGAAATGCGTCGACGCGTCACACTGTTTACATTCATCTGGCGTAATGGTGGCTTCTGCTCCTGGGAACGGAGAAAGTTCCATTCTATCACAAAAACCCAGACCACGATGATCAAAAGTATGGGAATACTTTACACTGAGGCCAAATAAAATGGTCCTTTGTTCCCTTTGCGGAACTGAAATGGCGTACTACCTATGGAATTGGATCTCTGCCGAATGTTTGCGCGCTCAAGATCCTATTTTGAGCGTGCAAAAGGGCATTTTGCGTGCGCGTGAACTGAGTTGAGGAGAAAATCTTCGTCTCGCAAATAAGAAAATATTTCGAGCGAACGAAAATCAGTTTTGCATTTCAAAGAAGTTTATTTGGATGTGCGCGGACGTTCTCTTTCGCGCGTGCGAGGTTTCAGCTGCTCGCGCTCCTGATTCCCGCCCGCCCCGCGCGCTCGCTGAGACTCGCTGCATCACAGACAGCGAGAGGAAAAACACACGGTTCAGGAGACGTTTGTTCAGTGGCTTGAACACTATCAAAGCTCCTTTAAGACTGTATAGAAAGTCTTTGACACTCTTCATTTTAAAGTTCAAATGTCTCCCACTGGACGAACACACATAATGGCTTATTTTTAATCAAAATCAAATCGTATTGTTACATAATGGCGTGTCCCAGTGTTTCTACACCTCAATGAACTGCTAAATTAGTTCTAACTTCTTACGTAAAAAAAGATCACTAGATTAATAAAATAAAACTTAATAAAAATAATCGTTAGATTAGTCGACAGAAAAAATAATCGTTAGTTGCAGCTCTAACACACACACATGCGTGTGAGATGTTAACCGTCATAGGTTAATAATTCATGTATTTATTAGACAGATATTACAAAATGCAAATGTTTGTTCATCATTAGGAAGCTTTGCTGTGTGGGGTGGCCTCTTCTCCATGATTGATTGTGGACTGGTGAAGGTGAGGGGCAAAGAAGACCCCTGGAACTCAATCACAAGTGGTGCCATGACAGGAGCCATTTTAGCAGCAAGAAGTAAGTCAAATTTCAAACTGGATAATGATGTGGTCACATAAGCGAATTCTGATTCCTTGCCAGTTTATAAATATTTAAAGTGCATTCTTTTAATATTCTTGTATGAATGAATTAATTTAAATTATTATTTTTGTTGTCTCTTCACAGACGGACCAGTGGCCATGTTTGGCTCTGCTGCAATGGGAGGTATACTGCTTGCATTAATAGAAGGTGCAGGAATTCTGCTCACAAGGTTTGCCTCAGCGCAATTCCCAACTGGTATGTGTGGCATGTCATCCCCTGAGACCGAATAAAACTTTTTAAAATGCAAAAATTGAAAAGTAATATATATATAAATTGAAATCAATTTCTCTACAGGCCCACAGATCGCAGAAGATCCTGTTCCCATGCCTCCTTCATCATTCGGAGACTATAGACAGTACCAATGAGAAGCCCTTTAAAACTCAAGGCCTTTTCTTATTCCATGAACTCATCTGACACACTGAAGTTACAGTGAGGACCTCTTTCATCAACAGAGCATGCTGTCAACCACAAATGACTGTGACAAAAGGAATATGAAGGGCAAACACTATTATTCCTGTTATAGCGTATGCCTTTTGCTATTCTCAGCCTTGTCATTGGCCTCTGGGTCACCCTATATAAGTTAAAAGGAAATCAAATTCAGACTTGTTTTTGTTTTCTGTGACCTCATTTTGTCTGGAAATGTTTGATGAAGCAATAGGTATACTGTTTGTCATGCTAGGTTGTTCATGTTGAGCCCCAATCAATTGGTTGTATAAAATGTTTGTTGCGTGTGTGAATGTGTTAATACAATTTTATGTGTGTGTGTGTGTGTGTGTGTGCGCGCGCTCATTAGAGAGTTTAATACATGCCTGTGAACTGATTGTTTGCCTTAATGTAAACCTTCTCATGGGCTTCTTCAAGATCCTATATACATAGTAGAGATTTTTATGGACTGGTCCATGCCAAACCTTCTCTTGCAAAGTATGTTCCTTCACAGTTTACTTTTTGAAGTAGCTATTTATTTTCTAGTGCAACTTCCCTGTTTCAAGATGTTGTGCTATGTTGTACTTTAAGCAGGAGTTTTGTTTAAATGCAGCAGAGAAAAAGTTGATGAGTGGACAGAGTTGTCTCTTCTGGTGGATGTATGAGCCAATTTAGGCTAAGAAACATCGTAAATAAACTAGTTACTACCACTGTGGTGTTTTCTGTGTGAAAAGCACATAGATATTATTGTTAAATTGTATGATTTGCCATATTATTTGATTATATGGTAATTGTTCTCCATTCCAAAGTTTATTCATTGACTAAAGCAATAAAACAAAAACAAAAAAGTTAGCAATATTGTCCACTAGAGGGAAGTATAGTCTTAGAGTCGTGCACTGCAAAAATCAAGTTGACAGTTAAATTGAACTTGAAGTCCTGGTCGGACAGACAGGGTTTGGACTACACCAGGATCAGGGCTTAGTTCAATTTGGACATTTAATGAGCTTTCATAAATATAGAACAAGAAGAAGAAAAAAAACACATTACTAATGTACATCTTGAGACAAAACAACGGCACCGACATATGTCATGGCTTTCAGTTAAAACAGACCTAACATGCATTTTAGTCTGGGACTAGCTTAAAACTTGTATGTGAAACCAGGGGTAAATGTCACCAAAAAAGGCGATAGAAGGAGACAGGCAAAAAAAAAAAAATCATGATAGAAAAATGTGGGATACATTAGTTAATTCATTGACTATGAGAAAACCTAGAAGCAGAAAAACGATCCATTGCATAAGCATCTTCCTGACGTCAGAGTAATATTTAAATGACGTTTCTGGAGTGTTCAGAAAATGTTAAAATACCCATTTTGTTTTAGCCGTTCGTGATTTGATATCAGTATAGAAAAGGATGAATACATATTTTTTTGGGAGATTTTTATATTTATATGCTAAAAGTAAATTTTGTCAATTTTTACAAGAACACCAGTATTAGTATATTAAATGAGCAAAGGTCGATGTTCATTGGACAAGACCACACTTCTTGTTCCGGCCTTCTTTATATGATGATTGGGCAAGCTCTCAAATGGGCGGGTCTTTGCAACAACCGGCCTATAACAGAAACGGTGATGGTATACGTGATTGACAGCGCAGGTAATTTAAAAATACCACAGCGGGCGTACGAGGAGCGGACACGCAATGTGTCAAGATCTTTGAGAATCCTCAATGTTTGAATATCTGTTGTGGCTTGTTAGACATTAATGTGACGGTCATAGTCTCTTTTTTGATGTTTGTAACTTACAGTAATGAGTTTTCGGGTACACCTGTGCTTCCCGCATCTTATTATGTCGCACTCACTGCTTCCGAGTTCAAAATGTTTGTACAGACCCATAAACATTTTGACCTCTTGCACTGTAACGACGCATCTAGATAAGGTTTGTTGACAAAAATGAAGTTGGCTTGAAAAAGCCTAGCCAGAAAGTTTGAAGTAGTTTTAAATGTTTTTGAAATTTTAAGATTTTTCTAACTAGGAATAGAGAAAATGGTAAAAGTTCTGAAATTACGAATATTTTTGCTGTGCACCAACACCATGGCACGTGTTACTTTTACTATGTATGTAAAATATTGATTTGGAGTTGTGGGGAGTACTTTTATAATTGAGAATACTTTTTAAAATGGGAAGTTCAATGAAGAAATGGATTAACAAATGCGTTATTGTTACCGATGAGAGGAAATTGTGCGTTTAGTTGGACAAAAGTTTTTCTGCTAGCATACAAGTGTTTTCTTTTGAAAACTGGGCATTGAACCTGCTGTTTTCATTGGTTTGTCTTGTGTTTCGTGTCATTCAGTAGTTTGCACTGGGGTCTTTTGAGCTTTTCTGGTTGACGTCCCTTTATGAGAGAGTCATTTTCTTTGACCTTTTGCCTCCTCATTCAAAAGACCAAGAGGTTTGGCTTGACTTCTGTTATTCAGTTTCATTTTCGCTCATAACCTTCTCATTCAGTAATAGCATGTATCCTATAAAAAGCCTTGGAACTTTACCCCACGCTGTTTCGAGCTGCTCGTATGCGAGTTTGTTTGGAGAGCAGCAACAACCGAAGGAAGGTCAACTTGTGGTGCAAACAACTCATTAATAATTTAAGGAATTGAACATGACTGGTTCCTAATTTACATAGTTCCTAAAAAGTGCTGGGATTATTAATTCAGGGCTTTTGAAGGCACTGTGGGAGTGTAGCATTCTTGATTGTGAACAAGCCCTGGCCAGGCACTCAAGATGTTTGGTGAAAGACGCCAAAACTTTCTGTGTTGCTGAAGATGTGGTTTGTCTGAATGAGGAATAGGGAATGCATGTGGAATTTTAAGTTATAGGTGAATGCTTACGGAATCATGTGTAGACGCTAATGCAACAATCCTAGTTCTGTCTGACTGTGAGCATCACTGCAAAGTAACAGGCAATCAAAGAGACTTTTAATTAGATGTTCTCTCACTTGAGGCCTTATGCTTTATTGTCAGATGAGCACTAACTAGTTCTTGTTATTTCCTGAGCTGCATAGCATCACTGATTTAAGATGCATATATGGGTTTTGTATCAATTAAGAGAACTTTTCTTAAAGGGATAGCTCCCCAAAAAAATGAATTCTTTCACTCTCAAGTCGTTTCAAACCTGTAAGAATTTCTTTCTTCTGCTGAACACAAGAAGATATTTTGAAGAACATGGGTAACCAAACAGTTGATGGGTGCCCATTGGCTTCCATACTAATGAGGGGAAAAAAAGTACTATGGAAGTCAGTGGGGCCCATCAACTGTTTGGTGACTGACATTCTTCAAAATATCTGTGTCTGTGTGTGTCAGAAGAAAGTTTTATTTTGTCAAATGTCCCCCTAAGGGAAGAATCGTCCTATAACTTTTACTTAATAATCAGAAACATCAAGATGGGACTACTTGTTTTATTGTTCTTCAGTGGATGGTGTCAAGCTTTTTATTTCTTTGGACTGTTAAAAGTGAAACTTTGACATCCCTGAATGTCTTATTTTTAACCAGCGAATGCCATCATTCTGCCCTTTTAAATATTCTCTTTGTTTTCATCACTCTCCTGCTCTGTCCTTCACTTATGCTCGGAGAATTACAGATCATTTTTACTAATGTGAGGCTTGCAGGCAATTGCATGGAATAAACGGCAGTTCATAAATGTCATATTAACTATTAATGTGAATAATCAGAGTCTGTCGTGTGAACAGTGGCAAGCAGAAAAAATAAATAAGACGGAATACATTAGACATGACAGCATGATGTACAATCGACATTATCACTGTTGGTGATAATGACCCTCAGATGTTTGGTGGAATGCTGTGCATTTAATGAGGTCTTGGTATGCAGTGCACTACTCTAGTCTCTGTAACACAACTTTTGAAAGTGACTGCATTCACTTCTGTGTCATGCTGGCTTGCATGAATTTTGCCTTTAAATTATTTAAAGGAATATTCAGGTTCAAAACAACCTAAGCTTAAACGACAACCTTTGTGACAATGTTCATTACCAGAAGAAACCATTTTGGCTTCTAAATTTTCTTTTCTTTTCTTTTCAAGATCAAGGCTACAATGAGGCACTTACAATGGAAGTGAATTGGGACTTATTTTTGGAGGCTTTAAAAGAAGAAGTGTTAATATTACAACAGTGCTTATTCATTTTTCTGTTAAAACATCTGAAATATTTGAGCTGTAAGAGCATTTGTGTAGTTAGTTCTGTTGTCAAAATTGACTTTTGACACAGTTGTTTTTTTTTTTTTCCCTCTGCTAAAATCATGGTAACATGAATATTGTCTTTTGGTTCTATCGTTCTGTTGGGTATTTTCAGTCTAATCAACATTGTCGATAATGTCTTTGACTCAACTCTGGATTATTTCTTTAAACTTGATTGGGTTAACCTTAAATCAGGATGAGTTTACTGCTGTTCCATTACTCGCTATACATCAAGCCATAGGAGGAATGCATCAGTAGCAGTAAATCCGCTTGCCACTCAAATGCCTATGTTGTCCTTCAATATTTAAGACGCCACCATTCAAGCCCATTGTAACGGGGAGCTCCTTTCCTAAGGTAGCCATGGTGATCACAAGGGCATCAACCGATTGATAGAGATGCTCTTTGAGCCGTCAGGAATAAAAGAGGAGCAGTTTTGAAGAGGCAATGTGGGGTGATGGAGGAGGGATTCAGGCCTGAACAAAATAAAATGCCCATAGAGAATGGACTGCTTTCAGAGGTAGAGAGGGGTTGGTCTAATTTGCACAAAGTCTCCTCTTTCTCAAACGAGCTGACAGCAGACGTTTTTATCAGTGAGGAACACACTGCATAGAGAGAAATGCATTGATTTCAATGTGGAGTCCTTGCCAAGGACAATGGCCCAGCAGGATGGAACATAGCCGTCCTTTTTAGAAAATCAGAGTAAACATTATTCCGCCTTATTTATTTGCCCAAGCAAACGACCGTGCCCACGGGAACTAAACGTGGCTTTCAGATGTAGGCCAATTGTTCAAAATGCAGGTGGAACTGTTTTTTTTTTTTTTGTGTAAATTTTTGTATACTTTGGTATACATTGTCCTTTATTAACTTATACTAAGTTTGAACACACCTACTTGTTCTCTATTATTACTATTTTTGAGTTCTGGGGCTGATTTTTCCTTTATCTGATCCAACTATAAATTATAACCAAATTTTATATATATATATATATATATATATATATATATATATATACACACACACACACACACACGTTTGTGAAACATTTTAGTTGGGTGTGTCAATTTTTTTTTTTTTTTTTTTGTTAAATCTGGTAATTAAGGACTGCTATGGAGAAAAGTACAACAAAATGCGTCCTCAGGAGGAATGACATCAGTGACACTTGTTCACATCTCCGTCTCCATACTGAGACGGGCCAAAATCTCACAGGAGCTGAATCCAGACATCTCATTCCTCCTGGGAGAACTTGCATTAATAAATCATGTCTTTCCATTCAGTGATGAGTGTGTGCGTGCTCGCGTGTCATCTCCTCTTTAGAGCAACATGTCTGTCTCAGGGACTTTTCCAGCTGCTCATCTAACCGACTATTGAGTCTCTTCCCTCATTAAATGTTGAATGATCAAAAGTGATGATCGGTGGCTGACGTGTGATTTCTGTCACCTGCAGTGCAGTTTAGCTATTCAAGCTTGGACACTGAAATTACATGCATTTGGACAGATTTGAAGTAAACAAATCTAAATCGCTTTTTTCTGATCCAAATAACTTTATTAGAAAGAGAAGAGGAACAGTTCGCTATGTCATTGATGCTTGATCAAAATGGAGGCCTAGCAAACACACTTATTTGTTATGAATCAAATGTCATTTTGTCAGTTTGATCTAAATCAAAGACTTTGTGTAAATTTCCCTAGAAAATTGAGAGAAAACTTTAGTTGTTTGACTGTGATAGTTTAATTTTCATTAGAGATGCTGCCTGCAGCCCCTGAGATATACAGTATGTGTGGAAGGGGGTGGATGAGTGATTAGATGTCCTCTTCCTCTGATCGTTTGTGCCTCTGTGCAAATAAATAACCTGCGAACGCAAATAAACAGAGGCATCCATCATGTGAGCGTCCCAAAGACAGTGACTGATTTCCGTGCGAGGCCCCTGAGGGAGCAGGATACGTGACACTGGCACTTTTATTGTGAGAAATGGCAGCTGCCAGTGAACCAATATGCACGTGGGTGACATTATCACTGAGGTGTAAGAGACGCCTGCACCGGATGGGTGAGCAATCAAAATTATGTGGTTTCTACTAGTGTTTCATGTAATGTGGATGAACAGCATGATTAGATGCGTTACTTTTTCAAAACATATGTTTCGGAATTGATATGGGCTTATAATTGAGATTGTAGAAAACAGACTAGATGTTTTCTCTTTCTTTTTGTGCTAAAGACACGATGCTTGGTGTTTGTAAGGGTGTTGCTATACAGGTGTTCTGAGTGTTCTTTATTCTGTTATTCTGCAAAACTACCCATTATCCATGATTCGGCAAAAACATCTCGACCAATCCACCAATCAGAGGCTCGCAACAGGCAAATCATGCCAAAAGAGTTCAGTTTTGCCCAGTTATATATTTCTCCATAATTTTTTAATATGATTATGTCATTCACAATGCTTAATGGTATTGTAGTTCTTTCCCTCACTAATTCCATTAAAGGATTAGTTCACTTTCAAATGAAAATTACCCCAAGCTTTAATCACCCTCAGGACATCCTAGGTGTAAATGACTTTCTTCTTTATAATGAATACAATTGGAGATATATTAATAAATATCCTGATGCATCTGAGCTTTATAATGGCAGTGAGAGATACCAACGAGTATGAAGCTGAAAAAACTGCATCCATCCATCATAAATTTACTCCACACAGCTCTGGGGGGTTAATAATAATAATAAGCTTTTTGAACAGCAAGAGGCGTTGCACTTACTTCCTACTTTGAATACGGAAGGCGGTCTGGCGGAAGCTAGATATTTCACTTCATAACTTGTTAAATGTGGATATTTGTTTTGCACAGATGCATCGATTTGCTTCAGAAGGCCTTTGTTAACCCTCCCGAGCCATGTGGAGTACATTTTTATGATGGATGGATGTGGATCTGTTGAAAGTTAACCAATGCTGTAGGTGTTGTCTTGTCTGATTTTCATGAAATGAAAGTTTGTAATGTTGTGATTCACATTGTAGTGGTTTGGTTTATGGCTTATAACTGTTAAATGACTTAAATGCTTCCGCTACCAATGGCACAGAAAAAGTAACACTGTTGAACTCTATTGCTTAGTGGTTGCTTACTTGCAAATCAAAAGAGCGCACTCCCTGTCTCACATATTACAGTTCCAAAATATGGCCCACTTATTGAGATTTTTCAGGATTTTAGAAAAATTGTAATCATCCAACAAAAGCTCCTCAATAAACTACACAGTGTGAAGAACTGTAAAAAAAATATTGAATGTTATTATGGTAACGAAATACCATTGCAATATCAATTTAATTTAATTCATAATTATTGAAGCCACACCTCTCTTCTGTGAGCACTTAGACTTTGGGTAAACTTTAAATAAAATAATATTTAAATAATTTTATGAATTATTTTTTTCATCCTCCTAAGTTAATTTGTATGCATCTGATTGTGTCCCATACTTTTTTTGGGGGGGGGGGGGTGCACTTGAAGCACTCAACTTTGCAGTTTGTCCGTGCCCCTGTTAACAGCCCTCTGCTCTTCAGTGCTTCTGATAGTTGCCAGCCCAATAAATACTCTCTCTGTACCCAGCGATCCATTCCCCTGCCCTCCTGCTCCAAGATTGATCCCTTATCCCCACCCCTTCTTTTCTCTCCCTGCTGCCAGACCCACAGCTTTAGAACCCATGTGAATAGGTGAAGCTCTGAGGCTCCAACAGATGGCCAGAGCTGCCCTGATTCAGTCACACTGCTGCCGGATGAATACCAGCTCAGAGAGCCCAGAAAAAGTGGAAAAAACAGAGTCCGGGGCGAGCAAAAGAGAGATAGAGAGTGATAGAGTTTCCCCATGTGTGTGGGAGAATAAGGGAAAACAGGGACGTGTTAATATGCATGAGGGAAAGAGTAACTGTGCGAGAGAGGGAGAGAGAGACAACAAGAGAGAGGAGTGGACGATATTGAATTGTAGATTAAGGGATTTCTTTCCCTCCCGCCCTCTTTTATTTATCTGCTATGGAACCACGCCTCCTTTCTTTCACCTCTCCGTGTGTCTATATCAGGGGACCAGCTATGAGAGAGCCCACTTGTACGGTTGGCAGAGGGGGAGTCGAATCAGAGGTGGTCTGCCGAGGACCGAACAGGTGACGGATCATTATATCCCTGACTTTAACGACTCCCATTGTTTCGCTGTTCCTCAAGAAGGATTCCGAGGTGTGCATCAGTGAGGTAAATGTCTTTGTCCCTAATTACTGGTGGTACCATCACCTCTGTCTGATTTGATGCCAATAATGGATGCACAGGTATATTTTTCTGTTGTTAAATCAAATTGTAATTCGATACACTTTCCAGATTATTATTGGCACAATTCTACATTGCATGAACCTCAATTTTATGTATATATGAAATTTCTTCAACTGATATTTTATATTCATTTTTCTTGAATTCTCATAAAATGCTTTTTTCATTAGTCGATGTCTTATAAAGTCCAAATTATTGCCAGTGAGAGATTCAGAAAGTTGTTGGTTGTGATTTCTTCCCATTTATTAAACCTTTTTAGGTTTGTTTCTTCTAGTCTTCTCGGATTCTTTATGTTGGTGTCGCCTTAGTTCTTGTTTTTTTTTTTTTGTATCTCAAATGCTTGTCCCTCATATTTGCAGTCTGACTGAACTGGTTCTTACAACGTCTGTGTTTGTGTGTGATTTTGACCCTTTTAAGGACTTTAACAACAGTCTGTCGTCACCCCGTAAAATGCTACATGACTCACGCTGCATTTTTGATGATGAAGAACTGCCTTGGTCAAGTAGGTCTCTGGAAGCAAGTGATGTTTGGAGTGCTAGGGATTCGCTGGGTAAAATATGCATCAGTGAGCTTGTTCTTGTGTTTGCCGTGTGAGGCTATGAAGTAATGACAAAGGTGATGGGTGCTGAGAGATCTGTGCCTTAGTCATTCATTATTTAATGTGCACTCTGTCTCCGCTCAGCCCCACAACAACTGGCCTCCTTTTCCTCTTCTGCCATCTGAACCAGAGCTGTAGACCAGGTCCTCTATGACGTTTAGTGCATCAGACCTGTACAAATGACTTCACATGGTCGATGTCACAAATTTGCTTCTTTGATCAGTGACCTAGAAATATTGCAGAATCGGAATTATTTCTTGTTCAAGTGAAACAATTTTGAATCTCAGTTTTGGTGGTCTCACGCTTTTGGACCTCACTGAACAGACACAGAGAGAGAGAGAGAGAGAGAGAGAGAGAGAGAGAGAGAAGCTTCCAATGCATACTCTTTTTCAAGTCAAGTCAAAGATTTCTTAAAGTAGTTCAGCAGTAACTTTAGAGCTGAGTGAAACTGCTCATTTGGGACCATCTGACAGCACAAAAAAAAAAAAAAAAAAAGGAATTTGATCTCAATTTTTTAATTCCTGAGTGGGAGCTATTTAGGGTTCATTTGCATATGTACGTCTCGGCCTCAATTGGGTTCTCATATCTTGTGATGATTTTATCTAATTTACAAGCTGGAAACCACACATTTTTGGATTCCTTTGTCTGCTGTAAGTTGGCATGTTGTTGGTTTTAGGAAGAAAGTCCACATAATGGATTTATGATGTAGAGTAGCTTCACGGATTCAACGGATTCGAGTTCAACCCAGTGTTCAGATGTACATTTCAAATATAAATATTCCCATTAAGCCCCACCCCTTACAGAACCTTAAATCTAAAACCATGATTGTAAAATCACTTGGATCAACCATACCCCCCGAAACTTATGTCTTGTAATGCCCAAAGCATTGCCAATAAGATATTCAGGAAGTTTTGTTGTGATTCTTGGATTTCTTCCCATTTATTTAACTTTTTTTGGTTTGTTTCTTCTAGTCATTTTAGACTACTCGTATTGGTGTTGCTATTGGTCATGAGAAGTCATCATAATTTTACCAAAATGCCGAAATCATGAGAGGAAACGTACGTTTCAAACTTAAACCTAACCATGAAGACCCACCCCTAACCACTAACCCCTCGATCCATAATTGGAAAAACCAAGTTGTATGTTTTCATATGATCCAAGTCATACACTATCATACAATTTCACCATACGTTTTTCAGTGTGTTAGCAAAGTTTGAACATGTAATTGGCAGATTGGACCTTTATCTTTTTATGGAGACAAGGAAATCGACACTGAACATTTGGAAATCATGAACTTTTCTCAAGTTGAAATCTTTGAATCAGTGAGAAGTTGAGTTTTATTAGCACTTTTAAATCACTGGAGTAAGTTAACTGGCTTTTCTTTTGAGAACATACATGGTTTGATACTTTACCGCAAACTGACATGGAGAACTGTCAGATGTTGTGGTCAAATGAGCTTGGATGTGCAAGATTTAAATAAAATGATGAAAAGCTGTGAATAAGGTTGTGCGTTTATTATTGATATATTTACATTTTACTCCAAAAATCTAGCAAAATTCAATGGAATGCTCATCCCAATGTTTGTTTTTTTTTGTTTTTTAATCAAAGAGTCTTGACACCCGACAAATCCGAACCAGCCCACAGCACATCTATGTGAGACATAAGATCTCATTTTCATGAGCTGCTGAGAGCAAAACAAGGCCTGATATGAATCTAAAGTATAATTTGAGCCCGGTGCCCAACGTCTTAAATGTTAATGCTGACTGGAAGTCTTTGATGAGTGATTTGGAGTACAGCACCTCTGGCGGTGCCCTCTGAGGTAGAGAGTGATGTGAATGCATTATTACAGAGCTGTGCCAAGATACGGCAGGTATCCAGCGGAGATCTGTAATTACATCCAGCCAAGAACATGGAGAGCATCAATCTTAGATCAGAATGTGTAATCAAAAGAGTTTTTTTTTTTTTTTTATTGCAGTATTTTTAATGTATTTTTTTTCTTCACTAATCAAATAAATGGTTAATGTTTTGACTAGCTCTCTGAATGAAAATATAGCATTGCTGTCGGAATACCCTGCTCAAAGTTTTGTGGTCAAACACATCATAATCATTGTTCCTCATATCTCATTACTCTGCTCCTCCCACTATAAACCACACCTCTCTCCCATCAGCCATGAACATCCGATACTAGAATCCATCTCTTGTCTCATATAACATTAACATCTGTCACAACAACAGTAAGAACCACTGATACTCACATGAGATGAGTATATTGGATGGGCCTATGGATATAGGAGTTTTGGCTTCAGATTTTCCCTGTACATTTACATTTATATAGAGAGTTTACCCAAAAATGAAAATTAGGTCATCATTTACTCACTCTTGTGTCACTCCAAACCTGTATGGTTTTCTTTATTCTGTGGAATGCAAAAGTGTAAAGAATATAAAGAACTGATACATTGGAAGTCAAAGGCATCCAAAACAACTTGGGACTAACTTTCTCTGAATGGACAAAAAACACATAAAATTTCTTTTATTATAATATTTAAATTAACTGTCCTTTTTTAGACATTTAGCTGATGGTATTATCCAGAAAGTCTCTTATAAGTCAGATATCATCACAAATAAGACTATTGTGATTAAAAAGGTGGCAAGCTAGCACACCTACTCTAATAAAGATACAAGTCCAAGTGTCAATTTTAGCAATGGAGCAATGTGATGTGGAAGCACTTGGGAAAGTTCATTAGGGAGGCTGCTGCATTCAGGATGAGCTGCAAATGTTTGATTACATACCCTGGAAGACAATTACGACAGTCATTGGGACTAATGGTGAACTGCACACCAAAGTAAAATAACAGTGACTTAAAAGTGATCTGAAGTGCTTCCAGAGCAAACAGAGAGTATATGTATTAGAGAAAAGTGAGTCTACCAAGTGACTTTTATCGATAGTCATTGAGCTTTGAAAATCATTGTTGATATACTGTAAATGTAAAAATGCGTCTTTTTGCTCATTTTTAAAATGGCATTTCTTTGCCTTAGTCCTGACGTTTTCCTCAATCACGCACCCTCAGGGTTCTCCCAACTGAGTTATAGGTTCTCGCTCAGACTTCAGCTCACATCTACCCATTACTCTCTCCAGCTTTCTCTCGCTCACCGTATCTATCTCTTGCTCCCTCAGGAGCTCAGCAGGCTTTGTGGTTGCTTATTAACTTTTATGGAATTATAGATTTCCGAAATTGGATTTTCCCAACTCACTAAAGAAAGCAGATTAGCTGGCTACTTTCACATGCAGGTTTTGTGGCCTGAAACTTAACTTGAATGTTTGAGTATGGACAATTAGTTTAGATGGCATGTTCATCTGTATTCCAGTAGGTTTTGTTTTTCTTCTCTAGTAGAATCAAATCTCACTTTAGCCTTTGGTGTCGTTGTTGTTGTTGGCATTTAGCGGTAATTTTAGATGGACACTTTCTTTATTTGTGAATAAGGATAAAACTTAAATGCTTGTTTATCACAATACAACAGCTTACATAAAATAAAGGGCATTTACAGATTGCACTGTGAAAATGAGTTTTTGTTGTATATTTCTTGCTTTACTTTATTTTACAGTGTTAATTTTAAAACGTATAACAATTAAAATAAATGATTAATGATTTATTCAGTATCGTTAAATTGTATAAAATCTTTCACTGTACAAATTTTCACTGTGAAGATGTGAAGATTAGAGATACAACATAATTGTAACCCCCTCCCCAAAAGAATCAGTGGGCACTGCGCTGACTCAATTGAGATCTTTTTTTGGGCACACTCCGAGATATTAATTGGGTGAATGAGAGGTTTCTGGAATCGATTGCAATACATCTGTTCCAGACAGAATCAAACAATCATGGCCTGAGGCCCAGTCTGCACCAGAACTGAAAGCACTGATAAAGCTCCCATTAGACTACATCATAAATTAGAGCCAATGAGTTGGTGATGAGCACATTTCTAACATTTCTACCTGGTTTTGGTCCTTTTCCCCAGTTTTTATAACAAATACTGATATTTGTGTTTCTCTGCTATAAATATATAAGTATTATATTATTTAAATATTTATATATAATTTAAAACATTTTTATTTGTTTTAAATAAATAGCATACAGCTGTTATGTTGGAAGGTTGAATTTATCATGATATCGTGATGTGTGTGCGACAGTGTAAAGGTGGAGTGATGGCTGCGAATTTCAGCTGTTAAGTGTAAATCATGGTAAATGACACATGTGAGAGATTAATGTCGGAGGGAAGCATTTACTTGAAATTAGCCATATTGGATGCCTTTGATTAAAAAAGACCCTCAGACATGTCAAGTGTTATCCAAGTAATAGTTTGTCCCAGAGACAGATTAAGTTTATCAAAGTTCAGTCATTGAGCCAGTGGTTCAGGAACGTAAATTTGATATAAGACCAATACAGAATGCACTTTCAAGTTGGCGTATGTTAGTGATTTGCGTCGCAACAGTAAATTTGGTATTGCTTTTTAAGTTATTAATCTAATGAGTGTTGGAAGTGACCTGTATAAAGTTGTAATGACCTCTATAAGGTGTTATAATATTGCTTTACTCCCTGAAAAAAGGTAACTAATTGTAGCTTTTTATGGAAAGTAATGTACTTTGGTGTTACTTTTTGTTTTTGTTGTTTTTAACCTGGACTGGAAAAGAAAAAAGAAAAATAGAGTTTTATTTTTGGCAAATCTGAAGGCCTTTTCACAGCAAAAAAGAAATGAATAAGTCTCAGGCTGAATGAAATGCAAGTTCACACCTGTAGAGTAGAGGGCGCAGCTCAAACAAACCTTTCAGCTGTGCTGCCAATCTGGATTGCTGAAAAGTAGGATGCAGGAAAAGAAAGATCAACACATCAAAAAAAAAAAAAAAAACACACACACATACAAATGTCATGTTTATTAAAGTTATTATTAACTTAAGTCTTTAGTTAATAAAGTGAGATTAATTATAGTCTAAAACTACAATAATAATAAGTAATGCTTTAAACGACTAGTTACTTGGAAAAGTAATCTGATTACATAACTTGCATTACTTAACCTAAACAGTAAACACTGAATCTAACTACCCTGAAACTTAGCAGAAAACATTGTTTAGTTCAGCAAGTTGTGTCCTATATGTGTTTGTGTGAGAGTGCATAATATTTAGACCTTCATCCTCCCTTATGCTTTTCTCCTTAGTGTTACCTTCACCATAATTGGTTGTGGGTGGCAGCGTGGTTTAGACTGATTTGGGACTGAATTGTTGCCTAGTTTCTGCACAGCCCCAGAACAGAAATAGAACGGGGCCTATTAGTTTTTATCTTGCCATGAATCCTGCAGTGAGTCGAACAAACAGCCCATTACACAGTTAGCTCTGCACAGAGTAATGATGCACAGCCTTCATAAGAACCCACGTTCAGGAGCATCTCTGCCCATCACACTATTTTGAGTCCTCATTTATATTAAATAGCTGCCAGAGTTACTAATAGCCACCTAGGCAGTGGGAGATGGGGAAGATCAGTAGCTCAGGATCCTGTGATCTCATGTTTTCATGAGTGTGTGAAGTAATGCAGTTTTCATGAGCTATGATGAGAGACCTACCCTCTGGACATAATCAAGACCAAACTAAGGACTAATGTGTTTTCTGTTCTGTACATAATTACATCAGCATCTGCGGTGTTGATCTCGAGGTGGAGCATTGACTGATCACACCCAAGAGATTTACCACATCTTAATGAATTGTAAGAATGGAACGAGCTGTCTATCAGCAGATTTGAATTTGAGGCTTGGATTACTGTTTGTGTACTAAAAGGGTTTTTGCTTGGTGATGTTACAGGATACAGCTATATTCAGCTATTCTGTTTGAGGCATGATCGTATACTTCAAAAGAAAGTCTGTATACTTCACCTCTCGTCCCCTTTCAGACTCTCTCTTTTTTTTTCTTTCTTTTTTTTTTATTTGCCTTCAGCACAGCAAGATAAAACAGCCCCTGCAACCTGGAAGAAAGAGAAAGAACTCTTCAAAGAGATAGTGGATGTGTTGATATATATTTTTATGATTTTTAAAAATGTCCTTCTTCCAACAAGCCCTTGAAGTTTCTCTTTCTTGCACATTATTGCATAAAATCCTTTTGGTCTTTCTAATTCTCTCCCTATAAAACCTCGCTGTTTACATAATGTGCGTAAGCACTGGCTGACTAAAAGTTTTAAAGGGGGCTTCTTGCGGCTCATGGGATTATATAACAGAGTCAAACGGAGTAAAAAAAATCTATTAAAATGACAGGAAATGATGTATAATATTGTATGATGTAATACAAGCTAAATAATATACAGTACATACACAAAAACAAAAGCACACATATCGCCGACAAGTTAACAAAACAAAAAAAGTGTGCTCGAAACATTACCTTTTTAAATAATATTAAATTTAATATAATATCATATAAAAAGCTTTTTTTCTTACTGAGATCAGTTGTGAATGTGTGTGAGGATTCTTTGAATAGAAAGTTCAAAAGAACAGCATTTATTTGAAATGGAAATCTTTTGTAACCTTGTAAATGTCTTCACTGTCACTTTTGATAAGTTTAATGCATCCTTGCTGAATAAAAGTAATAATAATTTTTTTTTTTTTTTTTTTTTTAAAACCTTACTCACCTGATACTTTTGAATGGTAGTGTATATATTTAAAAACCCTGATCTACTTTCATCAAGGATATCACTTTGCAATCCAATTAGGAGTCAGATATTAAAATGGTGAGCTGTGTGCTGGGATAATTGATTCTTTACACTCGGTGAACATGAAACAACCAGACAGCAGGATATACACTGCTTTGTCAACAATGGGCGATGTGCCCACTTTTTAAAAAATGCTTCCTATGAAGCAACATAGAATGTGCCAACAGACATCCCGCACACAAAGGTACGCCACATGCGTCCCAGTGTGTATGGGGACGTCTGAAAAACCTCCTGTTTGTGTGAGTGGGTTAGCCAGCCAGGTCAGTGGGAAATCATACGCGCTTTGTCTCGCAGCACTTTTTGGCTGTCATCAGAGGAACCGTCTAACTGTCTCTCTCTCCTCCGGCAAAATAGCTGAAACCCTGATAATTACCCTCTTCCTTTGAGAGTTATCAAAATGGACAACTCTCCCGCTGCTTTGCTAATTACTTTAATAGGTTTAGATAGAGATTAGCGACAGACTAGAAGCTTATTGGGTGTGTAATGTTGATAGTAAGTGAATAATTCCTCTTACCCTTTTCTGCGGTTTTAAAATGTAGTCTTGTTTATTTTATATGCATACTCTATTTTAAGCCTAAAATCTGCTGTACTTACGCAATCATCCATGTCGGGCACAGGACCGCAGATCTTATCAGCTTGTGAGTGTTCCGGGTCATTAACTGAGTGGCCCAAACTGTAAGACCCATTTTGCTGTTCACTCAACCTAATGTCGAAGCCATGACTGGGTGTCTGTGGAATCATTCACTATTGCAATTTATGGCCTGTTTTATAGAGGTTGGGTCAAACTCTGTCTCTCATCAAGTACTTTAGCTTTGTGTAGCCCTTTCCTCTCTCAAGCAGTTTCTACCCCGAACCTCTCAATTATTGGTGGTAACAACCTGCGCTGTTCTATTTGTGAATGTAACGACCATTGTTATCGGCAGGGAAGTAAATGGAGGGGAAAAGCAGTGGAAATTGTGGGAATGGTAATAGTCTTTTTTATGGATTACAGATTACGATCATCAAAGGGGCAGTTTTGAAGGTCCAGTCTCGCCACAGGGTATAAGATGCAGACATGGGGCCCCAATGACAGCATCATTAACAAAATGGACTTTAGTTCAATGACTCCACATTAATGGCCAGTTACCAAATGGAGGGAAAAAGTGGCTATTGTAACCGGATACCATGCAATGATTAGGTACTGTATTCGCTTAATGTGTATATACAGTAGAGTATGTGGGAACTGTGTAATACTACCTTGGGAAACCGCATATATTTTCCAACCTGGTTCCATTTTCATTCATTTGGCAGATGTTTTTATCTAAAGCAGCTTACACTCAGTCAATGTATACCTTGAATGGATTTCCTTGAGATATCCTGACAAATCAAAGCCATGTTGTTAGTGCCTTGCTCTGTTGGTCCACTCCTTGTGCAACAGGAATACTATATTTTTTTAATGTTTTGGCCTGCATGTCATGTCATTGATTCTTCTAAACTGGCATTAGAGGGGTTTTAGGAAATTAGACATAAGCAAGCGGAGCATTTGAAGAATTGTACGATTGACAGGAGGACCGATTCTGAGTTATGTGGGTGCCAATCATGGGTTGTTGGTGACATGATGAAAGACATTTGTGCATAATTAAAACACAAAGAGATGAAAATGAGAATTAATGATTTTCACCAGATGTTTTATCAATTTGGCACTTGTGTGTAACGGTGGGTGGATTTGTTTCCATTAAATGTGTGTGTTCATTGTTATGTGAGTGTGAGAAACCGCTTTTTGATATGGATTATACATTAAGGCCAAATTCTGCAAGACGGGAACAGATGATATTGATAAGAACTGTCCAGGAATACATCCTTAGTACTTTGTCAATCTGAAGCTATGTATTTTCAATACTGACAAAAGAGAAACTGAGAGAGTTATATAATGCTTTAGCTGTAAGAGTTGTTGGGATAGGCAACATGCCAATGGAAGACATTTGTTATGCCTCGATTGTGCCCAAAATAGAGCATGATTAAGAAGATGGTCCTTTTATCACACTATCCAGATTGTAGAAACATTTAGACATATCGCAAGTTTTAAGCTGTGATTTTTTTTTTTTTTTTTTTTAATAAGCTGTTTAGTTAAACAAGGTTCACTCCTCAACAGTTTGATGTGATTTTCTTTTATTTATTAGGAAAAATTAGCTTATTGATTCTATTGACAATATCATAATATTTCAAAGTCCACATTTAATAACTTTTTCATGCTTCATTAAATTTTTCTTTCTCATAAAATATCAATAAACAAAGTTTATATCTGATTAGCTGAGATATCTTATGAAGTCCCGGGTCAGTTTGCTGGGCATCGGACCTTGTCTAATTCCTCTTTTCAAGTTCCCATCCATCCCTGCGGTTCTTAAAGCCCTTGTGTGTTTTTGGCAATGAGGCCTGTAACATGTATAGATTTTGGAGGGGCTACCACTAAGCCTGCTAATCTAACCACAAAGAGAAGGAAGGGAGAAGGAGAAGAGGATTAGGATAAGGAAAGTCAGAAAAGGAAAATACCAACCAGCCGCACATCCCCAGGGACCATCTCCAGCGAAGATTAGAAAATCCCCACAGTGGCCACACTGACAGTGGGAAGCCCATGTGAATTACTGCTAATGTTCATGTGCTGGAATCCACAGGGGTCAGAGGCGTTGGATGTGATAATTACACTTGCTGCTGTGAGCTGCAAGTGTTCCTTTGTGGGTGTAATACTGAAGATGTTTTCAGTGAACGGAGGGAGCTGTGTTCTTGGGGTTATTTTGGTTGTGAAAAAATTTAGGTTTTTTTTTTTGTGTATTTTGATTGCCAATTCCAGTTTAGTTTTGTTTATTTTAATTGTTCAATTTTTTTTTTTTCATTTTTCTTTGGAAAAGTACTAGTTTGTATTTCATTTCAGTATTAGTTTTAATTTCTAGCTTTAATTTATTATGCCAACAGGTGGTGGCAAGTGAATATTTCATTCAACCAATTAATTCAAAACGCTGATTCATTCAGGACCTAAATAATTAACCATGTATAAGAGTGAGTCATTGAATCATTCATTCAACCAATTTGTAATTTATTCAGGAACAAAACAACGCTACTTTGTGTTGATTGATGACAACAAAAAAGTTTTTAACCGTGTTAGCCTGCGCACATCCCATACCAGACACGCTGGTTCGAACCCCATTCGAAGCAGTGCGAGTAGAACCAGAGGGGTTACATTGGTGCCGTGACCCGGATGGGAATGAGGTTTAGGGGCGTGAGTGTAACAGAGCCCAGCTATGTATCACGGTCTGAGTAGAACTGGAGGGAATACACTAGTTTTTTTCATTTGTAGCCATTTTCATTAGGGATTTATTACGTTGACTTTGGTGAAGTGATGCTTGTTATTTCTGTTTGAGGCTAGATGCAGACTGCATTTGCTGTGTAAAGATTTATGTGTTTCTTTGTATTCACCACTGAGCCAGGTTACTGAAATAAGAAACCAGTATTGTCTGTAATCATCATTAAGTCAGGGCCATTACCCTTCCCCTCTCCCCCAAGTCATTTAGAGGAGACAAGAAAAATTGGAAGTAATTAAAAGAAAATGAATGATGTGAACTAGCATCCTGTAGTGTGGCAGAAAGCAGATTGTAAAGCTGAAAGCTGATACTAAAAAGTGTTCAATACAAACAAACAAATCGTTCACCGCAGACTCAGAGTAGATGTTATATACATAAAATCTTACAAAAAAATGTAATGTATTTGTATATGCTGAGTTTTAATATGGATATTCATAGTACTTATGGTTTTAATGTGATGAATATTTTGATGAGCAGTTTGGTCTTACTCTCAGTTTCTCTACCATTAAGAATCTAAGGTGCAACTTCTCCTTCTGTATTAGAATATGTAAATAAAGTAACCAGTAGTCACTCTCCCCTCTCATTTTTCATTTTATTTCTATCTTTCTCACTCCTCCTTTTGTCAGAATAGGATGAAGGGAGCCAGTGCTATAGGAAAGACCAATCTTGAAGGATTTTCCTGGCGGATAGTTTTGGAAAAACATTTTTTTTTTTTTTTTTTTTTTTTTTTTTAAGGTTGAAACATTTACCAGAAACAATTTTCTCCCAGATATCTGGGGTCCACGTGAAACCCTTAGAGGCACTGCTGATATTGTGCGAGGGCCTACTTGGATCTACTGCTAGGAATAAGTCTCTTTAGCATTTACTATCCAATTTGTCAGTACAAATTATGTTATCTATTTAATAATTTGAGTATAACAATTGATTTTTGATTAAATTTACATTTGATTTGATTTTTTTTAAGGGGGATTTGTCCCCATTTGTTTAAAGGCTGAAACACTCTAGCTCCATGAGCTCCAAAGTTTCTTTGTTTTAATATTCCCCGATTTTACTTAAATTAGATTTTGAAGATTCCCATCTTCTCTCGCAGACTTTTGGACCACACTGTATGTGGCCCCTCTGTCCTTCTGTCACAAGACAGACGGAGGGCGATAAAGTGGCCTTAGACACCAGAGTGACCCCTACAAATATCCCCCATTGGCCACAGGACTCAGGACCACCACGCTTGCCTAGTGCATGCCATATGGTTGCCGACGGATACAGAGTACGGGAACTGGATTCCTCTGCTCCTGACTGCAGTACATATCATTTGTTAATCAGTCACCAGTTAGCTGCTGCAATTAGTTGGGACAACAACAATTAGCAGTACCTATGGGTTCCTGTCTAGCTGATTGTATTTAGATATTTAGTTCAAAACGCATTTCAATCAGATTCAGCTAAAAAAAAAACCTTATCTTTGAAGCATTTGATATTTTGCTTCTTTTTTCCTCCCTTTGTTCTTGTTTGAAATTGTCAATGCTATCCGTGTTCAGAGCTAGCACCAAAACATTGCATTTCATCTGTTTATTAAAAGCCACTACGATAACAAGTTGGCGATTATGATGATTAACGCTTACTCTGACCTTTCTTTGGTGTTGTTTGAAGCTGAAAGATGAGGCTCAAAATAAACTCGCTCAAATATCAATTAAAAAAGTTCAACTACTTGGAGTTGAAATGATACTTTTTTAAACTTATAGATTTATTTGCTTATACAGAACTTCCATTAAATTACTGTTCTGATTTCAATATACAGCACAAACAACAACATTTGTAGCATAATGTTGATTTCCACAAAAATAATTTCAACTCGTCTTTTGTCACTTGTTTTCTTTTATTAAAAAAAAGAAGCAGAAATAAATGTTCTGGTGAAAGTGAATTGGGCCGATTTATGGAGCAGAAACATGAAGCTCTGTCTATTATTTGAGCTGTAAATAGAAGTTATCAAGTTTACAGTTGTTTTAGAATTTTAAGGTTTATGGCGTTGTGTAGCGAAGTTGTGAAATTAAATATAATAACCTTGGACAGAAAAGCTTGGTAGGCATTTTTTCTTGTAAATATCATGTTAACTTGGGTATTGTTCACGTCTAGTGGCTATCTATAATAACAGCAAGTCCATTTCACTTCCATTGTAAGTGCATCACTGTAAAAGATTTCTTTAAAGAAAAGTTGAAGATAAATAATTAATTGTGCCACAAATGCTGTTGATTGAACTCAATATTCCATTAAGTGAGTTCCTCATTAACTGGAGACAATAGGCAGGCCACTTTAGCCATCCTTGGTAACGTAAAACAATGCTTTATGTTTCTGATTTGCTCTCTTCTGCTTGTCAGCATAGTTGTGTGATGTGTCTCTGAGGGTTACATGTCAGTGACGATTATGGGACTTAAGGTGTTGACTCTGACCAGTCTAATTAGTTTAAATGTATGATTTAGAAGCCCTCTGTGTTCACACAGTGCTGACATGCAGCTTTTCAACTGTTTATCATACTGCTGATCAAGGCAGAAAACACCATTTGCTCACGATAATTGTACGTTCAATATTTGCCCGAGGAAAATACCCCTCTGCAACTGCTCCCAGCCTCATTAAAACGTGCGAATCAATTGTTGTAGGTGCCATGGCATATATGTTCCACTCCAAACAAGTAGGGAATGATGGATACTTATGTTGATCAAATCCGACGCAAGTCCTTTTGGCCACAGTTTGTCACAAAAGGGCCTGATGTACAGTATTCAACTGGAGAATCCACATATCCCCCCACCTCACTTTAAACTAGCTGGCAGATAAAGGTCTTCCCCATGAAAGAGGCTTGTCAGACCATTTGCATCTGAATGCCAACTGCTGTTGGCAAATTCAAGGAGACTTTGGAAAGTTTGCATACTGAATCAGAGGGTGGACGCACATTCCCCAAGCCATGCCAGCATAGTTATGAGGGCAGGAAGTAGAGTGACGGCGGTACTTGAGAGGCCCAGGGTCAAGTGCGCTCTATATTTTACCTGTGTCCAATGGATCTTAGCAGTTTATGTTGTTCTGCCATGTACAATACCTTCTGTAAAACGCATTATTACAGTGTTTTGTCAACGAGTCATTCAGTAGTACCTGCATTTCGAAAGAGATGTGTTTCTTTGGTCCAATTTTGTGTGATAGAGACCATCCTGTTTAATGAAATATCAAAAAAGTTCTTGATATAAACTTCTCTCTTTTTTCACCAGCAATACATTTATTTTAATACAATTTATAGATTTGTACTTGTTTTACGTAAGGTTTACTTGCGTAATAAACCTTACACACTAGATAAACCTAACACACTTTTGCTACATTTATTCTTAAATTATCTGTAAGAGATATATGTCATTTTAATTTTGTATTATTTGTTTAATTCCTCCGTAGAACATTTTCAAGACACTATTTTAACTTTTGATTTATTTATTTATTTTTAAACCTTCCCAACTAGCTCAAAATTGATCAATTTTATTGCAGTTTTGCCAACATTTCAATGAGATTTGATGAGTTTAAAATTGTTTTACTGAGGTCCAATCTCCCCCCCCCCCATTTATTATATCCCAAGGTTTTCCATATCATGTCAACCCAATTTACAAGGCAAGCTGAGCAACACGCTGACAGCAGCAATAACAGGAGCTCAGCGCTAAAGGACACACAAGCAGAACAGTAGATCAGATACAGAACATCTAATACTGGCACCATTTTACCTCAAGCCCCTTGTCATAAATTATTCTCAGTGGTGTGGCAGTAATGAAGAGCCTTTAAAATCACAACATATCTCTCCCATCACCATGCTCCTATTAAAATTTTTTGTAGCAATCAGTTTGTCGCAATTAACAATGTTAGCATTCTTTTTCGAGACAAAATAACCCTCCTGTTTGTCCAGCTAGAGCTATTTAAGATTTAACTCTTTCTCAAGCTGTTGTTTTTATCAATTGCCAGCAATGAGTCCTGGAGAGGGACAAGGAGGAGAGGAGGGGCCCGGGGTAAACAGAGCAGCCAAGAGAATTTAAAACAGGAGACCCCCAAGGTCAGACCTCATCCATTCCCCTGAGAGAGAACAATGACGGAGGAGAGAACGGGAATTAACATGGACTGAATGCAGCTGTGTGAATGTTGAGAGAGTATGAGAGGATATGTCGGGAGAAACAGAAAGAGAGAGGGAGGAGAAGAGCATAGATGCTGGAGAGAAGTCTGTCAGATATATGATAAGATTAGAAATGATTAAAAATACCCTTTAGATGAGAAGGGCCAGGGCTGAGCAGTGGGAGCCCCTCAAGGTATCTCTTGCAAAAAGTTTTGGCTGCTAGTTTATAGGGCGAACTTTGTGTGATCACCTCTGCCCTGAAGACCACAGGGTTCCTGGATCTACAGCACGCCAGGCCTTGACCGCACTGAGGTAAGATTATACTGAGTTGAATTTTAACTGCTGGAAATTGCCAAGGTGTTCCTATTTCGGCTGTTGTAGCCTATGTGATATGAATTTAAAAACAAGCTGTAAGTAAAATAGCCTTGAATTTCATGAGAGTGGATTTATGTTTCAAGGGATGACACCGAGGGAGGTGGGTTTCCTGTGGTGTCCAAAACAAACAGTAATTCCTGTCTTAGCTCATGTTTCTTTCTGAATGTAACCCATCACAGTTGGTGGCGTGTTGGGTTAATGCTGTGTTAAGAAGCTTCAAAATCCTTCTATTGTATTTTACTATCAGTTATTAGTTTTTTTTGTTGTTGTTTATGTGCTTGACCTCCTCAGAGGACAAAGAACAACTGCTGTGGCTTTTATCAAATAATTCTGGTGTGTTAGAGGTGGAGTGTTTTGCGCTTACTGATTTGGCAAATTGACTGCAATTTACATCATCTTATATGAGTAGTACTGATTTAGCAGAGGAAAATGTTTCTCTTCTGCATCAGTGAATCAAAAACACCGATCTAAGATTGAGGCATTTGTAACAGGTTTTGAATATGGCAGCAATTTCACCTTAAGTCAGTAAATTCAGTTATTATTCAATAAAATAGTGTTTCTCAATCGGTCTGTTATGATGGGGACATGTACATTAGGGGGGAACAATGTAATGGTAATTGAAATGCAATTAAATATAATTGTGCATAATTAGGATAGAAAAGTAAATAAATTTAATAAATGAAACAAAAAAATTCATTTTTTTATGATTTATTGGTGACATGAAAGGCCATGTGAATTATGGTAATAGTTAAAAGAATCACAATTTTGTTGCTCATTATTATATTGATGGTTTAATGATGATACAAAAGTCATTGGAGAGCAATTTTTTATGACACTTTCATGTATTTAACCAAATGTTTATTTGAAATGTTAGGCTGTTAAATAACTTTCTGCTGCTGTTTAGTATTTATGCATTTATTCACGCATTTCCAGAATGGTCAGTTCTTATTCAACATTGCAAATTCATTGTAGGTTATATGAATAAATTACGTCTTTTTTCTTTTATTGACTTTAACAATAATTTTTTGGTTGATGTCCACTGTAAAATCTTGAAGCAAAGCCAAAATGCATATTCTTCATGATGTCCCTTAAGCATTTTCTACTGCATTAAAAACTGGCTGTTAGGTCAGTCTAAACATGCATCTACACATTTCCATAACCAATTTGTATCAGACATCACATACCCTCCCTATTCCAATTCATTAACACCCAACTGTCTTCTCTAGTAATGACCCTTTCCTCTTCTAACCTTTGGCCAGTATCATTCACGCTCTCTCTGACTCCTTTTGGCCTGTAGCCCGTTGCCATTATCATCCACACCAGCTGTCATGTGTTCAACTGATCCGATCGTTACACTTTGGGAATGAGTCGGTCTCTATGCATCATTAATGATTAATTGATGCCAAGCATCATAAATAAGATCGTTTATATGGGCAAGCTCCTTACTTACTCTCCCCGTGGTGACCGAAAGCCCAAAGGAGTAGAAGTGGAGATTCATTTGAGAAAGTGTGTGTGTGCGCGCCACTGTCAGTGAATGCCAGTTAATGTTATATATCTGAAAAATCATTATTCTGAGAGATCTTAAACACTGTGTGTTAGAGAATCCACAACACAGTATAAATCCTACCATTCAAAAGTTCAGTTGGGGTCAGTAAGGTAATTATATATATGTTTATAATAATATATAAAATTAATAATAAGAAATGTTTCTTTAATGTGAATTCTGAAGGATCACGTGACCCTGAAGACTGGCTGCTGAAAATTCAGCTTCGCCATGACAGAAGTAAATATTTCAAAACATTTTACAGTTATTTTAATTTGTAATAATATTACTGTTTTTACTGTGTTCTTGATCAAATAAATGCATCCTTGGTGGTGATGATATTTCATATGGAGTTTTTTTTCTTTTGTGATAAAACTTTAAAAAATATCCTCTCCAAGCTGAGTAGACCATTTATTATGAAAACAAAATCCTTATTTCAGAAACCATAAAAGATATGTTTTATAATATTAACTGGACCCTAGTGAGAAAAAAACAGTATTATAAGAAATGTTTGATAATGGCTTCTGTATGAATTAGTTACTCTTGTTTTATTCTCCAGGTCGAGAAGAAACTGTGACCTAACTAGGTGTGGGAGGTGGAAGTCATGGCAGTTGGGTGGAGACCGGCCACCCTTCTCCTTGTCTTCATCCTGACGTTCCTCTGCCCCTCGGATGGAACCATATACCTCTCTGGCCAGAGGCTCAGGTCTCGTCTTCAGAGGGATCGACGAAACGTTCGTCCAAACATCATTCTCATTCTTACTGATGACCAGGACATTGAACTCGGTGTGTTGCCTATTTGGATTTCTCTCTGTATATGGGTGCATATTGTGTTTGGTTGTGAATATGTGCACAGTGTGACTTTACGTGTGAGTTTATACCGAGTATGATTCACAGTTATGAATCATTATCGCATTTAATTCAATTCTCTGAAAAAAGGGCATCTTACACATTCAGTCCAGTAACATCGGTCAACTGCTGAGGTCCATTGTGCCAAACATGCTGTTTTTCGACTCGATTTTTGGCACTTTATTCACTGAAGTGGCAACATAATGGCACCACTGCTGGTCTTTGTTCAGGCTTTTCATTCTAACCCTTTTAGGGAGGAAATTTATGGTCAAGCATCTGTTCCATAAAACAATCAGGATCTCTTTTTCTCTGTCTCTCTCTTTTTCTAATCTACATATATTCTCCGTTTTTCCCTAAAGGCTCCATGCAGGCCATGAACAAAACAAAGCGTATAATGATGCAGGGCGGCACTCACTTCTCCAATGCGTTCGCCACCACTCCAATGTGCTGCCCTTCTCGATCCTCCATACTGACTGGGAAATATGTGCACAACCACCACACCTACACCAACAACGAAAACTGCTCATCACCGTCCTGGCAGGCCCATCACGAACCACACACTTTTGCCGTCCACCTCAACAATTCAGGCTACAGGACAGGTGAGTAGACTCTGTATGTGCAGTATTTTTTCAATACTGAATCATGTTCACAAATCTCTTTTAGTTAAGTTGCTTTTTGATCTCAGAATAATCGGTTTCTGTTTCAGCTTTCTTTGGAAAGTACCTGAATGAGTATAATGGCTCTTATGTTCCTCCTGGCTGGAGAGAATGGGTAGCACTGGTGAAGAACTCTCGTTTCTACAACTACACGTTGTGCCGCAACGGTCTCCGAGAAAAGCATGGCACAGAGTATCCGAAGGTTGTCTGCTGTCTCTTTTCAAAGACCATGACTGAACATTGTATGATGAAACTAATAGTATTTCCTACATTCAGTTGGCCAAGTGTAATACTGTCATTTCGGTAAAACTCATTCACACTATTTACCATATTACCAACATATTTACATTGATTGTAGATTAACTTTGCTGCTATATGATGCTAATGTGAAGATAGACTAATAGTGTTCTTAAATTATTAATGTATTTAAATGCAATTTTTAGGAAATGAATATCATGCCAATATTCCTAAATTCCCTTGTAGTTTTTAAAACGATTGACTTTAGTTGTTAGTAGTATTTATATAGACAAAGTGGCATAAATACACTCACCTAAAGAATTATTAGGAACACCTGATCAATTTCATTCTCATCAATGCAATTATCTAATCAACCAATCACATGGCAGTTCCTTCAATGCATTTAGGGGTGTGGGCCTGGTCAGGACAATCTCCTGAACTCCAAACTGAATGTCAGAATGGGAAAGAAAGGTGATTTAAGCAATTTTGAGCGTGGCATGGTTGTCGGTGTATTTTACAATCAGCTCAGTTACTGGGATTTTCACGCACAACCATTTCTAGGGTTTAAAAAGAATGGTGTGAAAAGGGAAAAACATTCATGTATGCCGCAGTCCTGTGGGCGAAAATGCCTTGTTGATGCTAGAGGTCAGAGGAGAATGGGCCGACTGATTCAAGCTGATAGAAGAGCAACTTCGACTGAAATAACCACTCGTTACAACCGAGGTATGCAGCAAAGCATTTGTGAAGCCACAACATGCACAACCTTGAGGCTGATGGGCTAAAACAACAGAAGACCCCACCGGGTACCACTCATATCCACTACAAATAGGAAAAAGAGGCTACGATTTGCACGAGCTCACCAAAATTGGACAGTTGAAGACTGGAAAAATGTTGCCTGCTCTGATGAGTCTCGATTTCTGTTGAGACATTCAGATGGTAGAGTCAGAATTTGGTGTAAACAGAATGAGAACATGAATCCATCTTGCCTTATTACCACTGTGCAGGCTGGTGGTGGTGGTGTAATGGTGTGGGGATGTTTTCTTGGCACACTTATGGCCCTTTAGTGCCAATTGGGCATTGTTTAAATGCCACGGCCTACCTGAGCATTGTTTCTGACCATGTCCATCCCTTTATAACCACCATGTACCCATCCTCTGATGGCTACTTCCAGCAGGATAATGCACCATGTCACAAAGCTTGAATCATTTCAAATTGGTTTCTTGAACATGACAGTGAGTTCACTATACTAAAATGGCCCTCACAGTCACCAGATCTCAACCCAATAGAGCATCTTCGGGATGTGGTGGAACGGGAGCTTCGTGCCCTAGATGTACATTCCTCAAATCTCCATCAACTGCAAGATGCTCTCCTATCAATATGGGCCAACATTTCTAAAGAATGCTTTCAGCACCTTGTTGAATCAATGCCACATAGAATTAAGGCAGTTCTGAAGGTGAAAGGGGGTCAAACACAGTATTAGTATGGTGTTCCTAATAATCCTTTTGGTGAGTGTAGTATACATTAATATATAATATAATTATATAATAATATTTAATAATTATCTGCTTATGATCACCTCAGCCAGAGTTTTAGCATGGACAAACATAGGCGTAAATTATACACTAACGTTCATGAGTATGGAGTCAGTAAGGATTCAAAAATTAATTAATTAATTAATGCTTTTATTCAGTATTCAATTGATCAAATTTGAGATAAATGCAGTTCTTTTCGACTTTATATTCATCAAGGAATCCTGAAAAAATGTATCACGTTTTCCACATAAATATTATGCAGCACAACTGTTTTTAACATTGATAATAATAAGAAATGTCTTTTTTAGCACCAAATCAACATATTAGAATGATTTCTATTTTGTTTGTGTTTAGTAAATGCATAACGATGATGCATTTTTGTATTGGATGGATATCCCTTTTAATTTTACTTCTTTTACAGGACTATCTCACTGATGTAATCACAAACGACAGTATCAACTACTTCCGTTTGTCAAAGAGGATGTACCCGCACAGGCCTGTGATGATGGTCTTGAGCCACGCCGCCCCTCATGGGCCGGAGGACGCAGCACCTCAGTACAGCAGTGCCTTCCCCAATGCATCTCAACACATGTAAGACTCTCTTTCTCCTTATCTTTCTTTCTTTCTTACATACATTATCAAATGTTCTCATGCTATTTAAGATACGACAGCCTAATAAATAATGCTTGCTGTATAGTACTGTAGCCACTTTACTCATTAAACACTAGCTACTTTTAATGAACCAACACTTATGACTTATTTTCTTGGTTTATTACAGGAACAGAGTTTTGATTATGTATTCTGTGTACAGTAATTGTTTCCATAATGCCTCCAGCAAATGAGTTTATCCAGCAGGCTCAAGAGAGATATACCGTACTATTATTATAATATCATGATTTATTATTTGCATCTTTATTCATTCATAGGTCTCTTAGAGGTATAAAGCCTATTGCTAGTGTATGTAGTGTTATTTTTGTTGGCGTTGTGGTATTTAATTACTCTGCAACTTTTTTCTGTTATTTTCTGCTCTAAATTGGCATATTATTTTATTAAAACACATGTGCAGTCACAAGTTCACTGTTATTTTGTTATTGTTTTTTTTTAAATGATCACTTTAATTGCTCATTCTTAAAGCTGCAGCTGGTATGCAACTTTATGCAAATCAAATCTTCACAAACATCAGTGCAAACGAAAAGATGACAATGCATCGGGACAGTGCTATTCACAATATGAAACACGACTTCAGAATTCAGTACAATTTTGCAACAATGACATTTTCAATCTGCAACACAATGACATTTCTGAGCAATGTAATTCAGCACCCACAATGCATTACACACAAAGCTTTTCTATTCACAGACGTTTGTACCCTCAAGTTATGCACTAAAAGTAGGACTGTGACTCTAAATTTCCTCTAAATGGTCCTCAGAGACAGAGAAGTGTATAAAATGTATAATTTCTTCTAATGGCACAGAAATGTTTTTCAATTCTGAATGTCCCACACAGAACACCAAGCTACAACCATGCCCCCAACGCAGACAAGCACTGGATCCTGCGTTACACGGGACCCATGAAGCCTGTGCACATGCAGTTCACCAATATGTTACAGAGAAGAAGGCTGCAGACCCTGCTTTCAGTGGATGACAGCGTTGAGAAGGTCAGAGATCATGATAACATCAATATAGCGCACAAATCATATTTTAGATCAAATTTCCAATCCTTGTACATTTTCTTTTCTTTTTTTTTGTCAGTGTGGCGTTGAGTGCTCAGAGTAGTCTTTATCCCTGCACCAGTCTATCCATTAGTAGTGCAAATCTTTCATCGACTCTTTCTGCAGGTCACATTGTTACATGACTGAATGAGTGAGTCAATTGAATAATTTATTCAAAAACACTGATTCATTCAGGAACAAACCAAGAAGTGACTGTTTATGAGTAAGTCAGTAAATTATTCACTGACCTGATTCATTCAAATCACAGATTCATTCAGGAATGACATGCCAACTATCGTGCGTTGCTCCGAGATGCACAGTGGTTCTTCTGTGGCTTCGTTTGAAATTATTTCCGTTAGCGGAGCAAAAATAGACAGACTGAAACTCACAATATTGTATCAAGAATGTACGCTACTGTTAAAAAATTTGGGGTTGGTATTTTTTTTTTTAAGTAATGTATAGTTTTATTCAGAAAGAACGCATTACATTGACTTAAAGTGATTAAAATTTCTATTTTGGTTTAGGTTTGCACAAAAATATATAAGCAACACAACTGTTTTCAACACTGAAAATTATTAAGAAATGTTTCTTGAGCACCAAATCAGTATATTAGAATGATTTCTGAAGGATCATGTGACACTGAAGACTGGAGTAATGATGCTGAAAATACAGCTTTGCCATCACAGGAATAAATTACATTTTAAAATATATTAGAATTGAAAAGTAGTATAGAAAAGAAAAATATTAATAGAAATCTACTTATAGACAAGTATTATTTAAAATTGTTTAAATAGGTCACAATATTGCTGTTTTTACTGTATTTTGTGAAGAAAAAAACATTTCTTAAATTTTCTTAAAAAAATCTTACCAACCCCAAACTTTTGAATGGTAGTGCAAGTTATGCCACCAATAATGTTTATTAGTTTACTAGAATAACCAACCTGATCTCACTCGTAATTTTAAACCCATGGTAGTTGGCACTAAAGGTTATTGTTAAGGCACATCAGTGTCTGAAACATACAGAAAAGGTAGAAATGATTGTGCGTAATGCATAGATGTTGTAATATGCCATTTACTGTTTTCCCCCCACAGGTTTACAATATGTTAGTAGAGACTGGAGAGCTTGATAACACCTACATAATTTACATGTCTGATCATGGCTATCACATTGGCCAGTTTGGGTTGGTCAAGGGCAAATCAATGCCATATGAATTTGACATTCGAATCCCCTTCTACCTGAGAGGGCCGAATGTGGAGGCAGGTGCCATGTGAGTCAAAGATATTCACCTCACAACTTTACTGCATAATGCTAAAAATAACATATTATTGATTATAAGTTTGTGGGCTCTTGCAGTAATCCTCACATAGTCCTGAACGTTGACCTTGCCCCTACCTTGCTGGACATGGCCGGAGTGGATATTCCCTTAGACATGGATGGCAAGTCCATCCTCAAGCTGTTGGAAACAGAACGACCTGTCAACAGGTGCTGAAGTACACCCTCATAAACATTTCATGCTCGCAATTCAAAAGCACATCATTTTTCCTCATTATATTCTTCCAGTTTTACCAGGTTTCATTCTTACAAGAAGGCAAAAGTGTGGCGGGATTCATTCCTCGTAGAGAGGGGGTGAGTACATTTGATCAGGCCAGATGAACCCATGCATTTTTAATTGAACTCTGTATCACAAACTCTTACACTGTATCACTCCGAAAAAGATTTTCAACCCCAGAAATTGATTAGACATGGCTCCATTAGAGAGGCACCAGATGGCACACTGACATCGGACACATCTACGTGTTTGGAATAGGGGTTGTATCTAATTCTTTGCTGATTTTGAGTGGCAACCTGATGTGGATCTCTTTTCGATCTACAGGAAGCCTCTGCATAAGCTAGCAGATGGCAAAGAGGTGGAACAGAATTCTCTGCCAAAGTATCAGCGGGTCAGAGACTTGTGTCAAAGAGCAGAGTACCAGACACCTTGTGAGCAGCCAGGGCAGGTAAATATTCACTCTCAATTACCATGGCATATTCCCTTGATTATTTTTAGTGATTGCCATCTGTCTAATGCTTTATAAGTAACCACTCCTCCTCTCTGCAGAAGTGGCAGTGTATTGAGGACTCCACTGGCATGCCGAGGCTTTTTAAATGTAAAGGGATGGCGGGTCTCTATGCACCTCGTGCACTTGGTCTTATGGCTGCCAACAGTGGACAAATAAACGGAGTTCATTCCGCATCGGACCACTGTGATTGTGAACCCAACGTGCCTCTCAAGAGGAAGAAGGCACTCACTAAAAAGAGTGCGTCACAGCAGTTTCACATATTTTGTCCAGATGTTTTTGCTTGCTCTGTTTTTTGTTGTTGTTTTTTTTACAGAAAAGATTAATAATAATTGTAAATGTAGGAGATGCAGCATTGTGGGCAGTGTTTCGAAATATATAGCACAGCTGCTCTGAATTCAAGTCCTGGTTCAAGGTCATTTGCTGATCCTGTTCCCCTCTCTCTCCTCCCTGTTATTTCCTGTCTCATCTGTACTATTCAAAATATTTGAATCAAAATGTAAAATTATTAATAATGGGGTTAGTTCCAAGGAGGCAAGGAAAAAGCCGTTTGTTAGCATTCCCATTTATCTGGAAGTTGCAGTGTGGCAGATGCTTGGAACACTTTAGAAGTGTGACGGTTAAAATTTGACATCTTGGGGAAAAATCAGGAAAAAGGTACTTTATACTTTTAAGCTCCCTCCAAAAAAATACTAACTTGTAAACTGCTATAATAACACTGTAATATAATGAAATATTTATATGTATTATATGTAGCAAAAATAAAATAAGTCAGGAAACATGACTTATTTTATGAAGATACATGCTTTTTACAGCCAGAGTGGTATTGGCCAAAAGGGGCTGGATAATTTTGTACATCAAAATCATTCACACCAAAATTTTAATTTTCACATAAATTACCCACCTTCATGTCATACCAAATATGTATTATTTCCTTATTCTTTGGAACAGAAAGGTGATAGTTTGCAGAATGTTTTACGTGCTCTTACTTATAAGACCAATAAAACTGGATGTTGATTTATACTGTGAAACTCCAAATAGTACAAAAATATACCAGTTCCTTTAATATTTAAGGATCATATTCATATACAAAACCAAATAAGTCCATGATATAGGTAAGATTGCAGTTTAAGCAAAAATATATATAACCTGTATCTGTAACAAAGTCCATATACAATATTCCAGAGTTGAAGACCAAGAAGAGTTTGCCACGGAATCGTTGGGCCCGCTCTGTCCCGTATCACTTGGACTCAAATGTGTACACTCTGGATCTGGAGAAGGGCTACCAGCCCCTCAACCTGAACACCAGCCTTATGCTAGGCAGAAAGCAGGCCGTGTATGGAGAGAATGAAGAATATAGCGGAATGGGACCTACAGAGAACAACTTCAACACCCTTACGCCACCTGCTGCTCTTAAAGTCACTTACAGGTTCATTACAGACAGTTACAGATGATAATAGCTAGTGTCAATGAAAAACAATTAACACAAAAAAATCTTTCTGTTATGTTCAGATGCTCAATACTGATGAACGACACAGTCAGGTGTGATGGCGGATTATATAAATCCCTACAAGCATGGAAAGATCACAAACTACACATTGAGCATGAGGTAAGATCATGATTACATTGTTCTAATTCAACCTGGATAACAACAAACAACAAAAAAAAATTTGATTTGCTACATTCCCAACAAACAAGCAACATTCTCAGAATGTTCTGGCAAGGGTTTCTCAACGTAATGAACAAATGTTCTTCCAGTAAATTTAATAGAACGTTTGTTCAAAGTTATAATAATGTTCTTAAAACGTTAGCACGAAAACATTTTTTATATATATATATTTATATATATATATATATATATATATATATACGTCATTCATGGAAGTTTTTTTCTGAAATATTTTAGCTCGTCTAACGTTTTTTTTAAAAAATATTACTTAAGAGAACATTCAAAAATAACATTCCCATAACCTTTGCAAAATTATAAAATGGGCCGTTCCCTTAACATTCGTATAACCATGAAAAACCTTTTTGAACATTCAGAAAACATTTCCATAACACAAAGGGAACATTTGCAAAATTTTCTTAGAACATATTTCAGTTAGGTTCTACTTTTAACCACATTTTATTCTTTGATTAGATTGAGACTTTGCAGACCAAAATAAAGAACCTCAGAGAGGTCAAAGGGCATCTAAAGCAGGTTCGACCAAAAGAGTGCGATTGCAACCAAAACACGTAAGCCTTCACTATCACTTTAAATAAAGCTATTCATACTTTCATTTACTGTTGGCTTGATCTTGACTTTCACACAATCGACATAATCATGTGATATTTGCTTTAAAGGTATCAGTACAACAATAGAGCACTGTTCAAACTCAAATCAGGCCGTGTACATTCAGTCAAGTAGGTTTTTATTCATTAACTTGAAGGAAGGCACATTATTACCTTATTGCTGATGTTTAAATCTAACACTAGATAGTAAATACATCTGTTCTCTTAATCTAAGTAGAATGAACTTTAAAGATAAGAAACAGTGGTTGATGAAAGAGCAGAAACGCAGGAAGAAGCTGAGGAAGCTCCTGAAACGTCTTCGTAATAATGACACTTGCAGCATGCCTGGCCTTACTTGCTTCACCCATGACAACCAACACTGGCAGACCGCCCCCTTCTGGACAAGTACTGCATAGCACATCACACCAGTGTTTTTTTATGTCACAAAAACTTATTTTCACTTAATAGTTAAATAATGATGTAATTTCACTTATTTCATCTTTTTTTGTGGACAGTGGGGCCATTTTGTGCTTGCACAAGTGCTAACAATAATACTTACTGGTGTCTGAGGACTATCAATGATACACACAACTTCATATTTTGTGAGTTTGCCACTGGCTTCCTGGAGTATTTTGATCTTAACACAGATCCTTATCAGGTAATTCTTTATCTTTTAATCTCTTTTACGATTTATAAGCATTTAATGAGATTTGTCAAGTAATCATGGGGACTCCATAATTTTCACTGCTGTTATTTGCTGTGTGCAGCTGATTAATGGTGTGAGCACGCTTGATCGTGATGCAGTGAATCACATGCACCAGCAGCTCATGAAACTGCGCAGCTGCAAAGGTCACAAAGAGTGCAATCAGGAGACTGGTGAGTTATGCCATGTGTTTAATGTTGCATTTCAACATAATAGTAATTAACATACGATATATAACCCAATGACACATCATATCTCTTACAGGTGGTAAAGAAAGAAACTCTTTGTACGATTATAGGTATGGCTTCATTCTTATATTTAAGAGAATATTATTAATATGTATAAAAAATGTGATTGTGTATATGTGAAATGGAAATCTTTTGTGACATTTATAAATGTTCTATTTTGATAAATTAAATATGTTCTAGCTGAATAAATATCATCAAAACTACTATCAAAGTAGCCTAAAAAATGTATCAAGTTTCTCACAAAAATATTGAGCAGCACAACTGTTTTCAACATTGATAATAACAGGAAATATTTCTAGAGTACCAAATCAGCATATTAGAATGATTTCTGAAGGATCATGTGACAATGGAGTAATGATGCTGAAAATTCAGCTTTACCATCACAGGAATAAATTACGTTTGTTTAAAAAAAAAAATGAATACATTTATTTTAAATAAAATTGTAATAATATTTCACAATGTGTTTACTTACTTTTTTTTTTTTTTTTTTAAATAAATGCAGGCTTGGTGACCATAAGAGACTTCAAAAAATAAATGATATAATACATAATATTTATTAATATGGTTATATTAGTATAAAGTTAGTTATAAAGGCTTTATCAGATCTGGATCTTAGGAAAGAAATTATTTCCTATCATATGTGTATTTGCTGGCATGAGGTGCCGTGTGTGTGTGTTGTATATACTGTATGGTTTATGTGGACACTGCAAATGACTTAAAAATTTCAATTCAAAAATGGCAAATGTTTTCTGTGATGCGTAGGTTTAAGGGTAAGTTAGGTGGACAGAATATACAGTTTGTATAGAATAAAAACCATTACGCCTATGGAGAGTCCCCGTAAACCACATATTCGTTTGTGTGTGTGTGTGTGCGCGTTTTCGTGATTTCTGAGGACACAAATTTGTATAATGACATTGGTATTACACTGGTATTATGTTTCATTTCATGAGTCCTAATATTTAAGGCTTTAAAAACATACTAAACACTGTTTTATTAAAATGTTAAAATGCAGAATGTTTTCTGTGATGGGTAGGTTTAGGAGAAGTGTTAGTGTAGGGGGATAGAATGTACAGTATAAAAATTATTACGCCTATGGAATGTCCTCACTTTGATTGGCAAAACAAACCGGTGGGTGGGTGGTCCTGGTAAACCCTACATTATGGGTGCAAACAAAGATGGCAATACCAGAAATCTTTGACCTTGTTTTCTGCATGAGGAAAACAGCTTATAAAAGATACAAAGTAATGTTTTTTGAAATTGTATACATACATAAATTTTTCTGTGAGGGTTATATTTAGGGTTAGGGGATAGAATGTGCAGTATAAAATCATTGTCGATGAAAAGTCCTCATAAAACATGGAAAACCAATATGTGTGTGTTTTCTCCACATGCTTCAGGCCCCTTCATCGTCGAAAGAGGCCAAAAGTGAAGAAACCGTCCTCCAAATCAATGTGAGTTTGTTGTACACACCATCTGCTTAATATAATTCAGCCAGCCAGTAATCCTCAGCAGCCCTCCTCCCTCTGTCAAACAGTGTATGTGCATGCTGTCCCTCACTGCATGAGCAGCTTTTCAATTCTCCTGACATTCCTTTATATGCACACGTGATGACAAGATTTCTTCTTTACTGATAAGAAAAAGTGTGTTAACAAAGTACAGAGTGGCGCAGACCGTCCCACTGCCACAATTACACATTGTCCTAATTTTGTACATGACTTTCTTTTGTCTTTATGTTGTTCATACTCTGCCTAAACCTCAAGTCATGTTATCGGAATCAAGATTTCCTATTGTCTGTTTACACAGGGGCCAAATCTGGGAAGGATGGGTAGGTTAGTTTGTCTCTACTATCCAGTGTGAAGGATGCGCAGAGGTGAGGAATGTGAACCGATGAACTCCTGACCCGAGGACAGCAAGAAAACTCTGCAAACGTCCAGCTATAATGAAGTGTGGAATCGGAGAGTGTGGTATCAGTGTGGTCATCTCAATGCATTTTTCTATTTACAGTTTTTGATTTACTACATATTTTGGGAACTTTTTAATGAAAGACTTCCACCATGGAAACTTCTTACCACAATGGATTTTTTTTATTTTTTATGAGCCAATCTCTCTCCAACCCAGCATCTAACATTTTGTGGCTAAGATCGATCACCTTCACTGCTCTTAAAAGACAAGAAAACTCACATGGCTCATCATCGAGATATAAACTTGTCATCTACAAACACATTACTCCTTTATCATTCCTGTAAGACTGTGATGTGGGACTCTGAATCTGTGTTAAATGCAGGGCAGACATGCTCTGAGTTTTCTGCTGCTGTGGATATTGTAATATTACTCTCAAACTGAAAATCCCAAGGAAACATCGTGATACTTTACACATGCTGTGCTGTATAATGTTAATGTCACCCGCAACTTGTGTGATTCCGTTAATGGAAATGTTGCTTTTTGAAACTTGGTGCTACTGTAAGTTAACACTTGGAACTGAATGCTGCATAATATGTATTTGAATGTATGTGCAATTAATGTAAATATTAGTATATTTTTACCAGACTGAAAATATGGGAGTTCCTATTTGTGACTGTCTTGAAAACAGAGCACCCTCAGTCTAACATGTTTTATGTTTATCTCAATGCACTTATGAATAACATACTAAACAGTGTTGGAGTAATGATGTGTTATAATAGTTTAATTCAAATATCTGTGTAGGTGTCATTACAAACCAATTCCCTCCATTTTGCTGTTTTCTATTGGCTTGAAATATGGAAAACAATGAAGGTGTAGAAGTTGGTGAATAAAGTGTTAAATACCCAGGTTTACTCCTTTTTCACGTTCCCCATATATATATTTTTTTGTTTAAAATAGATAATAACTTAAACAACTTTAACAGAACAACTAAAACCCAACCGATTTACATGTCTCTCATGTTTGTCTTTTGGCTAGTTTTAAAGGGATTTGGGGCATTTTAATCTCATCAGATTGGGAGACCACGGAAACCTTTTTCCACCACTGAAAAAAAAAGAAGAAGATTATTGCGAAGATTATTTTATCCCACAATTCTGACTTTTTTTTCACAGAATTGTGAGATAAAAAGTCACAATTGCGAGTTATAAAGTCAGAATTCTGACTTTTTTATATCTTGCAATTGTGACTTTATATCTCGTGAGAAAAAAGTCAAAATTGTGAGTTTATATCTCACAATTCTGTAAAAAAAGAAAGTCAGAATTGTGAGATAAAAAGTCGCAATCATCTTTTTTTTCTTCTTTTTTTCAGTGGCGGAAACGGCCTTCCATAGTTTCCAAATTCCTTCCATGTTTATCCAAACTGAGAGACCATTTAAACCATTTTTTTATGCAGTTATGAATATTCTAAATTGTATTTTACCTATAAAATAGATATCTTTTGGTAAAGGTCTCTCGTCTTTTTTGTCACCCTGAAAGGTCATGAAAATAGATACTGAAATACTTTTCATGTGATTCTTTTCCTCTGCTGCTGCATAAAAAGTTAAAAGTAGGCTGTGAAACCAGATAGATCAGCCTGAACCTAAACGATTTTACATTTATGGCGTATTTTCTGCAGGACATCGTAACAGATACAAAGTGTTGCTTCTTTGTGTTGCCTTGTTCGCCAGCAGGTGGCGCTTTTTGGAAGATTCTGCAATAAATCCCTTCAGGCAATCAAACATAAGAATCCAACTCCACCTGAACTTGCACCTGTCGTGTAGTATAAACCAACACCAAAACTCTCCACCACTTGTGGTTTATTTTACTAAACTTTTTGGCCTTCACATTTATTCCGAGTCTGGTAAACTGTTTCTGTTTGAGTTGCTGTATCTGTGTGTAGGGGGTGGAGAGAGAGAGAGAGAGAGAGCGAGCGAGCGAGCGAGCGGTGCTCACGAGACACCCCCAGCCATCCAGCTCGCGCGCACACAGCAGCGCAGGCGGTCGAGCATTCAGGACTCTCCACATATCACGAAGCCCTCGCGCAGGACGTCCGACTTAAGAGATCAAGTTTTACCGTCTTTACGCCACCCTTTTATACTTTTTTGTGGTTTAAACGTACAATGTGAGAAGAAATGGCTGGGAAAAGGTAAGTTTGATTCTTTCTTTTGGAAAATGAATCAAGTTTTGACACGAGAGGTTAGCGCGGTCGCTCGCTTGTGCGTTAGCCGTTAGTTATAGATATGTGATTTAACTACTACTTACTACAAAACTACTATTACAATTTAATTTGCTTTAGAAATCGGCGATAAATGAGTATGAAGGAAAATATGGAGATTGTGTGAATGAAGACATGATTTTCCCACGACTCATGAGGAGTCAGTTAGTCAAATGTGATATTTTGTTCAGTTTGTTGTTGTTAAATCAGCATCACTGTTTCGACCATATGTATTTGAACGGATTTGATTTGAGCAGACTTCACTGTAAAAGCTCAGTCACAGACTGTTTTGACTAACCTTAGTGTCCCTCTTACTGTAATCTCAGACTGATCTCAACTGATAAAAGTAAAGGGAAAACTAGAGGACTGTTTACTGATCTTGAGACATGGAACAAAAGATGTTTCACAACTTTACCTGGTATTCGTTGCTATTATTATTATATTCTAAAGTTATCAGAGATGACTACTAGAATGTAGTTGGCAACCTCTTTTTAATGTTTTACAGCCGTGTCCTTACTTTTGGTCAACACATATTTATTAAAAATAAATAAATACAAAAGGGCAGCATCAAATTCAGTCTTTTTCCTGAAGATACTTCTTTATTTCACTCTGTTTGAGTTCAACAACATCACACAGGCTCGGGTGAGATTCATGTTTGTCATGTTGTGTGTAATTTAACTGTGCTTATTTTTTTTCTGTCACAGTCATATTTATGCTATATTATACAAAGTCCTCTATGACTTTCATTTTCCCTAGTTTTAAGACTGTCCTATTAGTAGTGGGTAACTCCAGAAAAAGTGATTCAAAATAATTCCTTGATATGTAAACTATGCTTAGTTTTTCAGCTGTTGCCTGTTTTGTTCCAGTATTCAAGAGATGGTGAATCTGGTCTAATTCTTAATATTGTCTAATGGTTGCAGGAAACCACCAGAACACTCTTTGATAACCCACAATACCTTCTGTTGCCTTTACTGTGGTTACGAGCATTGAAGTCGCATAATGTGAGCTGTGGACACATGTTGCTTTAGCTGGTTGCTTTAGCTGCCAGAAAAACACAGTGCACGTGTTTAGTGCAGGGTTACAGATGTACGAATTAATTAAATGCATTAAATTAAAATGTAGTCTAACCTCTTTTTCCACCCTGAGCTTGATTATGACACAGATGCTGTAAAGTGTAAATAGATGAAAGACTTCCGTGAGTGTGGACTGTTTGATGTAACACACTACCGAGCTTTGATCAGCCGTAGTATTGATGGCTCTCTCCCAGTTCCCTGTTCAGAAGCTGAGCGGGGGCAAGACATCGGACACTTGATGCTTTGAACATTGTGACGTCTCTATGAAGCTCAAGTTTGAAGCTTGTTTAAAATCCTTCAGATGGTATAGTAGTTTTGCACCACTCTGAAGAAACTCTAATAAGGTAAGAGACCATTGATTGAAGTTAATGGACTCTTTAGTGGTCATTCCAGCTAGTGAGTGTAAATGTATGTTTTGAAATGCCGAGGTTTATCTTCGATCCAGAATGGGATCTAACAATAGGATGTTTTCCGCTGTTTGCATATCTGGTACACAATAGCGTGCAGACAAAGGGAGGACGTAGCATTGTGACAGCAGTTTAGCACCAGTGTTTTAACAAGACCTTTGAGCTCAATGTGAAAAGCACCCAATGGCCCTTCTCCTGCACTCTGCCTGAGGGCAGGCCAATGACTTGCTTTTAGATTCCGTTTTTGTCAGATGATGACGATTCTGTTGTTTTGTATAGATGATAAACCGTGAATCTGTGCGTCACAAATAGTCATGTGACTTTTTAAAAAATACATTGAAATAAATGCTTTGATGCCCATCAAAAAAGATGTGCCTTTGCGATGGGATGGCATAACTGGACCAACCAGCGAACTGATGTTGTTGCAGAGCATCTGAAATGCTGTTTTGGTCATTTTGTAATGCCTGAGCAAAGTCTGAATCACTGAAGTGGTTCGGTATAATTCCTTCCCAGAAGTGCCTCACACGATTGTGTTCACAAACACCAGGCATCTGAATACAAGATAACATGACGTAGAAGTAATTTATTATATACCATTCCATTTTTCTTAGTGATATTTAGCTCCAGTTTATCAGGAAGTGATGATTTTGTTGTCTTCGATTCACGGGATGGAAACGCTGCTCTATTTGCAAATGTTTTATGTGATATTCTAAATTTGCAAGTTAAATTCGCAACTTTGGATGCTATTGACAGATCCTTGTGTTTTCTGTTGCATGCATTTCTGTAATTCTGTTATTTTAAAGGTGGGTTTAGTCATTTTTCAAAAACACTGTTTGGAAGAAAGAGAGAGGCTGAAGGAGAGTTGGGACAATACTAAAGAGCTCAAAAGAATATCACTGGAATGAAGGTTTATGACTGGGCAAGCACTTTATGACCTGGGTTAATATTAGAAAAGCTTTCCAGCACTAGAGAGAGCGAAGCAGGAAGGCCTGAAAACAGACACGGAGGCTGCTTTGATTCCGCTTCACACGTGAGTAACACTGGGTTTGAGTGTCATTGATTGGCTGGAGCTGCTGTGCTGTCGCAACGAACTAACAACGAACTCTTGTTCTTAATTTTTTGTGCTTCCTTGTCATTCATTCATCCATCATCTGCGCTTTATATTTCGTGAAACATTATTTTGTTGCACGTCAGCTGTTATAAACAGACATCCACTCTTCTCATCCAGTGACCAGCTAGTGAGAGTTGTGCAGGTAAACCACTGCACACTGACGGCCGCTAGAGAATGCGGTGTTTGGCGACATTGTTACTGCACTCGCCTCGCCTGCCAACAGTGATCGGGCCGGGGTTTGAGACCGACTGGGAGCAGGGTGGTTAGGATTGGAGTGTGAGTTTTGGAGGTTTGTTTGTTTGGGTTGATATCAACAGCTGTCCAACAGCGTTTTTGAAAAACTTATAATGCGGCTGTTGGTCCCACCTTGACAATTTGTACTGTTAATATGCTGTTATTAGAACTCCCTAGTAAGTTCTGAAACAAACATTAACAACTCAATCAGTTTGGCATTCAGGGCTCCCAATCCCATCTCCTAGGAGCTCACTTTGACAACGTCGTCTTTTGAGGTGGTTAGGTGACCTCTGACCCTGCTCCTACCCAGTCACTCAGCCTGACTGTCAACACTGAGGAAATTTGATGTGTTGAATTGGATACTTTTAAACAGTAAAAGTAAGAAGTTAACTTGGTGCCCATCTGACTCTTATGATCGGACATGTTATGATAAAGTCATCATGTTCGGCCGGGATGGTCAGCTCAGGGAACAGTTAATCTCTTTATCTTGCTAAATCTTTACAGTTGTCTCTGTATTTCAAAATGAGATGTTCATTCGAAAGAAGTATTGATACTGACGCTAACAGCTGGTAGTAGACAAGCGAATCTGTATTTGAGTGCATATATACTCTGCTACCTCCAGTGTTTCTTACCCCCTCACACATGTCGGTTCACGTCTCACTGTTGCTGTCAGTGTGTTCGTTTGTCCTGAATAAGGCCGTTCGAGTTGTGTGCGTGTGCATGCCTGCAAACAGCAGGCTTGTCAGATTTGTCCCCTCTAGAAAGAAGACTTATTGTTTTGTTAATGCAGTTGCTGTTTGGCAGTTACAGATTTCCCGCCCGCTGTAGAAATTTCCGGCATTACTGTCCGTTGAGACAGGAAGTAGTTCAGCAGCAGTGCGGACAAAAAGAGCTGTATAACACATACAGGCAGTGCATCATCCCAATGAGGTCAACTTTTCTTGCTTTATATAGAAAGAATTCTCGGAAGGGGGTTGTAGTTCAGCATCTCAGACCCCTTATCCTTACCCCAAAGCCACACACCCCCGCTGAGGCACAACTCAGATTCTGATTGGCCACCAGTGCCGTGAGAGCTTTAATTGTAAAGGGGGTTGTTCCAAATGAATAGAGGCTGATGGTTGTGCTAACAATGCTCTCCATTGTCATGACCCCATTATCCATTAGTAATGGGTGGAATTCTCACATATTGTCATGCATATGATACTGACTTACTACAATTTGGCTAGACAGTTTGATGCCCTTCTTCTTTGGACCACAACACTTAAGTATTATCTGCTTTAGTTATCATCATCTAAGGAAACGCAAGACACATTAGCTATATGCGCACTGCAGATTTACACCACAAAAAATAAAACTTTCTCAATCATTATTTTCTTGTTTTCCAATACAAATATCTCATGATCCTTAAAACAAGATAAATTTACATTGGAAGCAAAATGCTTGCCCTCAGCAAGCTTATGTCCATTTTGGAGAATGTCCATCACCCAGCATACTGCCATCATGAGGCAGAAGAGTACTTTCAGTGACAAGATGTTGTCGTTGTCCTGTTCCACAGGCAGATTAAGGAAGTTGTTTGTCCCTCAGGCGATACGGCTTTTTAATTTATCCCTGTGATCAAGGTTTTAATTTATGTATATGGGCTGCTTGTTTGATTTTGTTTTAATTGGTGTTGCTACTTGAACCTTGAATTGCCTTAGAGGATGAATAAAGTATCTATCTATTATTCAATCTAATGACTTGATACTAAGTCTAATAAATAATATTTTGTGGGGTTTAAATTTAAAGGTACGCTATGTAGTTTTTTGTCTGCTAGAGGCCGCCTATTCAAAACAAAGGCGTTGATTGATGACTCAGATTTTGAGCGCGGAATCTTGGGACATATGGTCTTCACCTCACAGCCGGTGGAAAAGAATAGGGACAGGACTAGGGCAGAAATTATGTTATATAGAAATCATATATAAATCAAGTTTATGTATGTCAATAGTGTTTTTCTCTGAGGCATGCTAAAGCATGGTACTCGCAAAAAAATCAAGAAAATTTGATTTAAACAATAAGAGTAAATGTCTTGAGCTATATTACAATAATTAGTTTTCTGTCTGTAAATGTATCAAAACAGATGTTCACTTGTCTGTGTTCCCACATGTAATATATATTAAAGCGTCTTTGGTGTTTCCATGGTTTCTAGAAAATACAAACCGAGGGTAAAGCAGATGTGACGCCATATACAGGCGACTCTCCCTTGGTTAAAATTGCGATTTTCTCACGATTCACAAATAGTTGTGGAATAATAGTGGAAGAGAGCGTTTTTGTTGAATGATTGTCACTTCTGTAAATAATCAACTGGAGTGAGATATTGTACTTAGACTGTATTTAGCTGCTGTGTTTACTTGACCAAATCCACTCCAACAATGAATAGACCTTTTTAAGAAATCTAATTATTATTCGTAATTAAATAAAATCTTAAAAATGTAATGCAAAAAAAATGAAATGCATAATATTCAAACAAGATGACTGTGATTGTATTCATTGCAGTTTCTAATTCTAGCTCTAGTTGACAGTACTTTTAAGAGGACCACCATGAGATAATGCTGAGGGTTTGGTTTAGATAGGGATAGGCTTATTTTCTTATGTCTAATCCAATCAAATGCCCTGTGCATGTAGTTTTAAATCGCCTTTAATGTAAAGAAATACAAACAAGTGATTTATGTTTTTCCCTCTTAACCGTACCAAAACTGCTCATTTTCGCTTGTCCAGTTGTGTATGAATAAAGTGTCTGTTTAACCTTATTCTTCTTTTTCTGGCTTTCAGCCATTTATCAGAATACCTTCCTGTAACCAATCTGTTCACACACGGCCAGCTAAATCAGTCCTGACATGTTACCCACAAAGATAAATGAAGCCAGTGTTGGTCCGTACAGCCAGGCAGAATAAAAGTGAAACGGACTGGAGCAGCTGTACCATGACCTCTGCTGATGGAGGCCTGGTCCGCTCTAGTCATTTGCCCTCTTCAAAATGAGCTAAAACAACCTGCAAAGGGCTCGAGCCTCCAGACATAAAAAATCAATTAATTATTAGCATTGCGTCCTATAAGAAAATAAATTGACGACCAGTGTGTTTATCCACGTTGTGTGGATTTTTACTTGGGCGTTCATTCGGTGACACGGAAAGATGATCCTCCGTGGTTTTCTATCTCTCTTGTGGTTTTCTGTCTCTTTCATCTATTTGCGTGTGATATGGATGGCACAGTCGTTTTAGGCACAGTTTTAGGCACAGTCTGGAGCAGTCTGCTGCACCTTCATTCACTACTATATATCAACCCCAGGGGCCAGGAACTAAACTTTGTGTTCATTCCCAAGGTGTTTAGTACAATGGGATGAATGAAGCATTTGCATGAAGCAGGAAGGGATAGAAGAACAGTGTCCAACCATTTTCATTCATCTATTTTCATTCAAATGTGTGAGTACACTTTGTGTGTCTTTTCCTAGTATCACTGGACTGAGTGACCTCAGTTCACAGAACTAAAGAATTCCTCTCACAGGTGCAGCAATTTGTTTTTTGTTTAAATGAACGTGTGTTCACTGTTCCCTCTTCTCTATTTCAGGGGCAGGGCAGTGTCCTTCCTTGTGTGTTCTGTTTGTGGAACTATGCCTGTTGTTTGCTTATGTGTGTACTCAGCTGACACTCTGTACAATTGTGTTTGAGAGTGACACAGCATGTTTTCGGTTCTTAAATGCATATATTAAACAAATATGCAAGTTAAATTAGTTGTAGGCCAATATTTCAATGGTTGAAATAGTTTGAGAGGTGAATGCTGATTTAAGGTTATAACAATTGATTAGTTTTAGTATATCTCGGCAAGTACTTTTTTTTTTTTTTTGCCACACCTTGAGTCAGGTAATTACGTAATCTCACCTGTCACACAATTTGCATGCCGTTCTACCATATCAAATGGCATTACGTCACCTTAACCACCTTTCATTTGTTTCTCCAACCTCCTTTCACCTTTTATTCCAAGGATATTCTTTTTTTGTAAATAATCTCTGACAGGAACACAGTTTATTTTGAGATAAAGTGGCCGTGTTTAACACTTTCAGCTTGCCAGAGGTCTAATACGTTGTCCAAGTCAAATGCAGGTTCTGTTTTTAAACATGTTGGCTTGGCGCGGCGAATGTTTGTCAAAGTGTCAAACTCCAAATAGTATGTTGTTTTTTTGGCCTGGCATTCAGCTTTATGAGGAGTAAATGGCAGCTAATAGACTTTGGCACAGAGAATTATTGTAAAGTTTGTTGCATAGTGGTCTCGGGTTTTCTAAATCAGAAACACCTAAGGTGGAATTTCAAAATTGTGCTCCTAAAAAAGCACTGAATAAAAACGGCATTTGGCCTCATTTTGGAACAATGGATTTAGTCCATTATGTCGTTTTTAGTGCTTGGAGACCAGCCATTTTACAGCTATTTTTAAACAATGGTGCACATTCCTAGACTTCAAGAATTTGAAAAATAATTTCATTGTTTTATATATATGAGGAAATTATTTGACCTATTTTTAGACACTTTCTAAAAATATATTTTGTCATATAGAGCTAAATTCATGAAGAGGGTGAAAGTCTAACTATGATGCTTTCTTGTATGCTGCCTGCCTTTCATGACATTATTCTATTTAAATTGATATATTCCCAAGAAGTAGTGCCCGAGAATAGCTTTTGCAGAACCAGGGGGCGATATAGGCACAGTGTGCCCTAAAAAGAGTTCAAATTGAGTATTTTTAAATTTGCTAAATTTATTACAGACTGGAAGGTAATGGGATACCTACTTGATTATTGCAAAAATTTTTCTCTATAATGTGAAAAAGAATATCCAAAAGCATTAATTCTTTCTATTATTAATTCTAGAGTTTTGATTCGCGTTTTTTATTAAAGGATAGAGATTTTTTTCTATGCTTGTCAACAAAACTGAACTCTTACTAATGTGCGAGCGTATTTACCCAGGAAATACCACAATGAGACCACTCAACCACATGCCAGTCTGTTTGATTTTTACAGTGGTCTAGGCAGTCAACCTAAATACCTCATGCTTTCTTATGCAACTTTTGACGTTCTTTCCCCATTTTTTCACATGGACGCAAATCTGTTGTCTTGATAATATAATGTCAAACATTTTGAACTTGATTAGGAGGAATTTAGTTATAAGGATTCTGTTGCAGAGACCGAATGCCTCTTGAGACCGCGTGAACGAGTGAGAAAAAGGTGGGTGGAGTTCAGCACACAAAAGGCCTCCAGTTTAACTGCTCTTCAATTACACGGCTCCCACCCATAAAGCTCTTGATCTAGTAGCAAGAAACAGTTTGTGCAGAATACACTCTGCAGGACAGGATTCTTCATGAGCAGTAGCATTGCCAGCTCTACCCATAATTCATTTCATCAATCTGACAAATGTGCACACACACACACGTGCACTTGCATTGACATAAAATCAGTGCATTTGCTCAGGTCAGTCGCCGTTTCTCTCAAGGCAAGGCTTAAATATTTAATGGTGTTAATGAAGGTAAAATGAGCTGATTGGTATGTCAGGGACAGATGGTGCCCCAGTATGTCTCTGCTGAGGTCTGTTGTTTTGGTTTGTGTTTCCCAGCTTACCTGGCACCAGCTGTATATTAATCTCTCTTGGCCTCTGTATCTATCTATTTGTTTTTATTAAGATGCAATGATTTATTAACAGATTTGGTATTTGTTGTTTTCTCAATATAAGGAGTAAAAAAATAAAGACAGTTGGACTCTTTATGTTACGTTTCAAGCACCTTTGAACAGGTGGGCTGACTATTTCTGATCCTGAGCCACAGCTTGGGTTGAAGCCCAGGGAACAAATGGACATATGGACGTGACAACACACAAGCACACTGTTCACTATCCAACCAGAGGTATAGAGGGCTCGTGGCAGAAGAGAAGGAGCACACTTGTTGTGGCATAGAAGCTGGCAAACATTGACATGCCTGACTGGAGCATCATCAGACCATGCTAAACAGCTGAAGATGAATAGAAAGGATAATTTACAGTAGCTGTGTCTACATGTCTAGACATCTGAGTGTTCATATCATCTCCTGTTTTATTCTAGCATGTAAGTGTTTGTTTATTTTACTAAGGTTTAAAGATTAAACCACATGAGATAAATATCAGTATTTTGACTCTCGGAATGAGTCATAGTGAGCCTTTCGCTGGTTTGGGTGGCCTAAAGAAGAAATCCCGCCACCTGGGACAGATAGTCTGAGCTCCCACATGGATTAAATTAGCACACATAAGATTCTCTGCACTAGGAATCTAGATCAAAAGAAACATAAAAGGTTTCTCAGAGGGCTAACCTGACCTAAATTAGCTATATTCGATTATTTTGTTGTTGTTGATGTTTAGGTCTCCATCCGATGCCACTTTCATTATGCGGTGTTGCAAACAGAGGTGAAAAGTTTTGACTTGAGTTTGAGTCTTATTGTAAAATGTAGTGCCTTTATTTGGGTCAGAATTATATTTGTTGGCTTTAAAGTTGCAATGTAACGGAAGTAGAAACAGATCTTGTGTATTGTGACACGTTGTATGTCCAAGTGATTCTATTCATCAGTTGTTGATTGTATGGAGGCAGATCAAAATGTGAGCTTGCAGTCATTTGTAAGTATAAATTGGGCATTCGTGAGGACAAAAGTTACAGTCAAAAGGTATAGATGAATTGTTCACAATAAGATCAACACTATGCATTCATAAAATGGATACATTTTTAGACTTATTCCTCTTATTCTCATGGTAGTCACCGTGCTTAGTTCAGATTTTAGTGTAATGTCAAGTGTCAAACATGTTTTTAAACCAACTTTCCACACCTCAGTGTCTGCGTGTGTGATTCCAAGATGCTTGCGTGGTCTTTAGCCCCGCCAATTCTTTCCAATCCTGTCATCTATAAATATTTTAGCAGTCACATGACACTCTGAGATGACTTAGAGAGCTTTTCAGACCGTGAGAAGCACATGTGTGACCTGACTTGTCTCTCGTTGGCCAGGGTTCATGTGTGTATGGGAATATATGTGAATGCTTTCCAGTTCACAACTTTGTTTCCTTGTCTGTGGCTGTATCTACTGATAGGATTATGGGTGTGCTGAGACAGCGTTTCTGTGCATACACTCTCACACATGGTGAATCTCTCTCTGGCTTTGGCCTAATTCCCTTGATAACACATCCGTCAGATTACACTCAAGAGATTGACCATGAAGCCCGGCCTCTAATTTATAACGGCGCATTTGTGCCATTTTGAGTTGATTAGATTTTAACTTTCTAGGAAAATAATCACGGTCGATCTTATGACAATAAATGTGTCATATTTGTTTTTTTGTATAAAAAAATGAAATTTAAAATGATTTAAATGGTGATAATACCATCTCTCTGTCTACTCAGCGCTGATTGGGTGGAAATCCTGGAGCCTCGTTCACAAGAGCGCATGTACGTCAATCTGACTACAGGAGAGTGTGGCTGGGACCCCCCGACCAACGTGCCCGTCCGCCAGGCTGATGGCAACCAGTGGTGGGAGCTTTTTGACCCCCAGAGCAGCAGATTCTACTACTACAACTCTGCCGGCCGAATCACCGTGTGGCACAGGCCACAGGGTGCAGATATTGTCCCTCTGTCCCAGCTCCAGGCCATGAAACACAGTACAGCATCCGGCCGCAAGACTGATGGGGGAACTAAAGAAAGACAACATGGTAATCAGTCCATAGGCAGTCAAGATAGATGCACACCTCTACCACCCTTGGAGCCCTACACTAAAGAGCCAGAATGTGTTGACAAAGAGCCTAAAGATCAAGAAATGGACAACAGACACAAGCCAGACATGCATAGCGCAGAAAGCAACAAAGAATCTCTCAGGTAGGCCTCTGAGGTTTTTGTGCATGTTATCTTGAGTTTAGCTGTTCTGTTATGGTTCCTCTGCAATAACTGGCCGTGACCAGAGACCAATTATCTTCGACTGCTGGAATATCACTCTCATTTTCCCTGAAATTAAAGGAACATTCTGTGTTCAGTAAAAGTTGCGCTCAAATGGCAGCACTTGTGGCATAATGTTGATTACCACAAAAAATTAATTTTGACTTGTCTCTAATTTTCATTAAAGCTACAATCAAGGTTATGTCGAGGAAGTGAAGGGGGCTAATTTTTGTAGGATTTAAAAGCAGAACTTGTTAAAGTTAAAAGCTTAACTCGCACTTGTTTTGTTTATCATGTACTCGTAAGGCAGTCATTTAGATAAATTGTTGCCCAATGTAAAAAGTTGATATTTCCTCATAAACCTTATTTTGGAGTGCTTTATCATAGTTTGCTGGTTTCTTCCCAGACCCATCAAACCACCTTCATAACCAGATTCCAGTCATGCCAGCTCTATTTCACCTGGCACTGGGCTATGCTTCTGTTATTTCAGTGCCTTAGCTTTACCCAACTACAGTACTTAGGCCATTCATTCTTTCCTAAAACAATCTCTGGGCCCCACCAGATGAAAGCTGCTGGGGTCTGGGCCCATGGAGAGCCAAACCATTGTGGTTCGAACGTGACTGGACTTTCCCTTTTTCCCGCAAAGAAAAGCGCTCTTGAAGCCACGGTATACATTATCCAGCATATACAGTGGTTCTTTCTATTTCAGGGAAATGTTTAGCAGTTAGCAGGGCCCTCGCTCTTTCAAATCTACCCATGGAAAAAGAGTTAATGGACTCCAATATCTTAACAGTGGAATCCCACTGCTTGGGAGGATTTTGAAATATTGTAGCACAAGCTACTTGATTAGTTGTGAGTGTTATGAAGAGCTCTCCTCTGTCTTTCAGCTTCAGCTTCAGACATGCATGACTGCTGTCTCTGGGAGGCCCAACATTTTTAACCTTTTTGTAAAACTAGAAGGCAACAAATTTTTGACCTTTAGGTAAAACTAGAAGGACAACAATCCACTCATCTCCCACCGCCTGGCCTTCAATTTGTTTCAAACTTCACAAGCAACAGTATAGCTCTCTCGGGAACCCCACACGTCTAAGCCTCCTTACGGATGACTCACATTTTTCAAAGGTCATACGATGTACAAAACAATAGACAGCTGTGTGCGAGAGAATCCGAGTCCGTAGCTATAGCTTCATGAGTGCATTGTGCCTAATTTAGAAGTATGATAATATCTTAGTTGTTTTCAAATAACTTTTGTGGGCTGTGAGTAGGGCTGGAAGATATTTTGAATATTCATGATATACACTACTGTGCAAAACTTACATTTGAATCAGTGAAAACAGAAAAGTGTTATTTTTAATTGTAATTATATTTCACAATATAATTATTTATTGTATTTTTGATCAAATAAGTGCATCTTTTTTGGTGATGCCTCTTTCAAAAACATTTTTTTTAAATGTGTATTTGTGATGATTTTTTGGGCAACATAAAATTAAGCTGGATAGTGAATATTGTGGTGATTTTTAATGTGTTGTTTTAATTGGCCAATTAGGTTTCCCAAATTCTAGTTGGTGAAATAAGAAAACAATGGTTTAATAAATTTCAGCATCAAAATATTATTCACATATTTCACCCATTGAAAGAGGCTATTTTGGCTCCTACTGTCCCATGTGTGCTGACATTAGAATGAAGCAAGGTTTGTTTGCTGAATTGCTGTATAATTATTATTGATCTGTTGTGACATGTTCTTTGTTATTGTTTCATACCTCAAGGGGAAGGAGTCTCCAATAACAATTTCCGTTGTTTGTCCATCTAAAAACAAAAGCTAGGGAGTGGTCATAAAATACCAGTCTGACAATGATCCAAACAGCACCATCTGTGTTATCATATGGTGTGTTTGGGACAATCAACATCCCCTGATTGATGAACAAAGTGCTAAATCTGGTAGTCATCACACCCGCCCCTCCAGGATGCAGTCGTGGTCCGGGCAAGCAGAGGTTGACCTTAGTCAGTGGATTCTGTAAACATGCAAACCAAATGCCTGTAAACAAACACAAACACACTGGCACACACATACAATGTGATCCTGTTTAAATGATGAATAGGTGGCAGGGACGGGGGTGTTTCTGCGAAAGTAATTAAGTGTCAAGAAAAAGGACGCTTACTTTTTCCACATCTGCACTAGGGTTCACAAGGGTTTATTCAACAATGTCTGTGTGTTATCTAGCATTCAGCCATTTAGTAGGTTACCATAGCGAGAAGATTGTAGATTAGAGGACACTTCTCTGCTTCCTTTGCCGTGTGACGCAATGTTGTAACGTAACCCTGGGATGACCTGGGGAAGTTGTGAAGGGGTCACGAAATTCTTTTGTCCTGAAGGCAGACCCCAGGCCGAGTTGCTGCTATAGGAAGACAAGGGTTTTAGTTAAGCACGCAAATCCCTGAGGACCAGCTGTTAGGGTTTCCCATAGAATGAATTGGAGTGGGATCTATGACATTAAATTAACACCCAGGCTAATACAACCTTTTCTTCGTGGACAAATGATTTAGTAGAATTTCCTTTGAAGGAGTTGAGACAGATCTGAATAATATGCATTGATATTTAGAGTTAAAGACATAAGTCTTTTTATGGCATGTTTTTCAGAGTGAAATGATTTAGGGATGGAGTTAATGATAACTACGGGAATGTTGCGTACCATAGCCTAGATAACGTTTATCATTATGATATTGGTATTTATGGGGATTTCTCAGAAGGGCCTGTAAAAAAAACACGGTGTATTAGCTTGGTTAAATACCAAAAGTGAAAGCTGTAAAGGAGAAGCGACACCTTTTTGCCTCGTGCTCTTACTTTCACATTCAAGATTTGTTTGATTTGGGGAATGTCTGGGAGTTAGTAAATAGCTGAGATTGCATACTAAATGAATTAATTGGTCATTTTACAGGCTATTGCTCATGTTTGGAGTGGAAAGGTCACCCTTAATATCCTCAGGGAGTATCACTGATTTACGCAAGGGGCATCTCAGATTTCAGAAATCATTTGCCTTTCCCATGCTTTTACCTTTAACTGGTCATAAACATTAAACTGTAAAGAGATTCCGTAAAGACACACTGAAGCTGCTCAGTCAGGCTATGTTAAATCTTTTGCACTTCCTGTCTCTCACGTTTTGTTACCTCAGTCCTTTTCTCTGAAAACTAGATTAGTGGCCTAACACAGATCGTCTATGAAAGTAGAGCAATTTCGCCTGTTTTGTTTTATTTTAGTCGTGCCTTTGGTGTTGCTTAAAATACATTGAGAACAGATTGCTGCCTTGATCCGCTGGCTCTGCTTTAAACGCAGAGAAACTCAGCCTGGTGCAGGGCTAGTGTTTTTCAGAATGATTTAGTGTTCGCTGAACTTACAAGTTAATTAACAAGTTATATTTTTACCTTTAAGATTCTTTATGTATTTATGTAGTTGACCAGAACTGCAACTCTAGTTGATAGGAACTCACTTTCATCTTTCATGGAAAAATGTATTTGAAATTACAATTTCCACATATTTTGGTCATACTGTTGGCCTTATCCTCTGTACAGTATGCTCGCTGTTCGTGAGAGAATAGGCAGTTTTTACAGCTGTAATCAGAGCTTTGCATTCTCATGCTATCTGATTTCATATCAACAGATGTAGATTAGTTCTGAGATTCCAGAGCCATCTTATTGTCCATATGCCGAGCCGCCCCCCTCTGACTGCTTTTTCTGGGGGTTACAGAGAGCCGAATGTACATATACACAATGAGCTTGGTGTGAAACATACAATATGCTGAGTTTAGAAAGTGTTGCAGCTGCAATTATTGTGAGTATTGCAAGATTTTGTAGTTGTAGAGACCCTATTGATTCCCACCCTGTTTGTGGTCGGGCTTTATTGCTCTTAATAATTTGAATTATCTGCTTAAATTGTTCTCTGGTTTTTTGAGAGCAGGGTGTGGAGGGAGAGGATAGGCCGGTCACGTGTGCGGTATGTGAAGAAGCTAGACTCACTGGCTCAGTAGTGAGAGGTCTTCAGCTGTCCGCAAACAGCTGAGTCCTTTAGTCCTCAAGAACCTTCATTTGCTTTATTGAGCAAAGATTGAAAAACAAATAATTTTCAGTGTTGATGAATTAACACATGTGAAATAGAAAGAACATTATCTCTACTACATATACACTAAGGGTCACTAAGATTTTAATACTTTCATTCAGTAAGGTTTCATTACATTGGTCAACAGTGACAGTGAAGACATTTGTTTACGAAAGACTTCTATTCTTTTGAACTTTCTATTCACCGAAGAACTCTGAAAAAATGTATTACAGTTTCCACAAAAATACTACGCAACATAATGTTTTCAACATTAATTATAAGAAAAAATGTTTCTTGACTCTTGAACAGCAAATCATCAAATTAAAATGATTTCTGAAGGACCACATGACACAAGACTGGAGTAATGATGTCATGGAGTAATGAAAATTCAGCTTTACCACTACAGGAATGAACACGTATATTAAAATAGAAATTAGTAATTTTAATTTGTAATAATATTACTGGTTTATTGCATTTTTAATCAAATAATGGCATCCTTGATGACTTCTTTCAAAAACATTTAAAAACATTTACACACACCACAAACTTTTGAACTGTATTATATATGAGTATATGTTAATGTTTCAAAGTCTTTCACATCTGTTGAGAAGATGAATATCAACTCTGAGTCATGTTTCAGGCTTTCGCTATAGAGCACATTTCCTCTTCCTGTCCATACGATGAAAATAGCCCATTATTTCAGTTTTCCTCTTTAGTTGTGGAAGAGTTTTGGATACATTGTCTTGATTATGTTTTCTGATACTCATGGAAAGTCCGATGCATTCGTAAAAATAATAAGGTTAGACACATTTCACCCACTGAAACTCCTAATCTCTCGCCTCTGTTTGGACTATTATACCAGACGGCCTGGGACAAATTGATCCTCCCTGACTAGTTAACCTTATTTTCCTCACTGCCAAATTAAATTATCCTGAGTGGCTCAGGCTCTACAGGATTTTATCTTGCTTTTTAGTTATGTTGACCTCCTTTAGACAAAGACTGTAATAAAATGTGTGCATGAACTCTAATTTATCTATGAATTGTCATGATGTGCACATGGAATTTGGTTTAATTAATGGATATTCAATAATTATCTCAACATTTGTTTTACGATACATTAATATGCTAGGTTGTCTTTTATCAGTCTGTTTGGTAACAACTACATTCTCTCCCCACAAGGATCTTATTATGAAACATTATGGTAAGAGAACCATTGCCATGACGCTTAACAACCACGCATTGTCCTGCTATTTAAACAATCCTGGCGCCTTTGAGTGATCAGTGGAAGGAATGCCAGCGTTGATTCTAATACCAACCAAAGCAGCCTTCCATGACTAATCTCTCACTCTCTTGGTTTCTCTCTTCCGCTCTCATTTTACTAGTTTTTGTTCTTCTGCACTTTCATGGTCACACAGTACTTTTTTTCACCAGGGGTATGTATGAATACAGTCTGCAACACGTCATGTGTTTGTGCCATGCTTTAGTGTCAGGGACAAGAAGTCTTGGTTGCTGTAGTTACTTATTCTATTGCGGAAAATAAAGAGAAATATCCTATAGATTTGGTTATTTTTCTGAAAGCAAACAATCCAAAAGTAAGACTGAACTTAGTTATTTTTTTTGTTTTCTACAAAGTTATTCTGATGACATTAGGCATGTTCAAATGTCCAGAAAATAGCTTAATTTATTGGAAATTTGTTGTTGTTTTTCCTTTTGAAATTGATGGGTAGCTATTTGGCAACTACTAATTTTTTGGGGACCTCTTTGTCAACTATTTAAGTGTCAGACTGGGTGTTACCAATATGTGTCTAGTTTCACCCAAAGGCTGCAAGGCAATGTATAAACTTACTGTTGTTTGGGGACATGTTTAAACAGGTTTTGAGTTTTACTGGTGTCTTTTTCCATGTCTGAGTAAACTGTCAGTGATTTACTGTACAATTATTGACAAATTATTGTATATTGTTCATTCAGACCATGTTCTCAGGTTCAAATTATTTATTTATTCTGTTTGTTTTTTTCAGAGAAAATCATGATACGTGTTTCGATTTCTCCCTAAAAGATTCTATCACAATAAATGGTTATTTTGATTCTAATAATAATTCACTGTATTAGTTTTTACTGTATTTTTGATTAAATAAATGCAGCCTTGGTGAGCATAAGACACTTTTCAGAAACGGTAAAGTTTATAAACCTTTGTTTAGATGTTTCACAAGTCCAGTGGTAAAGTTGGCGTTAAGTTTATATCTGCATTAGTATTTCCTCTTTGTGCTGTGTAGTCTGTCCTTTGAACTCTTTACCAGTCATTCCTTGTGACAGGAAACTGAGCTGCCTGCTTGCTCACACCGGCAGAACCTATAAAGCAACAGCATGTTTAATCTATAGTCCTTACATAAACATCTCTCTTGGATGTTCAGTGTCACACTGGAGACCCAAATCTACATTACAGATCATTTCTGATCTTTCGGTCACAACATTTAAGCAAATTAAAATCATACCTATCACTTTGCCATATTGTTAAAGTGACTCTGTGAGGATGTTATGCCGTTGTGCCATGCCAGTCACAGAAGGCTGAATTTCACAGGAAAGAGCAGCTACTTGTTTACAGTCTTCTCTTTGGTGGGTAACACTCATACAGCAACGCCTCCTCCGTCGCCACCTTGAGAATACCAACACCATCTAAACATTCACACTCTGTGTGATTCAAGTGTCAAGTCCTCTCTTTCAGTGTGACAGACTTTGAACATTGTTGATTGTTGTGTTGTCACGTCTGACAGTCTTTACAATGGCCTTCAGGCTCTGCCAGATGGCTGACTTCCAGTCTTGCTATATGTTGTACCTGTCTGGTATTTCAAAAGGCTGTTTATTTTCAAATATGTGAGAAATGGTTTGAGAAGAAAAGGGAAAATGCTTCGGCGTATAGAAGTGAAGGGAAGTGCTTCCCTCACAGCAATGTTCCTGTGTTGTTTCAAAATAAGTGTTTACCTACAGTCTGAGATTACTCTTATCTGTTTTAACTTTTTTTTTAGTTTGATAGGGTAGATCTGTTTTGTTTGCTTATGGAATGTAGAGGTGTTAGAGGAAGTAGGTCCAGATGAGAACTTAATTTGAGAAGTGACTCATTAAAAATCCCCAGAGGAGGTCGCCTGAGCAGTTTTTTTTAGAGGATTTCTTAGGGGTTTTTTACTGTGGCATCCAGTTGTGTACATAAAAACTCTGCGAAAGCATACCCCTCGTAGATTTCTTTCAGTACAGGACAGAAGTTCCTCTCTTCACACAACAACGGTAAATTAAATATTTACTACTCTCTTTGCTTTTTTTTTTTGCTTTTTTGTACGATTAGGGATCATCTGCAAGTGATTAACTTTCTTTTTAAAACACCAGGACATTTATTTTGTGTTTTCACTATGTATTTTCTAACATTTGATAGGAAATTACTATAATAATGCATATTGTTTAATTTTGGAGATTAATGAGTAAATTAACAAATGTGGAGCATTTAGGAAGCCACATCAGGAAATGTTCGGTTGGGAATAGTGCAGGTACATTTGTGTCTAAATGATTAGTCTGCCTGATATGAACAGATTAGATCTTTTTTTCTTCAGTATGCTCCGCTGTCTGGGAGTACTAAAGCTTTGGGAGTTGTTGGTTTTACAAGCAGAAGTAGATCAGTGTAGTGACAATAACATGTTGTAGGCAAACTCTCGAATAAGAACAATTCAAGGAACCACATTCATTTTCACCACAAAACTGTTTTATACTCAAACATTGTAGTGTTTTAAAATCTATTTCAGTTGAACAATCATGGTTTTGTTTTCCTGACAATGGCATTATGGATGTTTAAATAGACATTTTATACTCTTCACAGACCCTTAGTTTCCCTAAATTGCTGAGAATTTTGCTTGACTTGTCTGGATGATAAAGGCAACCATGGAGTTTGCTGTTTTGGACTTGTTAAAAGCATCATAAAGATGATTGGTTTTGGCTTCATAATTTAGCTTTTTAACAAAGTTACTTGTACTTTTACTGCTTCTCTTTCTGTAGATTTGTGTTACCTTCCGGTGCTACGAATTCTTTCTTTGTTTTTCTTATTTTGACAAACTAAAATGCTTCTTTTTTTTCAATCTTTTTACAGGCAAGAGCAAAGAGACACATCTCAGAGGTGGCAGCCCTCACCTGGATCCAAAGCCGCCATGTTGGTAAAGGTCAGCAGCATTGGCAGAAGCCAGACAAGAGGAACCAGCGGAGCTGCTTCCCTTCATCTCCCACAGAGCAAAGCCAGTGACCATAGTGCCTGCACACTCAATCCTGGCAGCATCAAATCTGCTTCAGGCTATATGCTGTCCCCGCAGGCTTACAAAACCACACCAGGTGGAAAAATAGCAGCAGACTCAAGGCAGGCCCACCACTTAAGGAAGGCAAGCAATGGCAGCTTCTGCCTTGTGGCTTCTGGGGACTCTACAGTGTCTCTACGACCACAGTCCACCTCACCTAGATCTGCATCTCCTCAATATGGAGCAACTGCACGTCTCTATGACGATCCATCATCTGATTGTCCCATTTACGACGAGCCTCCAGTAGATATGGAGGTTGAAGGTGCTCACCTACACAATGGCCCATCCAGACACAATCACAGCCTCCAGAAGATGAAACTCCTCCAGCACCCCGGTCAGCCTCAAACCGGATCCAGACACAAGAGGAACCCTTCAGACTATAGTCCAGCAGGCTTGGAGTGTATCAAACACATGGTGAATGTTGATCCCAAACAAGCGCTTCTTTCCACCTCACCGGTCCCATCTCCAAGCCCTTCTCCGACCTCAGCATCTGAGTCTCTGCTTCTCCCAACAAGGGAACTTCAGAAGGAGCCCGCCAGCCTGGAGAAGAAGCAGACATGGAGGGTCCTAGAAGCAAGTGTGCTCAGAGCTATGGAAGTTCACCACAGCCGGCAGGGCAGCCAAGGATCTCAGGACTATTCCACACCACCGCCTCCCGCTGTTAGCTACCAGGACTCTGGTTACTCAACGGGTCCATCTCCTAGCCTTCGGAGAAAAAGCAGGAGGAGGATAGGTGCTGGAGCTCAGGGTCGACCCGGGTCTGTGGGCAGCACTGGTGAACTTACAGCCCTGAATGAGCGCCTAATGGAAGAGATGAGGGAGGTGGTCAGTCGCTCAAACACCATGCGGGAGACCAAAGCTAGTCTGGATTCAGAGATGTCTGAGAGCTCTTCCTCGCAGCGCACACACAGCGTGGGACGGTGCTCCTCCAGGGAGGACGTTGCATCTTGCAGCAGGTCACTAAGCAGGACAAGTAACCATCCAAGTATGGCCTTCACATCTCTGGAGATTCCAGGACGGCAGAAGCGGACTTATGAAAAGGTGGACACGCTTGAGAAGAGTGTGACTTTGTCCTCACCTGAGACTGCTGGACCCCCCTCACAGGTACAGTATAGAAATGTTCAGTTTCATTTGTTTTTTTGGTAGAAATGACATTTTTCAAAAAAGGTTATTTTATGTTCCATAAAAGAAAGAGTCCAGGTTTAGATAAGGGAGATACAGTTTTAGAGCAATAATTAAATGATGAAACTTTAATTTTTGGGTGAACTATGCTATATATATTAATGTTTATATTAAATAAAAAGATAACTTTTCAAGTATAAATAAATATTTTGTTCATGTATTATGAACATGCAGTTATTAATGATGAATAATAATAATATATTTATAGTTTAAATACATTAATGTTAACAAAATAATCTTATTGTAAAATTATACTGACAATCTTCCAGTAAACAGTCACTTATGTATAATGATCTTACCATTTATATGGTTGTAGGTTTGCCTTGTTATTTTATAGAGATTTGCAGTCTCATAGAAAATATGTGTATGAACTTCTGGCACAGTGTATTTTCCACAGATCTTGAGTTTCAGCATCATTAAAAACCAGACGTCGTATTTGTTGAATCTCTTTGTGGGACTGTTGCGGGAGTGTTTTGTTTTGGTTGAAGTTTTTCATGTTTGTCTGATTTTTTTACTATGCTCATTATTAGAAACAGATTTTTGTGTACACTTTACACCAGCTATTATAACATAAGAGTGATGTAAAATATCAGTCTTGCAGATATTTCAGTCTAAAACATAAATTGCAATGAGGCAACAGGCAGTATAACAACATCTTTCTCTTGGGTATTCAACATTGCAGTCAGGCAAGTTAGAGGCAATTCCTCGGATGCACATGATTCTAGTTAAGAGCAATGATTTCACTCAAAGGAACGGTTACTGCTGCTCTGACCCGTAGCAAAGCTGTAATCTGTCCTCCCTTAGTGATGAATTCTATCTGCATTGTTCAACAGCCAGGCGCCCAGAGGACCGTACGTCTCAAATGCCTTCAAGAACTCACTTCTTAGATTTCGATCCAATCAGCTCTGGAAACATGAAAGCGATTATTTTAGCACTTTGAGACTTACAGGTGCTGATGGTTGCAAACGTTTTCATTACCTATTTAAAAAGAGGCGATGATATCTACTCTCGTCGCGCCCACCTCTCCCCCCCCATTGTCCTCTGATACGAGTCCAGCAGTGAACTGCCAGGGTAATGGGTGAAATGCCAGAACGTAGCGGAGCTGCAAAACACGAAACCTATTGAGCAGGAAGGATGGCTACTGTGGCCCATATGTTAGCATCGCTGACACAGACGGGACAGTTGGGTTCTGGACAGGCGTGGTCACTGTACCAACCAATTGTGTGTCTACGGTGTAGCCGATAGGGGTTTGATACCTGCTGAGGATTGTTCCATAAGCTGATGACATCATAGGTCACCTCATTCCCTGGTGTATAAGCCATTTCACCACACTGGCAATTTCAATGTGCTTCTTCCCAAAACCTTTGGTAGATGAGAGCGAATAAATGGGAAAAAAATCTGAAAATATGTTATGATTCTGTTTCTTGAGTCATGGGGAACCATGGAGAATCCATCCATAACAGTGTATTGTTAACTAAAACTATTTTTATCAGTTTTTGTTGGTCGAAATAAAGCTGAAATAAAATTATAAATTATAAATAAATATTAGATGAAAAACAAACTCAAAACGAAAATGTGAAATGTTGCCTTAGCCACTATTTAAACTGTTTGAGTGCAAGTTGACTTACTAAAATCACTGAATGTGAAATAAAAAATCTAAATTTATTTTTCTTTATGAAAATTAAATTTAAATTTAAAAATGTAAAAATAAAAGCTAATTCAAAATATTAGTAAATAAATAATACTAAAATAGACACAGATCTGTAAGTTTAAGTTTAATAAAAACCAAATGGTTTTAACAGATCAGTATTGTTTCTACAAACATTTACTTTACTTGTCTTGCTTAAATGACCTCTGAATTGTCATTTTGACCCACAGCGTCCTAAATACACTATATTTGGTATAAAATGAAGTTGGCACATACGGATTTTGTTACAGGAATACAGCTTTCAGTACATCAAGAGACACAATGACTACATAAGGGACCTTTTTACAGGACACAATTTCTCAAGGGATCAAAATGAGGCCATTGCTGGATTTTCACTATTTTTTTAGAGACTTGGAAGGAGAAACAATTTACTGTAGAAGGACTTTTTATGTCAGCGATTGCTCATACTTCATCTGTAGTGGACTGGATTTCTTTTTATATAGTGTTCGATGGAGTTTATTGCGATTTAATGTTGATTTACAAATTTAGGTTCCGATCCTGCAATTATTGCAGAACATAAGAGAGGGACAGAGAGTCAAGTTCAGTAAACAGCAGTCGGAACAAATTGAAGCTTTGGAGAAACATATTTTTTTATGAATACTTTTGTTCTCACCATGTTTCTCCTCTTCTGTAGGTGGGAATTCTGGAGCCAAAGGTTCAGTTGGACAGCCAAAAGAAAGGTATGGTAGATGGCCGAACGGGCTCACTCGGCCCTCATCGCCATGCAGCCAGCGATACCAATTTGCAAAGAGGTGATGGTGGGGCTTACCAGCTATCCTACGCTACCCTCCGTCAGCCACCACCCCCAGACGCCAACATGGCTGACTGGGCCAGCAAGCACCTGAACATGCACACCCAGGGCCTGTTCCGCCGTCGAGTCTCCATCGCCAACATGCTGTCCTGGAACCGTGGCTCCATCAAGAAACCCATGCTGATGACCAATGACCGCACTGTGCGTAAAGAAGCCTGTGAGATGTTTAAGCTCGTCCAGGCATACATGGGAGACAGACCTTCACGGCTGGACCGGCGACATGCGGCTCTCCTCATTGTCACTAAGTGCTGGGGCATGCAGGGACTGAGGGATGAGCTCTATGTTCAGCTTGTGAGGCAGACCACAGGCAACACCAGTCCACGTAGTCTGGCAGCAGGCTGGGAGCTTATGGCTGTGTGCCTTGCCTTCTTCGCTCCTTCACCCAAGTTCTGCTGCTACCTGGAAGGCTACATTCAGAGGCACATGGAGCCAACCAATGACAAGAAAAGTGAGTTTGTCAGTTAATTTAAAAATAAAATTATATATATATATATATATATATAATATATATATATATATATATATATATATATATATATATATACACACTAGGCCTAGGCCTAGAGGGAGTGTGTCTCGCCAAATCATCAAGAAGTTGTTCACACGGGACACATACTTGTGTTCTAACTGAAAGGATCGGAAGGCCTCAAGACACATTTTATAAAACTTATTGTGGTATTTTAAAAATGCGAAGTACACATCCTGTGTGAACAGCCCCGCAAGGCAAAGTCAAAGTTTTGGGGTTGTACGATTTTCTTTTTTTTTTTTAAAGGAATTAATCATTTTATTCAGCAAGGATATATACATTGACAAAAAGAGACAGTAAAGACTTTTATAATGTTACAAAAGATTTCTATTTCAAATAAATGCTGTACTTTTGAAATTTCTATTCATCAAAGAATCCAGAAAAAATGTATCATGGTTATTAAGCAGCACTGTTTTCAACTTTGATAATAAAATGAACATGTTACTTGAGTACCAAATCAGCATAATAGATTTCTGAAGGATCATTTGACACAGAAGACTAGAGTAATCACTATATATATATATTATATATATATATACACACACACACACACACAAATAAATGCAATATTTTATTTATGGATTATTTATTGTCTCCTTTGCAGTAACCCAGTACATACTGGACCAACAGGATATTAAGAAGAAGAACTCGAAGTCAAGAAAGAAGAGAAAACAGAATTCAGAGGAGGAAGCAGAAGGTAGTTTTTCTTATCTGAGACAAATTTTGGAACACCAACAAAAAATAATTTCTTGACCTCAAAGTCACTTTGTTCAGAGGAAAGTTTGTTGAAATAGACATTTGAGAGTTTTTAAGCCTTGATATTTCCATAAACTTGGAAAATGCCAACTAGAGATTTACTGCACCATTATGAAATACACTGATGTTGGTATGCAGGTTTCTGTAGATATATATTGAGTGCTCTTCATTTGTGGGTGCATTAGCCACGTCGATTATTTGACATGTCAATAAAACTATTTTAATTAGGCCTTTCAGGCAGTGCACATCACGTGTGCTAATCAGTAAATGACAGTGCCTCCACAAAGCAACACTTTGACCTTGTTACTGTTACCACTATGATTGGTCCTGATGATCTCACCAGATTTCTGCCTACACATAGCCATGGCATTGACCATATTGAGGATCTCTTACACTGATTTTCACGGCCTGCAGGCATGACTCACAGCCACTGCTGCAGACCTACTCATGAGCTGTCTCTAGTCACGGGATCATTAGACTAGCACCAGTAGCCACTGGCCACTTGAAGGAGCAGGATATGGCTCATATGTCTGCCATGGCATGCAATAATTTTGAATCATTCAGTTGGATCTGATGGGCAGATGTCCAGATAAGTGGGTCGACTTCACAGATAGCGCTGCAGCTGGGTGTGAGTCACTATGGGGGGGATTCTGAAGGTTAGATCTGGTCTTTAGGTAGAGACGGCTCAGCTAAGGAGTTTATTGGGATGCTTAGCTGGAAACCCTGATGACGGGGCCGCTGTAAAACAGGAATTTACTCATCTCTCTGACATAGGGTCACCACAAAGATCTGTGTGGTCTCATTTGTGGCCTCTGAAAAGATTGTTGTTTCCTCTGGCTTTCCTTCACTTTATTGTTGCCTTTCATTTCAAACGAGGGCAAGCTGTTGCTTCAGAGCTGGACCACCAGCATTTAGCAACATATTCAGAATTAAGTAGAATCTGTATGTTTACCCTGTAAATGGACTGTTTAGGTTCAGGAATCTGAGGAAAAAAAAAAGATCAAGGGCAAATTTATAATGCAATATCGCTCATTAAATGTAATTACAGTCTGGTGCAGGGAAATGAACAAGAGGTTGTGTCAGCACGCATGTGTGTCACCTGTTTGCCATAAATCTGAAGGGGTGTCGAGTTTGGGACACATTCCAGAAAAGATGCTTTTTATCGCTGCACAAGTTTTTACCATCTGGCTCCTTGAGTTAAGATTTGCAAAGCCTGCAGTGACGGTATTAGAAATGCCCCCTATGGATTTAACTTTGGAGTTGTGAAGCTCTCCTGTGGAACCAGAAGAGACCGGCTGCGGTTTCACTAAAATACTGAGCATAGACTGCCATAAATTCAACATTTCTGAATGCACAATAAATCCTTGGGATTCTACAAGTCTGGAGTTTGTTTCAGAATCTGACATCAAGTGATATCTGCGAATATCATTTATTCTAACTAATGGAAAATGTTCTGCGATGTCTACTTTTATAGTCGTTGGCTCTTACATAACAGAAGGACAAAACAGCACATTAATGAAACACAGCCTAGTAGAAAACTCCTCTGTCTGTTTGTTTCCTCTCTTCTAGCTCACATGTTGATCTGATGAGTCATTACTAACACAATGTGCAGGCTGGATTTCCTCCTCCACACTTTTGATGGAACTGAATAATTTTTCATTCATTGTTAAAACAGTGACTCATTTTGAAGTGCTTCACTCTTCACGTGCCGCTGTGATCCCATGATCACTGATGCCATAGCAACAGTAGCATTATGGAGCTCATATTCCAAACAAAGAAAAGTGACACAGTTCTCAAAGTGTTTACCTTGTACAACAGGTTTTTGATGCATTGGATGTAAGTCTGTCAGCCATTAGGCTGTGCAAGTCCCATGTCTAAGAATAGTCAGAATAACTTGTGCCTTTTTGTCTCCAGCGCTCCCCATCAGCACATATGCCAAGTACTGCTACCGGAAGCTCCAGAAAGTGGCTGTCACTGGAGGGAAAAAGGTGAGTTTTTAACAAATACACTGAAGAAGAATCAGATTATTAAGAAAGAAGACAATAAATAGCACTTCCTCTATTTCCCATTAAGGGTCTCCGTAAGCCTAGCTTGGAGGAGGTGGACCACAGTCGACGTGCCATCATGACCCCCTCACTATTCGGCAGCTCTCTAGAGGAAGTGATGGAGCGGCAGAGTGAACTCTTTCCAGACAGGAAGTTGCCATGGGTGCAAGTGCAGCTGTCGCAGTATGTGCTGGCTCTGGGTGGAGCTCAGACTGAGGGGATATTCAGGTAAGACCTGCTCAACTTACTGCTAATTAGGTAGAATTGAAGAGCAGACTATATTTTACTATATGAGTGTTGACAAGTAAATAATTAAAAGTTGCCAGACTACTAGCTTAACTACATTTTTCGGCCATGTGACATTAGCACAACTAAATAAAGACTCATAGTGACTCCAAACTTTTAAATGGTAGTATGTATTAATTGCTTTCTAGTTTTATTGGAAATTTTGTGCAAATTTGTGTAGTTTAATCTCTCACACTGATTGCAAAAATAAATTATATCACATAGTTAATTACTTTATAAATATTTTGTGCCCTAAAAAATCCCCAGTGTAACTTGTAGTGTAGTTAACTACACAACTATTCAAACTCCTTTATTTCTCTGGTGAAAAACTGTTTACATTCATTTTTTTATAGAACCCCCAAGAACAATGCAATTAGAATACAATTTCCCCACCCTGACATTTATTAAAAAAAATATGGTTTGCTATGGTCCCCCTTTTATCTCAATGATGGATATTGTACTGATTATACTGATAAATAACCTCAAGAACCTCCTTCCCGACCACCTGCGAATCTCTATATTCCCACTTAGGGTGCGACAGTGTGCCAATTTCCCCTTTACATTTTATACAATTATTCAGGATGCTAGGAATAATCCTATCCAGTTTAACTGGGGTAATGTATGTCCTATGCATCAATTTGTATCGTAGTATTCTACACCCAGTATTATTAACAGAGTTTGAGCCAAAAGGCAAGAGCGATCAAACTCTTCTTTTAAACATTTCAAATTATGAGTTAGCTTGTTGCTTTTCAAACTGCAGTTTCAAAATTGCTTCCCCAATAGTGTTGTATATTTATCTCTTGTGTGTAAAATTGCACAAATTATGTATGCGAAAGACTAACTGTTTATTAATATGCCCCGCAAACTCTAAAACATTAAGGGACGCACAGTTTTGCCCAACTCAGTCACTATTCGTGCATAATTATGGTGTACTGTCTCCCTCTGGTGGTTCTTGAGTGAAACATTACAATTTTCTCCTACAGGGTTCCTGGTGACATTGATGAAGTTAATGCACTGAAGTTACAGGTGGATCAGTGGAGGATTCCTGAAAACTTATCAGACCCTAATGTTCCTGGTGAGTAACTATTCTGATGCATTCATAAGAATATTACATAGCCAAAGTAAAATACCAAACTCTTACACCAATGTTTTCCTCAGCATCTCTGATGAAGCTCTGGTACCGTGAGCTAGAAGAGCCTCTCATCCCTATGAGCTTCTACAAGCAATGTGTCAGTAACTATGATGATCCTGTGGCAGCCATCAGTGTGGTGCAGTTGCTGCCTGAGCTCAACCGACTGGTGCTGTGCTACTTCATACACTTCCTACAGGTAATCACAACACTCGAACACACAATGGGCAGCAGTGCTTTTAAATGCACAAAAAATGTCTTTTTTCACTGATACATGTCCCATGCCTTCCTCAGGTTTTTGCTCAGCCTGCGAATGTTGCAGTCACTAAAATGGACGTGAACAACCTTGCTATGGTAATGGCTCCTAATTGCCTTCGGTGCCAATCGGACGACCCCCGTGTCATATTCGAGAACACCCGCAAGGAGATGTCTTTCTTGCGAATGCTCATTGTGCATCTGGACACAAGCTTCATAGAGGGCATTGTTTAAAGTTCTCCTTACATCTCATTGGCAGTACATGAATAGGTGATACACAACCATCCTTCTCACTATTATGGCATCATGGACAAAAACTAAGCAAAATCCTAAAACAGAAGGCCACTTTAAAGGATGATTGTTTGTGAAAAATTTGTTTTTATTTGCCCGGAAAGCAACTTCACTGTTGATTAGGTGTTTCCACATCAACGATATAAAGAAATTCATTGATGGCAGAAATTTCATGCCTTCATTCGGTTCTTTGCATGTTCAAGGAATGCATGAAAAAATGCAAACGCGTAATGTTAGTGGTTTTCATACGTTAATGTGCACTGCAAGGGTGAAAGTTAAAAGTAACTTGCATGGATGCATTGCTTTGTGATCACTCAAACGCTGTCTGCTTGTTTTGTATAGTAAGTCATAGTGACCGGCTGTAAGAAAGCAGTTTATGTAGTTTGTTCTCTGACAGTATCTTTGTGTATTGTGGATTTCAAAGAAAAGGTCATCTGTATAAATATTATATTTGTTCTTAGTTTGATCTAAAAGTAACTACAGAAAAGAGAAAAATAGGTTTGTTAGATTGAGTGTGACTTTTTCATACTCTATCCAATAATATACCGTATTTTAAGAAGTGAAAGTTTTCTATTTTATTTTATGAGTATTATTACTTTTCTTTTTTTAACCATTACTCCCTGATAATCAGGAATGTAATTTATGTGAAATTGTCCTGAAAATGAAATGTCATGAAATTGTACATTTTCACCTCCCATTTGAAAATACTACTTCTGAGAAAGTTTGTTAATGAATTAAATATATTAAATGATAATGAAATTATATGCCATTGTATGACGCCTGGGAAATAGCCTTTGAAGAATTAAAATGTAAAATCTTGGAAAAGAGTAGATAAAATCCATGGCTTATCTAAAAAGACACAGGTACCCTTTGTGTGTTCATGTTCTTTGTGAGTCTTTGAATGTAAATAAAGCTTGTAAATAGTGCTGCTTATTTTACTGATGTTGCTTATAAATGGAACTGAGTGGTGTGAGTTGTTGGAAAATAGAAAATCTAAACACTTTTGTATTTAGTATTCTGTGCTATAGACTATGATCAAAATATTCTATACAACCTTTGGATTGTGTGTATTTTGTGTGAAATGGATGTCGAGGAATAAGTATAATAAAGTTTCACAAAGATGTCATTTGTTTATTTCATATTTTAGGGGTTTTAGAATTACACTTAAATAAAAATTAAGCTATATACGCTATACCTATATGACGCTACATTTTTATAAATACGCTATTGTTCAAAAGTTTGTGGACGGTAAGATTTTTTAAATGAGTCTCTTACTATCACCAAGGCTGCATTTATTTATTAATATGTAATTTTTTCCTGTGATGGGAAAACTGAATTTTCAGCAGCCATTATCCAGTCTTCAGTGTCACATGATCCTTCAGAAATTATTCTAATATGAAAAACAGTTTTGCTGCATAATATTATTGTGGGAACCTGATTTTTTTTTTCACCAGGATTATGTGAATAATAAGAATAAGAATAATAAACAGCATTTATTTGAAATAGAAACCGTTTTAAAACATTATGAATGTCTTAGTTGTTACTTGTATCAATTTCTTTCTTTTTTTTTAATGACCGCAAACTTTTACGCGGTTTTGTAATAAAATGCCGGTGTAAATCACAATAATGCTACCAGACTCGAAGTCTCCCGACGCATGCGCAGTTCTGGTATTGTTCATACCGGTAGTCTGTGGAACACATTGGAAAATAGTAAGTGCGTCTCGCGCCCAACGTGGTTACAATAAAAGACGCTTTAATAGATGCACGACGCGCCTTTACAGTTAAAGAGACGGATATCACTGCAGGTAACTGATATGTGTAGCATTATATCATACTGTTTTCGCATTGCCAAGACTTTGCTTGAGTACGGATTGTTTAAAGATGCTGTTTTAGAAAACTGACCCTGTAATTGCAGATTTTAGGTAATGAAATTAAATAAAGGTCGTAACCTGCATTGATAGATGCATGTTCTGATTTACAGTTTGTATTTGTGGGAGTGGCGATGTACTCGCCCATTACTATCCATGTCATTATTCTCTTGGAGGGTGTGGATCAGTCAGGAAGTTAATGTCTGCTTGTGTTTTCACTAAGATGAAAATGATCCTGTACCATTTCAAATGCTCTTAAATGATGTCTTCTGTCTGCTTTTGGATATAAACACGCAGAAATCTGGGATCTGGGAGTAATAAGCAGCCATGTAGTTTAGTATTGGAATATTTGCCATGTCTATTGTTTCCATTGTCATTGTCAGGCACTTTGGGGCCCCTGATGAAATCACAGTTAATCACTCACTCATATGACTAATCAGACAAGAGTAAATAAGGTAGTATATTTATGGTGTTTTGTTATATATGTGTTATGATTTATATGATTCACTTGGTATCATTATTCATTTACATTGCAATATATTTTGATAGATCTATGTAATATCCTGTTCCTAACATTTTATTAATGTAAACAGAATGTTGAATCTAAACTTAAACATAAAAGTTACATATAGAAATAAGAGGCTTAGTTAAGTAGGCTATTGATAATTGAGTTAAGTCTGTTGTTCGCAGTGTGTTTAGTGGCATGATGCCATGACCTGGATTCTCTGCACCTACACTGTGTCTAAGTCAAGTGCTGTAGATCAGCGATGATCCGTGTTCCAGGGAGTTCTGGGAAAGATTTCACTATTGCTTTGATAGACCTAGAAAAAGAAATTATGAAATATCGAGGCTTTCAAAAGTCAAAACTATAAATATTGTGATTTTTGTTGTTGTTTTGTTTTAATTGCTTATAGTTTTTAAACATAATCTTTTAAATAGTTATTATTTTAATTATTAATTATTATAATAATATTAATCGTAATGCAAATTTGTAGCATGAAAAATAACAATAAGGTTTCTTTTGTTAATACTTAACTACATTAGTTAACATGACTTAACATTGATAAATACTTCTAAAGCATTAGTGTGAGTTCATTTCAACATTACTAATACATTATAAAAATCAAAATGTTATATAATGGACCGTACGTGAACTAACAATGAACAGTGATTACACTTTAGTTTAAGGTGACGTAGTTACATTGCACTTATTCAAATGATTACGGAGTAATATTAATTAACTACTAATTAGGTACTTACTATAGAGTTACTTGTAATTGTGTGTAATTTACTGTTATTACTATAGTAAGAATTACATGTAGAAACTATGTCACCTTAAAACAAAGTGTTACCTGAACAGTTAACAATTAACATTTACAAAAATGAATAGTTTAACAAAATATTGCCCATTGTTTGTTAACGTTAGTTAATGCATTAACTAATGTTAACTTATTGTAAAGTGTTACCAAAATCTTTCATCCTTGAAAATCATTTGAAATAGTTTATCTGTTATTAACAGAATGGGCTACCGAGTGGTCAGTAATCAGTGGAACACTTTAATGTTAAAGGTTAAAATCAACTGATTTGTTGGCTACTTGCATTTAAATTTCTCAGGAAGTTTTCATAATAATGACTTAATTATGTTTCAGCTCGTTTTGTAAAAAAAAACTATGAACATTTAAATGGTGGCTGTCATAAAAACATGACGGATTTATTTAAAGTACGTTCAATATTCCAGAACGGGTCAAGTAAAAATACCACGAATATATGCAATATAGTGCATATATTTAGCAAAACTAATGAGTTTTGAATGGCTTTTCTGAGGTAAATGTAACATTACGTGTCATTGTTTTACAAGCTGTTTTATTGACATTTTTCGATGGTTGAAACACTGATGCGATTACATGTAACATTATACAGATTTTAGTAAGTTGTACAGCATCTTACCTTCTGATGTTCATTCATGTTTATTTTGTGCTGTCGTCATAAAGCTGTTGATTCGTTCACGTGCTGCAGCGATATATCTCATAATATTTCAGAGCGCCCAAACGGTATTGATTGTTGGTATTTTGTTAAAAAAGTGACAGAATTTCAAAGCTGAGACTTTGATTCACATGAGAAGTAACAAAGCGTATTGCGATATATTGAATGGGAGGTACGCTACAACGCTTTGTTCGTTCATCGACTGAAAACACCATAGACTGAAAGATCGATAAAATAAATAAATGGGATTTAAGAATCAATATCAGTTCTTCAAAATGAGAATTGATTAAATCGTGAAATCGATATTAACTCGGCCCTAGTCTTGAAATTGACACATGTAATGTAATCATCACTTTCAGTTACTGAAATGTGACACTTTCATATTAGGTTTTTGCTGACAATATGAGCAAAACACCTCCTAACAGGCGAGGAATTACTTTTGAGGTGGGCGCTGCTCTTGAAGCACGGGACAGTCTGAAGAACTGGCAAGTGCCATTCTTTTAAAAACACTTTATTTATTTTTTTTAGCGTTTCCATCACTACTTTTTATAGAAAGCTGTCTGTGTGTGATTTCGCTCCCAGGTATGCTGCCAACATTGAGAAGATTGATTACGAGGATGAGAAAGTCTTAATCCACTATCGCCAGTGGAGCCATCGCTATGATGAGTGGTTCGACTGGGCCAGTCCGTATCTGAGGCCCATGGAGAGGGTTCAGCTGAGGAGAGAGGGACGGCAGGAAGACGGCTTTATCCCTGTGAGTGACAGACTGTGCTCCTTAAAAACCCAAGGATATGAATGCTAATCTAGGATCAGCCTCACGTATAAATCTGTTCAGTGAGATGTAAAAGGGATGCTACATCAGTCCTGTTGCTATTTCAGCTGGTTATTACTGCGTGGATCACAAAAGCAAATCTTACATCAACCAGTCTACACAAATATACTTTACAGATACTTGTCCAGCTGGTAATAACTAACTGTTCGTTCATTGGATACATTGAAACTGTAATTCACACATACAATGGCTTCTAGGATGAACATGTTTTTAATTTCTAACTTAAATGTTTTGATCATTTTTGATCTTTTGAAAAGAAAGGGTTTGGCGTAATCCTTTAGAAAATTATATGTAAACACTACCTTCAGAAAGTTTGAGGTCATAATGTGTTTTTAAAGAAGTATCTTATGCTCAAGGCTGCATTTATTTGATAAAAAATACAGTTAAAACTGTAATATTATGAAATAATATGACAATATAACATAGCTGTTTTCCATCTCTAAGATATTTTGAAATGTAATTTTGCAAAGCTGTATTTACAGCATCATTACTCCAGTTTTCAGTGTCACATGATCCTTCAGAAATCAATCATTCAAGAAAAATGTCTTCTTATTATCAATGTTTAAAACAGATTTGCTGCTTAATATTATGTGTGGACCATGATCCATTTTTCAGGAATCTCTGATGAATAAAACATTCAAAAGAAAGTTTTTTTTTAAATTTGAGATGCTTTTGTGGCATTATAAATGTATTTACTGTCACTTTTGATCAGTTTAATGAATCCTAATGAATAAGTGTGTTAATTTCTTTAAAAGAAAATCTCACTGACCCCGAACTTTTGAAGAGAAGTGTATATTATAACAATGCAGTCTTCACTGCTCATTAATATTTGTTTATATTAGTTTTGTGGTGCAGCTAACATGCAGAAAAAAGCAGGAAACGATATCATATGACCTCTGCAGACCCACTTGCCTATGTGTCAAGGTCAATAAATCTCTTAAAAATCAGATAATTTGACACTAAATACTGATTGGTTGAGCCACTTGTAAAATGCAAATGAATGAATACTGTTTTTATTCGTAATTTTTGACAGGGATTTCATGTGAATGACAAAGTTCTTGCAAGTTGGTCTGATTGTCGATTTTATCCTGCTAAAGTCTTGGCCGTCAATAAAGATGGTGAGCTGTTGATGTATTTATTGCTTGAAACAAATGTTACGTAAAGAGATTCTTCTTCAAATTGAAATGTTATGTTTCATTTGTGATTGGAATGTACTAAATTATCCTGCAGCATCCTACACCGTTAAGTTCTATGACGGGGTCATCCAAACAGTCAAAGGAATCCACGTGAAGCCCTTCACCAAAGAGGTTCATTTTCTATTTTTATCCTATTCATGTTGCGGCTCTATTCCGGTGCCCATTTTGGCCTTCACTTCTTTTACTCATTCTCTCATTCTCTCCAATTAGAGTAGAAAGAAACCAACTGACAAAAATGGAGAGAAGTTGATGGTAAAAAAGACAGTAAAGGACAAGAACATGGAGGAGAATGAAATCAGCGGTGATAAACAAGCAGTGGGACAGACTGACCGTGTTCCTGAGGAAGAGGAGGATGAGAACTCGGCCTTGGATGGAGAGGAAGATGAACAGAAGAAAAGCAATGGGAATGGGAAATGCCTTGAAGAGGAAAATATAAGCATAAAGGAGGAAAATACAGAGGGAGAGAGAGTCTTGGAGCAAATAGGGCAACACAACTACAGTAAGTTATTTCTGAAGAGGGGCTCGGGGCCTGAGGAGAGAGAAGAGAAGGCCAGGGTGAAAATGGAGGACTCTGTGGTGTTTGACTTGGGCGTTAACTTTAATGAGGGGATGCCAAAGAGAAATGAGACAGAGGAAGCAGAAGTCCCGGAACAAAAAGAGGAGGAAATTAAAGGACAAGGTCTTCCTCATGACAGAAAGTCACGGAGGCAGCGAATGAGAAGTGCGTACAAAGTTAAATTATTCAAAGTATTTTCCTAGACTGTACTGATTTGTAGCTTGTTTTGCCTCAAAAGTATGAACCGTGTTTCTGTGGCAGTATCAAAACGTTCTGTTTGTTTGAGAACAGAACAAGGCTCCACCAATGGTGTGAGTTTGGGGAGGGGCTCTCTAGTTGACTGATCAGTAGTATGGGGAATATTTGGGAAACATGTTTGAAACATATCATTATTTGCATAAGCGCACATAGTAGAGCTTAAATGATCTATGGGAGGATTCCAAGGAGGCAAACAGGTCTACCTGAGCGTGAGCTGTCGTGAGAGCACATTGGCCGAATATAAATGCCACCTGAGTCGCTGCTGACTCCAGAGGAGGAGATGATGGAAGAGTTGTGACAGGGATGTGAGTGTACGCCACCTTGGTGGTTGATATACGCCACTGTCGCAGTGTTGTCGGATGATTACGTCACTGTTTTCTGCAGTGCTGCTATACCTAAATTAACTAGACTAATAACTACTGATATTTTCAACGGAATGAATCAATACTATATAGAATAAGCTGCACAATGACACCATTTTCTTATTAATGTAAAGCTGCTTTGCCAAAATTTGCATTGTAAAAAGCGCTATATAAATAAAGATGACTTGACTTGACTTGACTTGTCCATCTGAACCGACACTTGCTTGCCCTGAAGCAACTGCCGAAACCGGTACTGGCTCTGCAAACAACTTTAAGCAGTTGAAATGCCACTGCAGTCGAGGTCCCGTCCAGAAGCCAGAGGCTGCGTGTCCGTTGCATACGGCGCCCAAACTCGTTCTAGAGGCATCTGTTGTGACAACACCGTGCCTGGACACTTGTTCCTCGGGCACTCTGGCCCATAGAAAGTTAAGGTCTGACCCAAGGCTGAAAGTTCGGCAACAGGACAGTGTGATGGTCACACGGAGTGCCCATCCTGGGACTCGGCTGTGAAAGGTCTCCTATGCATCAATCCAAGCAGCATTACAAATATTATATGTGGCCTCTGAAAATATTTCAGTGGAACTGCTGTTTCACCCTGAACAAATTCAGAAATTTTCTTTTAAATGAAACAGAAGATTTTCTGGCCCTCCTCCAGGGCAAGGAACATTACCCTCACCATCTCCTGATGGTCCTAGAGCAGCTTCCCTCCAGTCTGGGCCTTAGTGTTGGCCTTAGAGATGGGCTGCGTCGGCTTCCTGTGGGATGCTTGACATTGCGGCCTGTTCAACCAGAGATGGTTTTCCTGAACCATCAAGATAGTCATCGTCTGGCCGAGGGCCTACACCATGACTTTCTTTGCCTGTTCGATTTTCTCTTTTAGGGAAAAATTGCTCTTTTTGACTGAAGTGCCCAGGGGAGAATTGCTGCGCTTATCCATGCACTGCCATGCTGGCAAACACCCCTGAATGCAGCTTTTCTCCAGTCCAGAGAGATCCCAACTTCAATTCTTTTTGAGGATATCTTGGAAAGAGTGATCGCTACTGCAACCACTCGGCTCTGAAGCAAATTTCTGATTGAGTGGATGCGATCAGACATCTTATATACCTGTATGTGCGGGGGATGCAAATTCCACTGGCCATTTTTATAAAACCCACGTGATTGGGGCTCCCAAGTGAGTTCCCATTTGTCAGTCATCAACATAACGTCAACAAAACTTGACTGACAGATAAGGAACTGCACAATTAATCAAAATAAAATTTAAATCGCAATACGGTTCGATGCAATTATCAAATTGCAAAGGCTGTGATTTACTTAAATGTGTGCAGGGGTTTTTTTATGCATGTGAGCATCTTCGTCATCTCGGAGTGTCTTGATTTGCAGTAAATGCTGCTCCACACAAACTGATCTCTTCATCTACTCTGGGTTGATTATAACGTACATTTTGGAACCAAACATGCACCAAACATTTTCTCCAACTTGTAATGAGCAGCGGTTATAAACTGACTGTTTTCAACAAAAGAGCTTTAAGGTCTCTCTCCAGTTTTCCACAGTTTGATGGTTTAGTGCTTACCCTTGAAGACATTAAGACAGCCTTTTTATAAATTCTCAATTTTTAAAAGTTTACAATTGCCATATGCATTTGTCAGAACATTTATACAGCCCTATTATTTGTTGAGGCTTTATTTATTTTAAGTTTATTTTCTCTAGGGAAGAGGAGACTATCAATGGCACGAAGGAGCTCCAAAAAAAGCAAGACTGATTCAGGTTTGACTATTTAAATGTTGCATAAAAATGTGTTTGCTAGTGCCATAATGGTAAATTTCCTCATCATTCATCTCTTTCCTCCAGAAAAAGGTTTTCATAATGATTGCAAGCCCATATGTGCATCCACCAATCAGAGAACTCAAGGAAAAGGACCAGACGCCTTATGTCTGACACAACCATCCAATGACACAGCAGCACCTAAGGCTCAATGCCAATCAGAAACCTTTAAGCCTGCAGGTGAGATTACACCCACCACATCTGTACAACACATATTTACTCAAATAAGACCTGGTTCATTATGATCAATGTTTTTTTTAATTATTTTTATTGAAGCAGTGAGAAAACAAGCCTACCACAACCCCAACCGTTTCAGCAGAGAACCATGTGAGTAATGATCACTACTTAAGGGATAGTTCACCCTAAAATGAAAATTCTGTCATCATTTACTCTCTCTAAAGTTGTTCTAAACCTGTAGGAATTTCTTCCTTTTGCTGAACACAAAAAAAGATATTTTGAAGAATATGGGTAACCAAACAGTTGATGGACCCCATTGACTTCCATAGAATGGAAAAAAAAATCATCAACTGTTTAGTTACACGTATTTTATAGACTATCATCTTTTGTGGTCAGCAAAAGAAAGAAATTCATACAGGTTTAGAACAACTTGAGGGAGAGTAAATGATGAATTTTCATCTTCGGGTGAAGTATCCCTTAATAATGAAATTCACTGAATCATCAGAATGATCTTGAATAAGTGACGATGAATGTAAAATCTACTTATCACAGTATACAGAGTAATCAGAAACCAACCGCCACCGGTGCTCTCTATCAACTTGGACCATAATCTATATAAATGCAGTGCTCCTGGCTGTACGAAGTCTTTCCGTAAAGCAAAACTCCTGCACTATCATATGAAATACTACCATGGAGATGATCGTCTGATGGAACTGGAGCAGATCAGGGCAATGGACAAACAGACCACACTTAATAAACAGGATGGCTCCAAGAAGAGGTGCATTACATCGCATGAGTGTGCGCAGGGGACTGTGAAGAGACGCTCTCTTGCGCCCCCCGTTGTCAGTGCACAGAATTACCAACGATGGCCTTCACTGAAGGACAAGACCAGAGAGAATCAGCTAGACAGCAACACGCATAGATACTTCAACAACGAAAGAGACAGGAGACTTATGGAAATGGGTATGGCTGATGGATAAAATTTATATAGTATTTCAAAGAAAGCATGTGGGCTTAATAGGCTTTAATACATGACATGATTTAACTGAGCTTTGTTTTTTGCATTTTCTAGAAGGTGGGAAAGAGCATGACAAGCTGAAAGAGAAACAGACTAGAGACTTCCTGCGTATAAAGTTGAAGGAAAAGAAAAAGATGAAAAAAACCACATCAGGTAACAAAAAACAGCATTTATTTATAGCTAATGCAATCGGTTCGTGAAGCAATGATTTTTGGGAGATGCACAACAACTGTAACTGTAAGTCTAAAATCTGTATAAAATTATAATAAAAGTAGAAATATAATGATAGAAGTGTAAATTAAGTTATCTAATCTCATAGCAATATTATATAATGTCACATGCTATGCAAAAAATCTTTCATTTTATAATTTAGGAAAGAAAAGAAAACATATTGCTCTGCTATTCAGCCCCTTCCTGTCAATTTATTTTTTCACTGTTAGTACATTCAGCTTTGGTTTCTCCTAATTCAAGTCGTGTTTTGTAATATGTTTCCAGACGAGGATAGCATTTCTGATTGGTCCTCTGACAGCTGTGGGTGGAGTGAAGATGAAATGGGGGCGGATCTGGATGTTATCGCTTCATCTCTCAGCTGTAGCTCTGTTGCCTCGACTACAGGAAGTCAGGAAACTGTCCGCTGTGTGTGTGAAGCGGAGGAGGAAAATGACTTCATGTTGCAGGTGATCTCTAATTTGGCCTGTACAGTACCACTCAAAATTTGGGGTCAGTAAAGAAATGAATACTTCTATTCAACAAGGATGCATTAAATTGACCAAAGGTGACAGTAAAGACATTTATAATGTTACAAAAGTTTTTTTATTTCAAAGAAATGCTTTTATTCATCAAAAAAAAAAAAGAATCCATCACGATTTCGACAAAAATATTAAGCAGCACAACTGTTTTCATCATTGACAATAAGAAATGTTTCTTGAGCACCAAATCAGTATATTAGAAGGATTTCTGAGTGATCATGTGACACTGAAGGCTTTAGATTGTAATATAAATTCTATGTAAATCTAAAATACATTCAAATAGAAATATAATGTAATCATATTTAATAGTATTACTGTTTTTAATGTATTTTAATAAATTACTTTAGAGACTTCTTTCAGAAACATTAAAAAAAATGTATCAACCCCAAACTTTTGAATGGTAATGTATACATCAGTAGAAGATTTGGCTATAAAATTTTCACTAACAACGATCACATTTGTTGCTTTTTCTCTTGCCTCTCAGTGTGAAGAGTGTCTGTACTGGCAGCATGGAACCTGTATGGGCCTCCTGGAAGACAACGTTCCAGAACGATACACTTGCTTCATTTGCCGGGATTCTCCAGGTTTGGAAGTGATGCATGTTTTAGTGTTGATTTCTGAACAAAACCCTAATGTAGTCCTCAGGATGAGTGGCAGTTTGAATAGTTTGACTCAACATTTCGTCAATTCCCCCTCCTCCCGCTGGGAAATTATGGAATTTTGCTGTTTTAAGCTAATTTTGTCTTACCAATGCGTTTGTTTATGTGTATCCAGGGCAGAGCAGAGGTCAGAGACAGAGCCTGCGGTACTGGTATGACAGGGACTGGCTTAGCACTGGCCATATGTACGGCCTCTCTTTCCTAGAGAACTACTCCCATCAGAACGGCAAGAAGATCACAGCCACTCATCAGCTGTTAGGGGACGTTCAGCATGTGGTGGAAGTCCTCAATGGCCTGCAGCTCAAAATCGGTGTGCTACAGTAAGGCCACATTTACACTGCAGGTCTTAATGCCTAATTCCGATTCGCTGATTATATCAGATTTTTTTTTATTAGCAGCTTACATCTTCTTTTAAAAGTGACCCATTTCTGATTTCTGCATATAGTGGTTTATGCACATTACACCCTTGTATCTAATGTTATAGGCTAACACTATAATATATCGTCACTTTTTCTAATCTGCCAATGGCTGAAATAACATTAATATGCCAACTAATGTCTGCAAAAACTTTGTTTACCCTTACCTGTAACGTTAATGTTCTCACATTCCGGCTCTTCACAGACCGCTGAAAATGTGGCATCCACTTCTCTGAAACTATCTAGTATCGCAGGTGGTCGGCTGCTTGGCTTGTCACCTAAAATGCCTTCCATTTTTTTGTTGGATGGGAATGTAATATGGCTACTACCACTTTTGTTGTTGTTGTCTTTGACCACCTGTACTTGCTTTTTAAGCTTTTGATTTAAAGTTGGCACTGTAGCCACAAGCTCTTAAAACTGCGTTTCTTCAAATACGGCTTTGTTTCCCCAAAGGCTCAAAAGTCATAAAAATTCAGCATTACTCTACTGGGTTCAGCCTTTGTCCATTGAAAAGAGTCATGTGATCACAGCTGGTGTTCACCTGATGTCATTTGCCATCGTCATCGCCATCATTTTTTCAGTGACATATGAGTTGCTTTGACAGGGGAATATCCAATCGGTCCGCATGGCAGGTACAAATGCATGTATCCGATTCATATCAGATTCATTTCCACGTACGAATGAGGCCTGAAACTGATCTGAGAATATCGGAGGCCATGTGCTTTTTTCCTGCTTACATGTTCATGGGTAATATCCGATCTGTGTCACATGGGATGAAAAAATCAGAATTGGCTTTAAACCAATGAAAAGAAGAAACCACATGAAAAGAGTGTTATACCACTTTTTCTGCAGGAGCCAGACTCATCCAGACCTCAAGTTGTGGCAGAAGCCGTGGAAGCTGACTGAGAGATCCAGGATGAAAACCATGGCTCTTCCAGGCGCAAGAACAGTTTCTTCATCAGCATCCTCAGAAGCCATTTTGCATAAAGAGCCCTTCTCTACATCCTTCCAGGACTACATTAGCAGTGAGCACTGCTACCAAAAGCCACAAACACTGTACCAAGTATTGGAGCCGAGGCTGGTGCTGAAGACACAGTTCGAGTCGATGTTGGAAAACCGATTGCACAACACTGAGAGAGTGCTGAAAAATGAACAACACTATTATAGAGAGATCCAACCAGCACAAGTGAAGACATCTAGTACTCCGCTGTCCAACCACAGGATGGTGAGGGTCAAATGAGTTTAATAGTATGATTAACACTGTGAAATATAATTATCACGCTCAAATCAAAAGGTCTTGTTGAGCTAACATTTTTAAAGGAATAGTACATCTAAAAGTGAATTCGAATAGAAATGTTGAAGAATGTGGCGTTTTTTTTTTTTCCATATAATGAAAGTGAATGCTGTTAAGAAATAATTAAAAGATATCAGTGGTACAAATGTATGAGGTCCATCAATATTTTAAAATGCATACTGAACATTAAATATCCATATCCATTAAAACACCGCTCATTTAGATCAACAGGTTTGTTGTCAAAATAAAATGACCAGTTTTCAGGTGAACTACTCCTTTAATGATTTACCACAAACTTTAAAAGTATACTTCAAAATATACACATTACTGTTCAAAAGTTTGGAGACAGTAAGATTTTTTTTTATATATAGATTTTATTACTTTCGTTAAGAAATTAAGCAAGGACTCGTTTAAATGGTCAAAAGCAACAGTAAAGACTTTTATAATGTTGCTAAAGTGTTTTTTCTAATCAGTTTTGAACTGTTTTTAAATTGTAATAATAATTCAAGATCTTACTGTTTTATAGTATTTTTTGATTAAATAAATGCAGCCTTTGTGAGTCTAGAGACTTTCAAAAACGATAAAAAAATCTTACCAACCCTAAACTTTTGAACAGTAGTCTAGACTGACCGTTTCATATTGTTTGTGACTGAACGTTAATTACAATGTAAGTAATGAGTGAATGTGACATTGCAGGATGTAGGAGAGGAGCTTGAGGCGGGTGGTGATGGAGGCGGGGTTAAGAGTGGAGCTCAGCCCCAGCAGTGGAGGATCAACCTGTTGGAACATATCGAGAGTGTACAAGAAGAGGTTACTCACAGGATGGACTTCATCGAAAAGGAGCTTGATGGTGTGCCAGAGGGTTTCAGGGGGCTGGATTAATGTTTTGCAATCTTTCATGTGGTGATTTTTATCATGGGGATGCTTCGTAAACATTAAAGCTAATAAATCAAAACTGTTTCCTGTTTCAGTGCTTGAAAACTGGCTGGACTGCACAGGTGAGTTGGAGCCTCCAGAGCCACTGGACCGTCTGCCTGAACTCAAGCAAAGCATCAAACAGCTGCTGAATGAACTGGGAAAGGTGCAGCAGATCGCACTGGCTTGTGCCACATGAGGGCGCCGCGGCATATTTCACTATCATCACAGCACTACCTCAGATTAATACATTCCTATAATGGGCCCCAAAACCAAAGAGCCTAAAGAATAATAGACGGAGAACAAATGTGAAACTGAACAAACTCTTTGTTACAGAGTCTGTGATTCTGACTGTGGACCTGGAATTAAGGCAGAATGTTGCAAAACTTTTATCACCTCACCTATCCTTTTACAGAAAACGTGATCCAGTTCTTTTTCATCCTTTCTGTTCCACTAAAAGGAAACCTATAACAAAATACTTGTGATGTTTGCTAAAAGTCTTTGTCATTTAACAATGCACAGCATGCCATGCACCAATTTCTTAATATGTTTACACTTAAAAAGTCAACGCCACACGTGTACAAATCAATTTTTTTCTTTTCTTGCATAGAAATTTGGTTATTCAAGTAGTAAGTTGTTCATGTTTAATCTAAAAGCCTGCTTGGATAGTCAAAATAAGGATCAGTCCTGCACTGTTCAAAGGCTAGAAACCATTATCCTCTATTTAACAAGTTGGGTGTGAAGTAAAATGTACACAATGAAACAATTGTTTATGTGCTCCATTGTATTTAAAGGATCTTATGCTTAGAAAATTCAAATGTTTTTTGAATAATGCATATTTATTTCTGAACAACTGTGAATTTCATAATTACCACAGTCCTATGTACTCTACTATTCCTTTAAGCTTTGTGCAGTAATGTGCTCCGTGTCATCACTTCATTATGGATTAGCCATAAAATGTTTAGTATATTAACAAAGACTAAACCACGACTGTATGTTTAAAAGCAGAAACCGGAAATACTGAATGCATTTCAGTATTGCAATTCTAATTACTTAATGAAAATTTAAATCTATGCATATTAGCTATTATCTTGATGAACACACACACACACATACACACACATATATATATATATATGTATGTATATATATATACATATATACATACATATATAAATATATATATATATATATATATATATATATATGTGTGTGTGTGTATATATATATATATATAAATACACACATACACACATATATATATGTAAAAAAAATTCTGCCATTATTTACTCGCATGTCTTTTCAATACTGTATGACTGGAAAACGGTATTCCCCTTATGTAATGCTACAAGATTCGCTTGTTTGACATGTTGCCCAGCTGTTGAAACTGGAGACAGTTACAATAAAAGCACTTTGTATGCATATGAGTATACGTGGTCTACAGGTGATTTTCTTTAGTAGAAAAAATATTGCGAAACCAAAGAAAAAGACGTAACTGTCGATAAAGGCGTGACGTAATATCACAGATAACCTCATGGGGGCGATAAATCGCGTGTGAGGGGGTCTTCCAACCGCGTTGAGTGTAATGTGGGTAGCCCTGAAGACCCCGCCCACCGAGTGACATCAAAACACGGCTGGCAGAGACAGCGAGCAGAGAAACGTGCGGACGACGAGCCCTGCCACCAGCCTCCTTTCACTCAAGATTTCTGTGGGGGATTTTTCCTTAGTCAGATCCAAGTATTCCTCAAGACTGATTTGGTGAGTTAAATGCCTGCTTTTAGAACTGAAATAGCACGATTTGCTATAGAAATATGAACAAACATATGACATAATTTAGAGTGATAGTGTTGGGCATCTTCTCCACAGCGACCAATGTAATTCCATTTAAAATGGCTCCATGTTTTTAAACTGCTGCGAGCCACAATAACGTCGATTTCTATCACAACAGCCGCTGAAGAAGACCGAAAAGAAAAAAACACTCACGGTTTTTTTAAATAGAGATCATTTTTTCCTCTTACCTCACACATCCGACACCGACGATGTTGGATCTTGTCGCCAAAAATAGAAACTTTGTACCTCACTTGATGTAATGGTTTGTAATTCAGTGCGTTTTAGTCCATTCGTCGCTGCAGATGTTTCTTAGTTTTCGTAGACGGTTCTTGTTGTGTGTGTGTGTGTGTATATAATGAGGGCCACATCTACATTGTCTTGAAAATGATTTTTTTTTTTTTTTTTTTGTCTACTATATGTATACATTATTTATATATAACAGTTTAAATGAAAAGATGTTGTTGTCATCGTAGTGTATCTGAATTTGTCTGTGGCTAAATTATTTACGTCGGTCTAACTTTGGTTTGCGATTGCATCAAGTTTTCTTTCTCAATTTAAACCTATAAATGTAAAATTTCTATATAAAAAATCTTAGAAGATTAGGAATTCTCGAAGGACGCCGATGTATCAAAGACGTACAGTAAATGATGGATTTGGGGCTAGTTTCAGTTATATGTGAGACAACTTCCGGCATGACACAAATGACATTGTCCTCGGTCACCTGCTCATGGGAAGGTCGCAGTGCTGATGATGTGAACTCCATGTGCTCGCAGGTGTGCTGTTTAGCACACTCAGACAGTGTGGTAGTGCACTACACGCTGTTGACACAATAAGCAAACAACACTAACCTGTTGGTATCATCAACAAAGGACTCCAAAGTAATCCCTCACTGTCTTTTTGCTGAAATCTGTTTGTCGTACATACATTGTTGTTTTAGTACACAGTATTTCTGTTAGTCAGTTGGATTCAAGACAAAGCTTTAACGCATCTTTATGCTGCTGTTGTAAATTTCCGTAGAAATCCAATGAAACTGCCATTCCACATGGGAAATTTCACATTTTGTTGGGTATAATTAATAATGCTACGCTGAACCTCCAGAATTGCTGGTGGAAAGCTAGTTATCCATGTCTTTTATTGTCAATGAAAAGTTTGTGGCTGAGTTAACCCCTTTTTAGTGCATTAACACCCCCAAAATAAGTGAATCACACAAGATTGGTGCACATATGTGAATCAGGATTTTCGGATTTCTAGCTTTGCAGTGAATGTTTTAACATTTACATTTAGCAGACGCTTTTATCCAAAGCAACTTACAAGTGAGGCAATTCGGGCTTAGGTGCCTTGCTCAAGGGCACCCTAGCCATGGTATCATTATGGTATCATCATGGTATTTATTCACAATCCCCACTTTCAATTCCTGCTGGCGTGGGAATCGAACCAACCACCTTCAGGTTAAAAGCCCAACTCCCTCACCATTAGGCCACGACTACCCTATACCCTTTAACTCATTTTACTTATTTTAAAAAAATGTATAATCAATGTTAATCATTAATTTAACATTTAAACATCCCTAAAAAGAAGTATATTTGTATATGCAGAGTGAGAGATTTGGTCTGCAGGTTTGCACGTAGAGATGGATGGATGTCAGGGAATCCTGGGACTCTTGGGAGCTGCAAGCTTTAATTAAGCTATGCTCTGTTCAATTGAGTGTGCTCCCAATCTCTATAACCCTTCTTATCAGGACTGTAGACCAGCACGAGGGCCAATGAGTATTGCCCACAGTGCTATACAGAGAAAAAAAGAAGACACTTCATCTTAAACTGGCTGTTCTGAATGTGTCTGATCTTATTTGAATGTAAAATATCCTATTTTGGTGTGTGTTAGTGACAGATGAGGCATGTATCAGTGTGTAGAGTAGAGCGAGTGCTAATTACACATTCCCCCTATTTCACACAGACAAGGTCCCAGATTAAAATGCATGTTTGAGATATTTTAAGTGAAAGCAACTTACACTGACATATCTTAAAATATGTCAGTGTCATTGTTTTGTCTCAATATGCACACCAGTAATGTTTTTTTCTAAGGTATATCTATGAAAGCTACTAAAATGCCCTAATTGACCCTTCGCAAAGATCCGCCCCCTTTAGTTAATGTTGCTGTGTCCGACATCCCATGCGCTCTCACGCCACACATCATGTTCTCACGCAGTAAAAAATACATCGCGGAGCAAACGAAGACACTGACAACGCGTCGACAGACAAGACAGAGCAGGTTACTTTTGATATGAAGCAGTTTCATATTTAAAATATTGTAATTTTGTAAAGAACTTTAAACAATAAATACCGTATAGTGGCTCTTTAATGTGTCGTCACAGATCGCTGTAGCTCCTCAGTTAAAACGGCTCGTGAACCAACAATCTCTTCATACTAGTTCATTTATAGCATCAAATAAACATGAATGAACATCAGAAGGTATGTTGTTTCAAGCGTGGAAAGATGTGAGTACTCAAAATTTTTCAAGTTCACCAACGTTAATCTACTAACTCCCCTGACTGCTTTGTTGGACAAAATAGCGGATTCAGGGGTATGATTGGTTAGATCGCCTGTCAATCAAACTGTCGGCGAAGGGTCAATTGAACTGTCTGTGAAACCGGGCCACAGTATGAGTATCGTTCACCCAAAAATGAAAGTTGTGTCATTATTTAGTCAACCACATGTCGATCCAAACCCATATGGTTTTATATTTTTATTACATTTTGAAAAATCTTTATGCTGCACTTTGCTATACAAAGCTCACACTGCTATTCCTTTAAATAAACTAAGCAGTACATGTCTACTCTCCCTCATAGCATCCTCTGTAAAGCAGCTGCTGCAGATGGAGCGGTATCACAGTTGTCAGGCTGTTGCGTGTGTCGTGAGGACAGATTTCGAGCAGGTCCTCAGATCGTCCCTCACTGCAGGGATTTGCAAGTCTGCAAGACCGAAGGGACACCCTGTAATACTTAATGCGCTATTTGAATTCAGATTGTGCTTCACCAGACATAATTTACCATATAAAACTGGCTTTAATGTACATATTTTTCTTCGTAATGGGTTTATCTAAAATCTAAGAGATTTGGTTAAGTACATTTGTCGTTTCATGTAATTGCCGTTTTTTAGCAAAAAATACAACTTTTATTTTCATCGTGATGGAGAATGATAACCATTTCCATGTACTATGATATTCACAGAATCGTTCTAAATTTCGGGGTCAGTACGATTTTTTTTTCTTTTAAATTAATACTTTTAATGATGGATTAAATTGTTCAAAAAATGCATACAGTAAAGGTGTGTAATGGTACAGAAGTTTCAAATAAATGCTGTTATTTTGATCTTTGTGTTCAGCAAAGAAAAAAAGTATCATATTTTCCACAAAAATATTAAGCACCATAACTGTCGGTAACTCTTTAAAATAAGGTTCATTGGTTAATGTGTTAACTAACATGAACTAACCATGAGCAATACATTTGTTACTGTATTTACTAATCTTCGTTAATGTTAGTTAATGAAAATAAAGTTGTTTGTTGTTTGTTCATGTTAGTTCACAGTGCATTAATGCTAACAAGATTTTAATAATGTATTGGTGAATGTTGAAATGAATATTAACAAAGATTAATAAATGCTGTATAAGTGTATAAGTGAGCCATTGTTAGTTCATGTTAACTAATGTATATAACTAATGTTAAGTAATGAACATTATTTAAAGTGTTTTAAAGTGTTTTCAACATTGATAATAATAATAAGAAGAAGAAGAAGAAATGTTTCTTGAGCACCAGATCAGCATGATTTCTGAAGGATCATGTGACATTAAAGTCAAGTCAAGTCACCTTTACTTATAGCGCTTTTTACAATACAATTTGTGGCAAAGTAGCTTTACAGTAATAATTGGAAAATAATTAAAGACTGGAGTAATGATCCTGAAAATTTAGTGTTGTCATCACAGGAATAAATTGCATTTCAAAATATAATGATATAGAAAATTTTAATACTATTTCGCAATAATACCATTTTTACCGTATTTCTGATCAAATAAATGCAGCCTTTTCTTTCAGAACATTATTTTACAGACCCCTACTATTGAACAGTCATGTACATAGTATTCCAGCTTCTCTCAAACAAAAGCGTTGTAAAACATTGCTACTGTTTTGCCTTAAAATTATTTTGTTTAATTTGGTTTCAAAATAAGCTGGTTTACTGAAAAACAAGTGGGTTGTTTACATACTGTAATTGCTGCATAGCGAATGGCAACTATGATGCTCTGGAGCTTTTGTTCCCGTGCGTGTGCTTCAAGTGCGGTCTAGTGGGGAGAAAGCGGAGAATACAAACATCAAATGTCTGACTTGTTTAGTGATTCAGTTGTAGGATTTTAAGGGCTTTCAGTAGATCAATTGCATTGCACTGCTCTCTCCCCGTTTTAACCTATGCTGTGAAGCTGGTTTCGACATATGGCGGCCATTGTTATCATGGCTGTCTGAAGATTTGTGAGAGTTTCCTTTGACCTTAATTTATAGATTCTGCTGTTGCTCCGTGGTGCACTTGCTTTTTTCTCATTTTCAGATGTGCATCTTGTTCATCAGCTCAAACCCATCTAATATCTCACACACAAAAGGCGAATCATCCCGGTGCTGCATCTCTGAGCTCATTTAATCAATTTCACTAGTTTGATGTTTGTCTTATTAACATTAAAGGTCATTTGCTCTGGCCTGTCAAACAGGCCTTGTGGGTTTCATGTGGTTGTCCTGGACCGTAGCCAGCCCACTAAACCTGTGTCTTTGGTTTTGTGCCATGCCTTTTCTGTCTCCCATCGTTCCCTCCTCCCATTTTCACCTTGACAGCTGCGCTTCTGCCTGATGGCTCAATATCAGGCTGGCCTGCTGCGATGTCTCAGTCTATTCCATCAAAATGATCATCAGATTTCACACTGACCCAGCAATTTTTTCAGATCACAGTAGAGACTCTTTATTTGCTCAGTGTGTCTTCATGCAGCTCTTGAATTTTAATCTTGAGCAGTAGTTTGCACTGGATCCCTAAGGGTTGCGCCTCTTAAAAGTAAAACATATAACATTCCTTTTTGTAAGAACAACAATATTCTGCTTTTGCAAGTTTTCTTTTTTTTTTTTTTTTTTCTTTGCATGAGCCTCAATGAAACAGTTCATTGTCTCTAGCATTTATACCCTGAAATGCCTGGTATGTTATTAATAATAAACATTGTAAAATAAACTACCTTTTAAAAGTTTGATGTCAGTAAGATTTGAATGCATTGAATTGATCAAATGTGACAGATATTTATAATTAAAAATAAAAATTTGTCAAAAAATCCTGTTTACACAAAAACATTAAGAAGCACAACTGCTTTCAACATAGTATTTTTAAAGCTCCCAATCAGCATATTAGAATTATTTCTGAAGGATCAGGTGACACTGAAGACTGGAATAATTGTTGATAAGAATTCAGCTTTGCCTCTACAGGAATAAATTACATTACAAAATGTATTACAATAGAAAAGACTTCTTTTAAACTGTAATATTTAACAATATTACTATTGTTACTGTATTTTTGATTAAAAAAAACGCAGCCTTGGTGAAAAAAACAAACAAAAAAATCCTTATATCAACCCCAACGTTAAAATCTTTTGAGCCTTAATGTATGTGGTAAAACATTAATCCCCTTTAACCACCTGTTTTTAATTTTGGACTCTAATCCAATCCATCAAATCAACTCCTGATGAAGTCTCTCCCTACACTGTAAAAAAACTGTTTTCTTGATTTGTTATCACAACATTTTTTCTTTTGTCAAATCAACTTTGATAATTAAGTGGTTCAGATAACATAATATTTTGAGTACCTGTTGATTAAATCAATCGCCTTCATTGTATTAACTAAAATTTTTAGTTTCAATGAACTCCAAATTTTAAGGCAACCAGGTAATTTACTTTAAGTTAAACCAACAACTCTTTTTTTTTTTTTTCTCAGTTGATGAGTATCCTGTTTAACTCTGAAATGCAAATTAACACATCAGTCAAAGACCTTCAGCATTTAAAAAAAAAAACCAGTTTGTATATTTAGAATTTAGCCATTCAGATAATTTTTCAAGCATATACGGTGGCCGCCACTCTGAAATGCATCAGATTGCTGAAATAAAATGCGTATTACATTTACTTTACGGGTATTAGATACATTTAAGGTAGAAGTAAAGAGTCATAGGATGTTGTTCAGATGAAATCTGACTCGGAGCACTTCCCCTGGAAGTGGAAGTGCCCTCGGAGCACTTCCTCTTAAATACATTTAGCCCAAGCTCCACATGCTACACGTTTAGATTATATTTATGGCTTTGTGAGCTGTTGCAGAAAGCCATTTACACAGCTCACATCTTGTCTAGACAGGTTGTAAATTTATTTTCTGTCATTTATCAAACCAGATTAATTTGTTGACATCCATCTAATGCACCCCATGCTTTGCTTTGTGCATCTCTGGGGGATCTGGCACCCTTACGAGCAATTGCCTTGTCGATTATTGATTACCTCATTTTTGAGATAAAAAGTAAATGGAAATGTTGAATGTAAATTATATAATGTGCACAGCATATGTTTTAGATCTGAAATCAAATTTGACCATCTGCTTGTTTGAAGGATTTAGTCTTGCATTGTAATTTAGCCTACTTTAAATCCTCCTGCTTTCGGTACAAAAACTGAGGCCAAGAATTCAATCACATCCCTTCAAAGCCTCTGCAGCATTGTGCATGGCAGATCGACTGCAGAGCCGGATGCATTCTGTGATAGGATTGTTTTGGTGTCACATATGATATACCCTAATAAACCTGACTAAAACTTCCTGCTTTTTACTGGGGTATTCCTTGTGCTGTCTGCACAATACCATCAGTATGCTCATTTCCCCTATTTTTGCATTTAGATTTTCCTTGCCATCATCTAATGATGATCTTTAAAAACAAGTTATTCTTTAAAAACACTAATAATTTTTCATTATCAGTTGTCGCCATAATCTGAAAATAATTGTCAGTATTGGCCAGAACTTTAAAAATCAGTGCATCCCTATATATATATATATATATATATATATATATATATATATATATATATGACACATGTATTATACAAACACAAACTTTTATGTTAGGTTTGATCAATTTGACAGCACTAATGGGAAGCATAAGATGCTTAATGATGCCAACTAATAACTAATAAGCGTTAAATCAATCCAGTGAGTGGCTGTCTGTTCTTATACGGCTAAATACTGTGACCCTTCAAGAATAATGCACTCCTTTCAAAGTGTTCTGGGAATTCTAAGAAACGATAGTTTGCACTATGTGATTGTATGAAAAGACATGCAAGTATCCTCAAATACCCTTGTGTGTATGCAAGTCCTTGTTTCTTTAAAAATGACAGCAAGGAAGCGCTTAATGTATCAGGCAAAAGCCCAAGTATGATGGATGCGATGCTGGGAGTCTGTGACAGTTTGCGTCAGAATGCAGGGTGTCCCTCATTGTATGAAAAGAGAGAGAGAGATGGAAATCCTTTTTTGGCAGAGAGTCTACTGCATTGGCTGCACTCTGCCACCACGAGAGTTTTATAATAGAGCGTGCACATCACCCTGTCACGTACACAACTGCTTAGACGAGGGGTTTCCCTTAATTCAGTTATAGCGATTGAGGGAGCCACAGAGATGGAGACAAAAGCAGGGAGTAAAGGGTGAGTGGGAACAAACAAGCTGCCTTCAGAATGGAAAATTTAAAAACCTTTTCGAGTAATGACTTTTCTGAAGCATTCTATGTATCATGTTTTCCTTTAACAATACATAGAATCAATCGATTTCAAAATTAATAGTTTTAATTTTGATCCTTTGCTTTGCATTTTATGTATGTTAATGTGATCTATTTTGTTATGTGTTATGATAAAGTGGGTTTCATCTTTAATCTTAATGTTATATTAATTTTCGTTGTCATTTGAAGTACTTAGAGTTGTAGTAATGTATTTTCCCCCCATTTTTGGTAACACTTAAAGCCTTTAAAGTATAACCGTTATAATACTTATCTATTACTTGTTTTGAACACACCTTTAGAAGGTATAATGCATATATTGCCAATTATTAATGCAAATACATAACAAACAACCAATTTCAGATGTAACAAAGAATCTGAAAATATTATAATGCATTTAATTTTGTTTACAATTAGTTATGAAAGGATATAAGGCAATATAGTGTGCATTATGAATACCTTTTATAATGCATTATACATAATGACACTTTTTCGCTATGATTTCTTACATCTTTGTTACTCATTATTTAATATGAGTGCCAAAAGTTAAAATATTGAAATGCAAAATTACAAATTATCAAGTTAAATAGGTCTAATCTAAAAATGTAATTTATTGAATTAAACATTTTGTAATATTTATAATATGTATGAAAAAGGCACTGTATAATGTCTTACTCAAGATCTAAAAATCGGATATTGTATGGGTATAGAACATCTTTATGTAATTAAAATTAAATTATATTTGTAATATCTGATAAACAAATTAATAAATAAATAATAAAATGAAATATTAAATGTAAATAATAAATACTAAACACCACATTGTAGCCATTATACATGTGTACTTCATTAATAAACATGCATCTTGATGACAGCTAGTGATTAATAATTAACTAAATATAATATAAATAAAGCAGGAATGAGGATCTAGTTTATGGTCGATTTGAAGTTTGAATTCCGTCTCATCTTTGCCCTCAAGTATTCCCCATTGTTGTTCCTTACTCATAATGATCCTATATCTGCCTCTCTTACCTGGTATGAATCTCCTTGTAATTCCTTTTCCAAATCGCCAGGTTTACGGAATAAGGAATAATCTAGAGCTGAGCATGTCACACCGCCTTAAACAGAATTACGCTGCTGTGGTGAAGATTAAAGCTAGAACGAGCTAAACGTAGCCGTGAGCTGATGAGCTCAAACAATGCAGGAATTTTGTGACCTTAATTGGGTTATTTAATTTTGGTCTGTTGCCATGAGAAACAATTACAAATCATTCAAACAGACATTTTTGTTCTTTAGAAAACGAGTGACCTATAACATGAGCGCAATTTTCAGTTTTAGCGTGGGCTGATTGCACTCAAAAAATCATTTTCATTATTAGTATTTTAGTCTCATTTTATTGAAAAAATATTTAAATATCTTTAAAACAAGATGGATACTTTTTAAATGAAAATTGTGGACGATAATAACTTTGTTACACTATTGGAAAATGTAAAAAAAAAAAATTGTCTTGTTTTAGAACAAAGTTTTTCCACATGTTTTTCAGTGGGTTAAGAAAAATAAACCGTCTTCTCAAGTGTGTTTATCTTGTTTTTAAAAGATATTTAGTTATTTTTACAGAAGACAACATTTCACCAAAGTTTCTTGAATGAAGAAGGTTTTTAAAATCAGTTGTGTGACACGAACTGGACAGAACTCGACCTCTGCAGGAGAGAAGGCACAACCATCTGTCCACATCTGTGGACGCTTACTGACCGACTGTTGACTCACAGGATGTTTATAGCTTCAAGGTGAAAAAGAGGGAGCGAGAGATGGACAGAGAAGAGTGGGAGTGTTTATGTGATAACCATCGGTCATTCAGCTGTGTTTTCTAAAGGCATTCGTGCCTTTTCACTTAGTCTATGGTTATCTAAATGTGCGGAGAATTTCCAGAAGTCCTCCCACCAAAAAAAACGATCAAATCACCATGTGAAGACATCCGTCATTGTTATATATTATTTCTAAAAATGCTATAAATTATTGTATAATGTTGTAGTGCCAAATAATGTCTTCAGTATGATTATTAAAAAATATTCATATCAAATAAATATTAAAATTGATAAATGAGTTTATTTGATATTATTACTGAATGATATTATTGAATAATAACAAATTAAAATAAAAAGACATAAGTTACATGCACCTTAAAATCAAAATGATATACTAAATGATCATCTTTATATGGTCTTATTGTGTATGATTTCTAAATAAACTTCCTTTAAGAATTAGAGATAACTGGGAAACCACCTCAAGGGTATTCAAGGTGTGTGTGTGTGTGTGTGTGTACAGGTTTGACTATACTTGTGAGGGTCAAATGTCCTCACTTAATAGTGAAAAATTATGACGACAACCGACTAGTGAGGACATTTTAAAATGCGTTTTTATTAAAATTTAGTGTTTTGCACACGTTTCTGTGAGGTTTATGTTTAGCGGTTGGGTTTGGCGATAGAAACTATCATTATGTCTTTTTTAATATAGTGAAACAAATGTGTGTGGGCTGAAGTATCCTAGATAGGTGACTTATTAACTGGGTGTGTGGAGAGGCTTGTTGAGGCTAAAAGTTAACATTTGTAGACCGTTTATCTGTGAAATTGATTCAGCAATGCACTATAGCAAAATCGCCATCTGACTCCTTGCTCTCATCATTTTTTCTGGTATTTTCTTTTCGCAGCTGTGTATACACATTTTGGCTGAAAATCTCTGAAATAGGAAGCTGGAACCCTGGGAAGTGTTTTTACATGAGTCACATTTCTTCGGACGGCACGGTTATGCAATACACATGGGAAGATTGCGCATCAGGATTTTTGCTGTAGGTTTTTACCTACATTAGATTTTTCATCTATACTCAGAAAAAGCCCTGATTTGATGTCAGAAATATAATATATACAGAACTGTGGGTGTCTGTGAATCTCGGTTAATGCCTCGGTCTGCTGTTCTGAGTCTTCATTACTCCTTCCCGTCCCTTTGGGAGCCCTCTCTGAAAATAAACATCAGCCCTTTTGTCTCTATGGCAACAGTTTTACACTTCACTGAATGCTCAACTAGAGTGGACGGAAGCTGAAAATGACATTGATTGTGGTTTGATGGTTTGGCGATCAAGTTAACTCGGGTTAGTGAAACAAGTTAAATCTTATTGATATGAAGTCTTGACACTGATCTTGGTAGTGTGTACAGGGAGTGCAGAATTATTAGGCAAGTTGTATTTTTGAGGATTAATTTTATTATTGAACAACAACCATGTTCTCAATGAACACAAAAAACTCATTAATATCAAAGCTGAATATTTTTGGAAGTTTTAGTTTTTAGTTTTAGCTATTTTAGGGGGATATCTGTGTGTGCAGGTGACTATTACTGTGCATAATTATTAGGCACCTTAACAAAAAACAAATTTATACCCATTTCAATTATTTATTTTTACCAGTGAAACCAATATAACATCTCAACATTCACAAATATACATTTCTGACATTCAAAAACCAAACAAAAACAAATCAGTGACCAATATAGCCACCTTTCTTTGCAAGGACACTCAAAAGCCTGCCATCCATGGATTCTGTCAGTGTTTTGATCTGTTCACCATCAACATTGCGTGCAGCAGCAACCACAGCCTCCCAGACACTGTTCAGAGAGGTGTACTGTTTTCCCTCCTTGTAAATCGCACATTTGATGATGGACCACAGGTTCTCATTGGGGTTCAGATCAGGTGAACAAGGAGGCCATATCATTAGATTTTCTTCTTTTATAGCCTTTCTTGCCAGCCACGCTGTGGAGTACTTGGACGCGTGTGATGGAGCATTGTCCTGCATGAAAATCATGTTTTTCTTGAAGGATGTAGACTTCTTCCTGTACCACTGCTTGAAGAAGGTGTCTTCCAGAAACTGGCAGTAGGACTGGGAGTTGAGCTTGACTCCATCCTCAACCCGAAAAGGCCCCACAAGCTCATCTTTGATGATATCAGCCCAAACCAGTACTCCACCTCCACCTTGCTGGCGTCTGAGTCGGACTGGAGCTCTCTGCCCTTTACCAATCCAGCCACGGGCCCATCCAAGACTCACTCTCATTTCATCAGTCCATAAAACCTTAGAAAAATCAGTCTTGAGATATTTCTTGGCCCAGTCTTGACGTTTCAGCTTGTGTGTCTTGTTCAGTGGTGGTCGACTTTCTGCCTTTCTTACCTTGGCCATGTCTCTGAGTATTGCACACCTTGTGCTTTTGGGCACTCCAGTGATGTTGCAGCTCTGAAATATGGCCAAACTGGTGGCAAGTGGCATCTTGGCAGCTGCACGCTTGACTTTTCTCAGTTCACGGGCAGTTATTTTGCGCCTTGGTTTTTCCATACGCTTCTTGCGACCCTGTTGACTATTTTGAATGAAACGCTTGATTGTTCGATGATCACGCTTCAGAAGCTTGGCTATTTTAAGACTTCTGCATCCCTCTGCAATATATCTCACTATTTTTGACTTTTCTGAGCCTGTCAAGTCCTTCTTTTGACCCATTTTGCCAAAGGAAAGGAAGTTGCCTAATAATTATGCACACCTGATATAGGGTGTTGATGTCATTAGACCACACCCCTTCTCATTACAGAGATGCACATCACCTAATATGCTTAATTGGTAGTAGGCTTTCCAGCCTATACAGCTTGGAGTAAGACAACATGCATAACGAGGATGATGTGGTCAAAATACTCATTTGCCTAATAATTCTGCACTCCCTGTATATATATATATATTTTTTAAAGTATGAATCTGCTTGATAATTCCAGCCGGAGCCTTTCAGCTCGCTCTGAGGATTACAATCAGCGGTCATGATTGCAGTTTGGCCTTTGCCCTCAGCTCAGATTCGTCTGCGCAGAAGCTTCGTGGACTTTGTGGCAAATCTTTGGCATGCTGAACATTTGTTGTTTTCTTTTTGTGTCACTCACTCCTTTTCTAAATATTATTTAATGCCCTTCATCCGGATTTGCTGCTGGGATTGTGGAGGAGATTTCCACCCCCTAAGCTTTCAAATCTTAATATGGGCTAGTAGTTTTCTCGCTTTTTACGTAATGGAAGTTTGATTTCATGCTGCTCTGCTATTTCATTGATGAAAGGTACTGGGCACAAGGGAAGCTGCCATAACTTTTTAAACCATTTTTGAACTGCATTTTTCTCATTGTACACGCAGCTTTTTATGAGCGCATTTTATTTGACAGATCAGTTTAAAAGAAACTAGTGAGGCAAAAAGTTGTTTTGAAAATTGTTACAGAATGTAAAAAAAAAAAATAATATATATATATATATATATTTATATTTATTTATATATATATATATACACACACACACACACACACACACACTCACACATGTTTGTTTTGCTATCAAATATCAAAGTGAGGACATTCCATAGGCGAAATGGTTGTTATACTGTACAAACTGTACATTCTATCCCCCTACACTAACACTTCTCCTAAACCTACCCATCACAGAAAACATTCTACATTTTTACATTTTAATAAAACATTGTTTAGTATGTTTTTAAAGCTATTTGAAATATGAGTACGTATGAAATTTCCTCATATTTCACGTTTAAGTTGTAATACCAGTGTCATACCCATGTCATACACATTTGTGTCCTCATAAATCACAAAAACATGCACATACACATTATTTTTATATATATATAAACACCTTATATACACTACTGTATAATATTGTTTTTTTATTTAAGAAATGTATCTTTTCTTCTTTACTGTCATTCAGCAGTAATGGATTACATTTATCAAAAGAGACCAAAATGACATTTATAATGTAAAAAAGTTTTATTCAACTGTTCTTTTGAACTTTCTATTCATCAACATTAATAATATAAAGAAATCTTTCCAGAACACCAAATCAACATATTAGAATGATTTCTGAAGATCAAAAAATTCAGTTGAAAACAGTTGTTTAAAAATGTAATGCTTTTCACATTACTGTTTTTACTGTATTTTTGATCAAATACATGCAGCTTTAAAAAAATATATATTAAAAACCTTGCTGTTTCTAAATTAAGTACTAGTGTATTCTGATCAATTCTAACCAAAAACCTTCTTTTAAAATGTTTTAAAACCCATAAACTGCATGTCGTCATATCACATCTGGAAGGTGTTACAATTGAAGTAGCCAGTCACGTTTGGACCCGTCCCAAGGTCAGGAAGATCAAAATGACTGTGACAATAGACAGATGAGGCTAGTGGAAGTGGGTTAAGCCACGTCAGCATGTCATTGCACCGTACAGCACGAGCTCAGCAGATCTCTATATAGGCACATCGCACATCATTCATACTGAATGTCACATTTTTGTTGCATCTAGATCAGTATTTGATCATACATCATATTTTTGTTGGTCTCACCTTGAGCAGACATTGAAAAAAACATAAGGTGGGGCTTCATTTGCATAGTCACTCATTAGCAACCAGCGCAAACAGAAGGGACTCAAATGCGGAACAATTTGTGTGATCATTCCTGTCTCAATCCTAGTAATGAATACAAGAAGTGATTATACAGGAAGAATGATTTCAGAACTGATCCTTGCATAAAACGTAGCCTTCAGAATATTAATCGCAGATCAAAATCATGCAACATTAACTAGCTAGCAGACTGTAGACTTGCTTCAAAACATCCCTGTTCCCAAGGCAATGGAAAAGAGCAGATTTAACTGTAGAGACATTCCCTTCGGCTCTCAGCTTTTATTACTGTTTACCAAGAATGTGTAACTAAAGGCTGTTGTGGGCTGATACCCAATCTCAGGTCTGCCAGGTTAATTAAAAATAAAAAGGTGAGTACACTTTCGCTTGATTACAGGGGTGGAAATTATTAGAACTCTGTAAGTACATCACAAAGCATGTTTTATTAACAGAAATTTAATACAAATCCTCTGTGTTGACTCGGATGAAGTGTGCTACAAATGTGACGTTTGTCTGGTAATGTTGAACTTTGTTAGATTTGCTTGCATTCAGCTGAAACGGATAGTGTGCACATTGTTTTTTTTAATTAACATTAATAAGAAACAGTGTTGATCATGTATTGTTTCATGAATGTGCTTTTTTTCTTTTTGTAGTACAGACAGACACAGAGATGGATGAGTTACAAGATGTTCAGCTGACCGAGATCAAGCCCCTGCTGACCTACAAGGTGAGATAGACATATCAGAAACATCCTACTCACACACAGACACACACTCTAGTTTAATGTATACACATTGATAAACAAGCTATAGCTTACTGTATCTTTTACTAGTGATATCTTGGTCAGCTTTTCATGACAAAGACCTCTTTTGTCTTGTACATACCCTGTATTTATAGAGGCTCTCAGTCAAAAGGTTTGATACACCTAACTCTTATTATTCTAATTTTATTTTTTAATTACATTTTATAATAATAGTAAAACCAGCAACTGATTGTAAAATGATAGTAAAGCCATCAAATAATTGTGAAAAGACAAGGTCCCTGTCTGACAAATGCCCTCCAGACAAGGTCCTTGTCGGAAAAAAGACAAATGCCCTTTGAAAGGCTTTCCACTTCGGGAGTTGGTTTGAGACGCAACTGACTGAACAAGTGTAAATGCATCTGGTTGTTGAAGTTTTTGATTTTTTTTATCAAAAATGCTGTCTCAAAATACTCCACAGATCATTTATTATAGCTTGTCAAATTTGCGCCTAATTGGATGTGTGTCCCTTTAAATGCAAATGAGCTGCTGCTCCCAACCCCCTTTCCAGAAGAGGGTGACACTTTTAACAGCTCTCGCTTCAGTTGCGCAACAACAACACAACTAAAGAATCTCACACAGCCAAAATAACAATTGTCGGTTCCGGTGTTCAGCCTTACATTGTTCACACCAGAGTCGGACACTGATGGAGAGACAACTTTTAGAATACAACTGGACGTTTTTGAATGGTTGGTGGATAAATTTATGTAGCTACTGTGGAGTTGATTCAACTTGTCGAGTGGCATGTGCCATTGTTAATCTTTTGCGCCAATCCAGTGTTGAATTGACCCTCGTTTATGAAGCACTCTACTACATGGCCTCACCCTCTTTGTTGCATGTTTATGTAAATTTTGGGGTTTGTGATGTCACCCAGGAAGAAGCTTGTTGCAGTCCTTAAAAAGTGTTTCTGTAAAAGAAAATGCCTCCCTTTGCATTGAACATTGAGCATCGTAACTTTGCAGATGTTGTTTATGCTCAAGTAGCAACATTACACACTAACTAAAGTTAAAAAGAGAAATCATAATTAAGGACCCTTTAAATGTTGACCAATTCTTGACCAAAATAATAAAAAACAATAATAGCTGGAAATGATACAACTCCAACTCATTCCAACAACATTCCTAAAGTCATCCTCTCAATTTTTACAAAATCGTTTATTATAAATCTTATATGCCTTATTAGTCAGCTAGATTTCTAGTTTAATTAAGCAGAATTTGCAACCAGACTTTGAGCCATTGCCGATATATACTTTATGTGTACATAAATGAGCAAGATCTAACACAATATAAAGCCTATAGACACAGCAGAACTCACCAGTTTCACGCCGTAATGCATAGTGATGCTCGCACACACATGCCAAGTCTCACCACTCATGTATTGCACATGAAAACAGATTCATACTCGTCTTCCCTCCACAGCTCATCACGTTAGAGATGTTGTCCTGTAGCTAAAGCAAAGTTCCGCTCAACCCTTGCGTTTTTCTTCATCAAACTGAATAATTCATGTGAGAGTTACTGTAGCAAGTGAAAACAAATGGAGATGGAAAAGGGATGGATGGGGTGGAATATTAGTGAAATGGTTTAAGCAAGAGAAAAAGTGGAATAGGATAGGAAAAGATAATGAAAGGGCAGATGGGGTTGAGGTGCCAAAGCATTCTGTAGAAATGAAGGATATTTCAGTCTGTTCCAGAATCATTTTTTTTTTTTTCCCTGCAGCCCCTGTTGGTAGAAATTTTCATCACGGCATCCTGGGGTTTGTCGGTTTAAATCTTGCCATTCGTTTGTGCAACGCAGCGTCCATATAAACGCTAAAAATAGAAATGTAAATGTCATACACCCATTAGCAGTAAGCAAGGCCGCCATTATAATTCAAGAGGCAAGGGACAAATGTTTTATGGGTGGTTCTTCTCTCCCTTGGAACTAATGAATGGGCTAAACCATTGAGCAGCCATAGGTTTAAAAACATGAAATAATAAAAGAATTTAAAAAGTGTCGAATTTGACAATACCGGTTGAAAACTATTTAGTTTTATTTGGATTGAGAGCCCATAATTTTGTTTCCTTCAGGTTTTTAACAGTTCACAAATGGTGGTTTGAAAAAAACTTATTTGCAATATTTATCATTTTTACACACAATTTATAGTATATTGTTATTATTTTCATTAAATTTCCTGGTGGGTGTTATTAGTTTTGTCCTGAAATACAAATAATTATGCATTTTTTTTCAACAGTTCATGATTGGATGTCAAGTTCCATAAAACACCAAAAAATGCTTCATAAAAGTGTTCTAAAAATCACTTATCATGCACAAACTCCAATTCTTAGTTTTCTACTTTTGTGTACCACTAAAAAAATATCAGCATAGAGGGCTTTAGAAAGACATAATGGTTAGTTAATTATGACAGAATTGTTTTTTTAAGTGCGTAAACTGTAGACACTCACCGACCTCTCACTCCATCTAGTGGTCTCAATATAAAGAGCAGCGGTGGCTGGGAGACAATAATTGAGGATATGATCAATATTTAACATTGTTAGACTTTATCTTATGCAAGTCAGTGAGTAAGGATTAATAAAATATGATCTCTTTTTCCTACAGAACTCTCAAAACTTCCAAGACTTTGACTGTCAGGTAAGACATCTTATCTTACATGCATTTCATTAGTTGATGAGATAAAAGACAATTTTGTCTCTTAGATGCTCATTAAAGGTTTGTGTGAAAAAACAGACAAGTGGTGTGATATGAATATTTTAGGGTGTTCAACCTTCACATTTTAATATCAAAGGTGTTATTTTGGGAAAACATTCTATTTTGATGTTGAAATAAGCCTCTCTGGAGGATATGAATATATGAATACGTGCTTTTATGATACTGTGTCTGTTCAAACTTTGTCACACTAGAACAGCAAATCAGCTCTGACAGGCATAAATTGATTTTGTGTAATTGAAATAAGTCAGTTTAAAAGAAAATGCAATGATGATGTCCAATTTGGAAAGGTACTCAAGAACTTAAAGGGAAAGTTCACCCAAAAACAAAAATTCTGTCATTAATTACTCACCCTCATGTCGTTTCACACCCGTAAGACCTTCTGTTCAGATGAGAAAAATTAAGATATGTTTGATGAAATCCGAGAGGTATATGACTCGTCCACAGACAGCATTATAATCAACACCTTCAAGGTCCAGCAAGGTAGTAAAGACATTGTTAAAACAGTGACTTTAATGAAGCCATGAACATACTTGTGCACAAAAACAAAATAAAAATAACAACTTTATTCAACGATATCTTCTCTTCTGTGTCATTCTCACAAATTGTTTACGTCGAGTGCTTGGAGTACTCATTATTGGCCTCCTCCTGTGTCAGTATCACAAGCATGTGTCGTGCTGCTCATGTGATCAGCTTTGGCCAATACTGAGCTGCCATTCAAACTTGGAAACCTTCACTATGCTTACTGCTTCACATAAGTAAGGATAATGTCAGGGAAGAGAAGAAATTGTTGAATAAAGTCTTTATTTATGTTTTGTTTTTGTGTAAAAAAAAAAAAAAAAAGTATTCTCGCTTCATAAAATGAAGGTTGAACCACTGCAGTCACGTCGACTGTTTTAATGATGTCTTTAGTACCTTTCTGGACCTTCAAAGTGTTGATTATATTGTTGTCTATGGATGAGGCATACACCTCTCAGATTTCATCAAAAATATCTTAATTTTTGTTCTAAAGATGAATGAAAGTCTTACGGGTGTGGAACGACATGAGGGTGAGTAATTAATGACATAATTTTTGATTTTTGGTGAACTAACCCTTTTAATGCATCCCGTAAAGCATGTAATTATCCACGTTGATCATTATATCTTTATCTCATTATACCTTGAAATATAGATTTATACATCATTTATAAATCTGTATCTGATGGAGCTTTTTAATGCTTCTTTAGCAATGAAGAAATGGAATTACATCTCTGTGAAATACATTCTCCTCTTTCAGTGCAGGGGTCTCAGATGAGCTAAATATAGCGCCTGCAGCTGTTGAACTGAGCATGCTCAGACTCAGGCATGACCTGGTCTACATTATATAGTGACTTTATTATTCCTTACTCAGCAAGCCTCCGTACACAAGCTCGTACACTTTAAGTGTTAGTCAGTTGATGGGCTGACACCGAGCCAGCCAATCCAATCTCACACCAGCACTGACTGCTGCAGAACACCTACATGTGAGTGCTTAGGTTTAAGGAGTGTCTGCTCTCTGCTGGTGAAGAGAGGTAATGTAGTCTTTGGGGCCGTTCACACAGAATGCATTTTTACAATCCACTGCACTACTTTTTTTCATTGTATTTTTTTAATGTAAACATGCATAATGTTTGACCATTTTAGACACGGCTAAAAAAAAATTCAAGATAAACTATCAAAAACTTTGTCTTTAGACCTTGCATTTTTTCATTCCACTGCCCTGCGTCTCACGTTCATAACCACAAAAACGCATCCTGTGTGAATGACCCCTATCTCGCACTCTGGGTATCTAAAATATAGTGCAAAACCAAAAGATAAAAGTATAATGATCGCCATTTTTGTGTCATTAATGGTTTACAGAGTCTTGTACATTTAAGGTGAAATTAAAAGAAAGTCAGATTGTAAACGCATTGCTTGTTGTTGTTGTTTTTCCTCTAGCTAGCTAAAATACTTAGGTCTCAGTTGGGGATCCAGCCCCCTTTTGGAGACCCTATTTTTCCATCTGCTCTTATCCAATAGTAATAGCCGAAGCATCTAGCCCGAATTCTGCAAGTCATCACGACAGGTTCATCATTATTCAGAGACAATTTCATCCCATAGAGGGCATCAGAAGCTCAGAGTAGGCAAAGTCATATCCTTGACTTTAATACAGTATCATTAACCTATTAGATAATATTCAAAAAGACCAAACAGACCACTGCCCAGTAGGGGTGTGACGAGACGCTTAGCTCACGAGATGAGACGAGATTGGGTTGACAAGACGGGATGAGATTTTTGCACAGTATTTTTAAAAAATCCTCAATGACAAAATTCATGACTGCTAGCAGGTGCAAATCATTTTAAAACTAATCATCTTGTAATGAATGTTATTGCAGTTCTACTTTCTGAGTATGAATTATCACAAGCATTGAAAGACAACTATATATATGCACTGTAAAAGGTTTTGCCACAAACAAATTGGATGGCTTTTCCCTTATATGATTTCACATGAGTCTCTTCAGACCTTACTGTACATGAAGCTTCCAGAACTTCTGATTTAGGCTGCGTGTGACCTCCTAATTGAAATCCTTTCCACAAATTGAACATAGAAATAAATACAGTATAAATGACAAAAATAAATAAGTTTTTTCTTTGTCATATTAATTGTAAACAGTAAATGCAACCATAATCAAACTCTCTCAATATTAAAAGTGCAAACAGAGACCAAATCAGAGACCAGAGCTTAGAGGTGGTGACAACTACACAGCCCAGACATAGGTTTGAGATTGGGAGACGGGCTATTCGCAATTGCACATACTTTGTGTATACGTTTATCTGACGCTTAGTCTCTGTTGGGCAACAAATCCACCTTGGTCTTGTCAGTCATCTTGTCTTGGTCTCGTCACATGATCAGTGAACTGTGATTCCAGCTGCACTGTGTGCGACTCTACAGCTCGTTGTGGATGGGCAGAGCAGACGTTTACAATTGAAGCAATGGTTATACAACTGATGTAAATGTTTTTTATTTCTATAAAAAAAAGCAAAACAACAGTGGAGGCGGTGCCACGGTGAGCACTGTAATGTGAATGTAGCAGTGGCATATTCTGTGCTATCTCATGGCATTAGATCTCGCCACACCCCTACTGCCCAAAGGAAAAGAATCATTCATAACATGATTTCATCTCTGATCCCCACTTTTTTGAGACTTTCTCTCAGTCTCAGCCGTCAAATAGCAACGTAAAAATGTCCTAGATTGGTAGATTCTCCCTTTCTGTGTTCATTTTCAAATAGTTTCAGAATAGTTTGTTAAATAAATTATATTTTGTTGATTATGAAGTTTCTAGACAGTATTGACTGGCCTTCATGAGGCTGTGTGTCCATTTTGCCCTACAGTGTGCTCGCCTGAAGGTCACTCGGACACGCCACTCTCGGCAGCACGGCTCACTGAGACGGAGAGAGTGGCTGATACAATCTGATTTATTACTGAAGCTGCAGGTCCATCAATAAGTAATAAAACCATAGGTTACACTTTATTGTAAGGTGTTCTTGTTACAGTTTAATTATGCATTTAAGTACTCACTATAGGTATAGGTTGCTTTAGGGTTAGTTGCATGTAATTATGCGTCATTTACTGTTATTGCTACTGTAAGTACATGTAACAAGGACAATGTAAAATAGTGTTACCAAACTATGTTACTTCTTAACCCTTGGTTAGTGCGGTTTGCATATTTTGTGCTGTGTCAGTTGCATTATGCAGTAGCAGTTATCCGAATAATGCATTTTAGCTCAACGTCTGATCCACAAATACAAAACGCTGTACATGCCTTTTATAAATGCGTTGCTGAGTTACAATCCACAAATGCTGACTTCTTTTACCTTATGTGTTCCAGCTCCAGTTGTGTTTGCTTTCCCTGACTATTTCTCCTCTGAAATTGTTTGTTTATGGTGGCCCCTGAGGCTTATTGAATGAAGAACAATGTTTCAACCTCATCTACTGATAAATGGAAGTAAGGCAGATCAATAATCTATCAGAGCCCAAGATCCACAGAGAGATCGCTCGGATGATATACCACGCTGCACCTCTGCTGGGTCATAATTCCTTCAGTGGGGACAAACTGTGTTCTGCAACCGAGATTATTATTTATTGCAGTGGTAGAAAACGGGAAGAAAAAAACATTGTAAGCCCAAGTACACTGATAATGGGTTTAGTTTTTTATTGTACTAATTTGATAGCTCATTTGGCTGAGTAATTTTTTGTATGTAACTACATAATAACCCAGTTGTTGAGTCACAACCTATAAATGGGTCACAGGTCTGAATGCATTTGCTGTCATGAACGGTGGTTGCAATGAATCGAACAACAAATGGGGATAATAAAGCAAAAATATTCTTTAATAAATCAAACAAGGTAACACTCAGGAAATCACTAGGAGAAATATAGCACAACACAGAACAAAAGACTGTGAGGACTGAAGGCTTAAATACACAAGGGAAGCTAATCAACAGAACAGGGAACAGGTGCGTTACTCAACAAACAACCATGGAAACCTACTAGGAACACAGACGGGGAGGCAGACAAGGACACAAACAAACTGAAAATACACCTGACATATGGATTTGAATATCTATGTGTGTAAAAACAGTAATTTATATATTTAAATGGTTAGACAGATTGCCTCGACTTCGATTGCTTTTATGTAAAGCTAGTTATTTGTTATATACTATAATCTAATCCTAACAATTTTGACCCTGAAATATGGTTAAGTTGGTACACATATACGGATACATTGTTTTTGATGTAAACAAGCAAAGTTAAGAATATTATTATTATTATTATTATTATTATTATTGTATAAATATATAGCTTTTGAATATTCAAAATAATTATTCTTAACTTTGTCAAAAACCATATGTCCAATAAAACTGTAAGGTATCTTAGGTGCTCTTTTGAACATTTTATGAGCTCTTCATGAATTTTTAGCTGGAAAAAATTAAAGTATTTGTACACGCATAAAATGATCACGTTTAATCCAGCACACAGCATTGTTTTGAATGTTCGGGAATGAAGCTCCGTCGCGAAATATACGTCATAAAAGCCGACCAGTCAGGTTTGTCACCGTATCCTTATGCATTTGGTTCAGTAACTTAAAGTTCGCTGTTAAAAATGCCAGTGTGAACGCTACGCGGACCAGGACTATGTTTTGTTTTGTTTTTTGGTCCGGACCAAACACAAAACCAACCAAACTACAAGTGTGAACGCACCCTTATTCTATCATTGTACATTACATGTACACATCCTGGAAAATCTTGAGACTGAGAAAACTATGCAAAGTAAAAGAAATATAAATAAATTGTAAGGACATTTTTTTGTTTACATTCATATCATAATAAGTTGTGATTTTGTGTTGGTCTTGGTACCTGCTTGATAAATCAAATCTGTTCTGAGGCAAAAAAAAAAACAGTTAGGAATCCCTGCCAAGAATAGCATATATTAAATCAATATATTGAGTCCAAATCAGTTGATTTACAAGGTGAAATCTCTCTGCATCTTTTCTCTTGTTGAATCTGAAGCTGTGAACCGGTTGACCCCACCCAAAAACAAATAATAAAGTGCAGTGGAGAGCATCATCCCTTCCTCGCCCTTTCCATGTCTGCCCCACCCCTCTTTTCCCTGCTCCTGCCACCTCCCGCCCACCTGACTTCCCCTCGGCAAATCGGAGCAGGGCTCTTTCAGCGTATACATGAGCAAGCACTGCCTCCACAGCGCAAAACCGCAGTCACTTCTTTCTCCTCCTCACTCTATCTGCATCTCAACATCTCTCTCCCTCTCTCTCAAAACATACCTCTCTCTCGTCCTCTGTCTCCCCTCCCTCTTGGGTCTCTGCCTAGCTACTGCTTCTCCCTGTCTGTTTCCCTCCATCCCTCCTTCAGCTACTCTGTGTTTCTCTCGTGGATCCTCCCATCTCTTCCTGTCTCCTCTCTGAAGCTGTCACTGTCTCGTGTGTGGAAACATGTCAACCGTTCTGGATGTGGAGCAAAATGCATGCTCTGGAAATGCAGTGGTGAGTGTGTGTGTCAGAGACTGCTGCAACTCACAGCCGAGGCTGATTCCTGACTCATGATTCCTGCTGTTTTTGCGCTGATGTTCTAGCAGAAATGTTTGTATGTGCATGCATGTCGTGGTTGCCTGTATATGTGATGTTTCCAGTGAGGGATGTGTGTTTTCTTGCATCAGTCATGCGAGTCATGCGCCTCTCGGCTTGTTTACCTTACCGCAGATTAAACCAGTGGGTGACTAAATTGTTAGTTACAAATATCTTTAGTTCAGGAGGTTCAAATGTTCATGATGTGCACTAAAATGTTATGTTGCTGCAGTCGCGGGATTGTTAGATAAATTGGCCATTTGTGTATTTATATATGGCACATGTCCCAATGATCATCAAACGGTCTAATAGGTCAAGCAAATCAAGGACATTTGGAGCACTTAAAAATGCCAGCATTACTGGCAGGGTGTGGTACTAGTGAGTGTATATACTGTGTTTGTTTCTAGGAATGCCTTAGTATGGATAGTGTGTACTAAGATCTGTGTATGTGATCTCTGTGTGTGTGTACGTGTAATAGTGATCTGCCGTCAAGTTTGTGCTGTGTAATGGCTCACAGGCTTGTGGTCTGTGATTGATGCTATTAGCTGGAGGAGCTGGAGCGGGGTGTGGGGGGCAATGGCTGAGACTGTTGGCGTGTATTCATTCATTCATTCACCTTGGCTTAGCCTCTGTTTCCCAAGAGAGAGCTGCTTTGAGTGTCCTTTCTCCATGTTTGAATGTTTGTTTGCAAGGATCTAACAACATATTCAGGATACGAGGGTGCTAGATGGAATTATTTAATAAACAACCATTTAAAAACCTGTGTTAGACCAATAGTAGTTTGCTTTTGCTTTTGTAAATGTGCCGACTTCAATTTCTGTGTTTGTAATGGCAATGTTTGAATGTAAGAAATGTCTTTACCCAGATTTATTTAATTTATGTTTTGGAAGCTCCCACCAGGCTTCTTAACTAGCTAGTCCAGCAACATCATTTGTTTACCAATTTCTCCAGAAAGGCTTGGCTGGTTGATCAGCATTTTTTTTATTATTGTGAACAGCAGGCTGCAGATGTTGCAGTGCTCCCTAGTCCAGCCTGATTACCTCCCCCCGAAGAGCACAGAGAGGAAGAAGACTCAAGCATTTGATATCAGAACACATTATTAGGTGTTTATGGTTTTTAATGAAAACATTGCAGTTTAGATCACCTACAGCTAACTGTTGTCCTAGTCAGGAATCACGATAACCCATCACTTTTTGTCCCACTGAATTAGTCTTCTTTTTTTCAGGCTCATTTCTATTCTGCCCCTCTTTCCTGACTCTCCCACACTCTCTAGACCCACATGCAGAGTATAAATGTGTGTGTCTGAAAGATTGAGAGTGTGTTTGGCAGAGTGAAAAGGAGAGACTTTTTTAAAAAAATGTTACATTTCAGACTCTCCCACTCACATCCCTGAGAGCAGAAAACATTTGGACTCATTCCGGTGCAACCAAATGTAAAGGCCAGACATTTGTTCAATAAGCATACTTCGCTGCAAGTGAATTTTGCATATTTTGATCTCTCCCTTCTCAGATATTCAAGTATTACATGAAAGATCCTGTAAAATCATTTGAAGTGTAGTAGTGTAGCATTAGTGATCAATCTTTTCTTCTGTATGGTAACGTACATCCGAATGAAATTATCAGAAAAGAAAAGAATATAGAGTATGGATTGAATGTGAGCATGTAGTTAATTGTAAGAATGGGGTGGGGTTTATATATAGATCATCGGAAAGAAGTCTGTTGTTTCACCACAAGATCCAGTTATGATACTAATTTAAAAATTCAGTTTTCAAAAAGATCAGTTTTATTAACGGTTCACAATAGCATTCATTTAAAGGTGAACTTAAATTTAATGCCAACTTCTACATATAAGATGGCCCAAAAGCTAAATAATTGCCAGTCACAATTATGTGACTCACAAACAAAGAGCTTCACTATAGAAGCTAATTTTTCTTTCCTCAGGACTTGTGTCCCTCTGCTGTGACTCATTCTATTATTGATGGGGAGGAAGCTGTGATGCGCAGATGCTGTCTCTCTCTCTCTCTCTCTCTCTCTCTCTCTCTCTGTCTCCCACTGTCTTCCTCTGTCTCCCTCTCTCTCTCATAGTCTCATATATATATATATATATATATATATATATATATATATATACATTCTTACTTTACAGCATTTTTTATATATATATATATATATATATATATATATAATATACACACACACACAAACACACATATACAGGTGCTGGTCATATAATTAGAATATCATCAAAAAGTTGATTTTATTTCACTAATTCCATTCAAAAAGTGAAACTTGTATATTATATTCATTCATTACACACAGACTGATATATTTCAAAGGTTTATTTCTTTTAATTTTGATAATTATAACCGTATCTCAGAATCTCTTCTGCATTGTTGGGTCTGGCATATCGCATCTTCCTCTTCACAATACCCCATAGATTTTCTATGGGGTTAAGGTCAGGTGAGTTTGATGGCCAGTTAAGAACAGGGATGCCATACGGGAGGTCCTTAAACCAAGTACTGGTTGCTTTGGCACTGTTTGCAGGTGCCAAGTCCTGTTGGAAAATGCAATCTGCATCTCCATAAAGTTGGTCAGCAGCAGGAAGCATGAAGTGCACTACAACTTCCTGGTATACGGCTGCGTTGACCTCGGACCTCAGAAAACACATTTTGGGGTGCCATTTCATCTGCTGGTGTTGGTCCACTATCACTGACTTTGGAAACTTTACACTGGACCTCAGGCAACGTGGATTGTGTGCCTCTCCTCTCTTCCTCCAGACTCTGGGACCCTGATTTCCAAAGGAAATGCAAAATTTACTTTCATCAAAGAACATAACTTTGGACCAGCAGTCCAGTCCTTTTTGTCTTTAGCCCAGGCGAGACGCTTCTGACGCTGTCTGTTGTTCAAGAGTGGCTTGACATGAGGAATGCGACAGCTGAAACCCATGTCTTGCATACGTCTGCATACGTTTTGTTTCCAGGGTGCAGTTATCTCTATTGCTTCTACACTTTTTTTCTACCACATCTTTTCCTTCCCTTCACCTCTCTATTAATGTGCTTGGACACAGAGCTCTGTGAACACCCAGCCTCTTTTGCAATGATCTTTTGTGTCTTGCCCTCCTTGTACAAGGTGTCAATGGTCGTCTTTTGGACAACTGTCAAGTCAGCAGTCTTCCCCATGATTGTCTAGCCTACAGAACTAGACTGAGAGACCGTTTAAAGGCCTTTGCAGGTGTTTTGAGTTAATTAGCTGATTAGAGTGTGGCACCAGGTGTCTTCAATATTGAACCTTTTCTCAATATTCTAATTTTCTGAGCTACTGAATTTGGGATTTTCCTTAGTTGTCAGTTATACTCATCAAAATTAAAAGAAATAAACATTTCTAATATATCATTCTGTGTGTAATGAATGAATATAATATATAAGTTTCACTTTTTAAATGGAATTGATGATCTTCAAATTATATGAGAAGCACCTGTATGTATGTATGTATGCATGTGTGTGTGTGTGTGTGATGTCAGTATATACATCACTGTACATGACACTCCATCCAGGAACACCAGGGCCTCATTTTCTGCGAGGCGGCCAAGCACTCATAGTGACGTCACTTTTTGATACTTCAAAGTCAGCTCTTCCTATCATTGTGAAGCAGAATTCACCACGCGTTGGATTGTTCACCCACTAATAGGGAACGTGAGCTGGGTTTAGACCGTCGTGAGACAGGTTAGTTTTACCCTACTGATGTCTGTGTTGTTGCAACAGTAATCCTGCTCAGTACGAGAGGAACCGCAGGTTCAGACATTTGGTGCAAGTGCTTGGCTGAGGAGCCACTGGTGCGAAGCTACCATCTGTGGGATTATGACTGAACGCCTCTAAGTCAGAATCCCGCCTAAAAGCAACGATACCGCAGCGCCGCGGGAAACCGATTGGGCACGGATAGGAGTGCCTTTCGAGACCGGAACCAGGAGTGGCCGAAAGAGTGCCGTCCCCACTCCTTGCATGCACCTCACGTTTGTGGAACAACCCGGTGCAAAAATATTTATCTGAGACTTTATGTCCTATCATTAATCTCTTAATTAGTTCTTCTCCTGTTGAGGAACCTCTCTGCCCTCTCAGGCATATGTTGGCTCCACCTTGATTTAAACCAGTTGGATTTGAAGGATCATATGGATAGGGACATCATCCTAGTCCTCATAGCTTTCATGTAACTAGTGTTGTCATGATGCCAAAATTATGACTTTCATACGATACCTAAATAAAATATTGATACTGAATCAATACCACTGCAAAAAACTAAAAGTAATAGTAATTGAATAATATGACAGAACTATAAATAAATAGATTTTAAAATGGACCTATTATGTAAAATTCACTTTTACATGGTGTTACAACATAAATGTGTGTCAGCAGTGTGTGTGTACACAATCACCCTATGATGGTTAAAAATCTACCCACTCCTCTTTTTTTTTAATCCCCATAAATCATAAGCAGTTTGCAGATTGTTGCTTTTGTAACATCACAAATGCTTAGGCTGTGCCCACCATAGACATAATAAAATACATAGACGCCCCATTGGGCGCCTTGGAACGTTGCAGCGATACGTCAACGCGTCCGCCATATTGCTGAGGGCAAGACTGCACTGTAAACACATACAAGTAAACTGGCGAGCTGCGGTTTCTCTGGATAAAAACGAAAATTATTTACATTTATCAACCGATTTCAGTGGTTTATGATGTACAAAAAGTTCCATCTCTAGTTACTTAAAACCTCGATAGTAGACTTAAAAAATATATATTTATTTTAATAGTTAAAGCTCAGACTTGTCCTGTATTTGGCTGCTTTATTCTTGGATAAGAATTGTGAAAACGCCCATAATGAGAGAATTTAAATTTTCACATAAAAAAAAAAAGATTTCTTATTGTGGAAAAGGCATTTTCTGTCTTTTAACCCGTTTTAGCTTTTCTTGTGTTTAGAATTTACCACCGTTGTGAAAATGAAGCAAATCGTCAAAAACAAATCAAACACGCTGGAAAAACCTTCCCTTACAGCTTCTTCCCACCGTCTCCTCAACTCTCTGTCTCTGGGAAACCTTCAATGTGTGAGAAAAGTGAGCTAGTAACAGTAATTCACAAAATGTCAGTCACTTATCCGAAACGAGTGCTTGTCTTAAAAGTCGGTTTTAAGAAAATAAAGATGTGAAACCCCTCCACCCGGGTCCCTCTCTACCCGCTCGGAGCGGAGGATACAACCTCTTCCGTCTGTCGCCAGAACATCATCTCTTGAGGTCAGAGGAGTGAGGTTTACTCGCACAGTAATATATGCTAAAACTATAATATAGACCGTTTTAACTCATGCAGCTAACTTTAACTTTAACAGCTAATTAGCTATTTTCTGACTGACTCTGGTGACCAACTACTATCAACATATTTATATGACCAAATACAACCAGAAACAAATGTTCAGCCGTACCTGTGAAAGGTTATTCCCCGAGACGTGTATTCAATTGTGTGGCGATTTGTACAGCCCCAAGCATCACACGAAACAGGCATTTTCCTCAATTCCAGTTATGAGCGTTATGGGAACGTTGACCTGCACAATATGGCGGCGCCGTTGACGTACGATCCAGAGACCAATGGGGCGTCTATGTATTTTATTATGTCTATGGTGCCCACGACTGCTGATGGACTGCCTTATTACCATAGACCCCACCTTGAGTGCGCTGAACACGGTCTGCTATGTTTATCTCCTCGCCAGAGCATTTAACAGCAGCATTCAAGTAAGAAATGTGTTCTCATTACAGCAACTGTTATTTAATCTTATATTAATTTTAGAGATTTTATTTAAAGTTTAATTAAAATTATTCAAGTGCAATGAGTGATTTTCTGCTTTTTTTGCTGTTTGATTCATATTAACAGCATATGTAGCAGCAGGTACTGTATATTACGCTGCTTTCATTTTTAATACACAGATTTCTTTACTTGCTGTTTATGTTCGCAGACATAAGCGACCGTGTTTATGTGAACTTTGTGTTTTTGACATAACCTTGTGTGTATTTGGCAGTTTAAGCACAGCAAGACGTGTAAGAGAAATCAATTTAGCACTCAAGCGACGAGCCATCTGACATCGAGCTGTCTATGCGCAGAAGTTTAGACTGATATGGAATGCAGATAATACATTTTCATGATGATGAAGAGCTGCATTGTCATGTGAGCATGACCACGATAGAGATTATAATCAAAACCAAATGGATGTTTTGTTAGTTTTTGGCAGAGAGACATGAGCTGTAGGCTCCGCCCTCTTCTGGAGCAGCAGCTCATTTGCATTTATAGTTACAGCATGTTTTCCTTCCACTCAAAAATGAGTGTTAACAACATGGTGTAATCTGGGGGGTATGCTGAGCTGAAACTTCACAGACACGTTCTGGGGACACCTGAGACTTATATTTCATCTTGCAAAAAGGTGCATAATAGGTCCCCTTTCAAAAACTAAAAACTCACTTCACCGGCTTTTGACCATTCCCTCTCCTTTATTTAAAAAAAAATTAATTCTCGAACCTTTCACAATTATGATAAGGTTGGGATGGAGTTGGTAATGTGACCAAATATTAATATCATTATATGAGTAATTTAGTATTTTTTAAATGTAATTTTATAATCACATTATAGTTAATTAAATTTATCTTTGTTATTAGAAATAGTACAAATACTATATAAGAGATACAACTGAAATTAACAGTTCCGAAGATGAGAGAAGTTCTTGTGGGTGTGAAATGACATGAGGGGGAGTAATTTATGACAGAAATTTCATTTTGGGTGAACTAACCCTTTAAGTCGCAATCGGGTGTTGTCTGAAAGGTGGCTTTCTGTGCACTCTCTTCAGGTCTGAGCGCAGCTGCGCGAGTGTCCCTCATTTTATTTTCTCATATATGTATGTTTCTTTGTTGCTTTCTTTGTCATGTGCTGTGCGAATATATTTTACTCCCTACAGGGAGTGGAGGCAGCTCTCATCTTGACTCCTGCTATCACACATCGACGCAAATTAAGAAGTGCTTCTCTTATTAGAATACAAATTGTATTCATTTGTCATTTTGTAGTTGTTTAAGTACTGGTACCAATAAAATTTGTATCATTCCATTTGTAATAACATGGTATTGCGATACATTTCTAGTACATCGTGTATATCGTGCAACACTACTACATGTAACCGGATTAATCAGCTTGCTTTGTTTTTACATGTTATTCAGGGGGGTTATATGAAATAGACTCTTGAGATAATGGACCGACTCGCTTTAAAAGAAAATGAAATTTTTTATCCATACATATTGTGATATAGTTTCTAGTTGACTTGCTACTTGCCTCCGTAAAAAAAAATTAACTGGTGATTTCAGCTATTTTTGCTTTCCAATTTTGTGTGCAGTATGAATCAGACAGTTCAGTGAATGTTCAGACTCAGAGCTTTATTCTGTTTGAAAAGCACTCTCTCTGTCTCTCATGAGGGCTGCAGTGTGTTACAGTTTTGCCAAGTCATACTCCCAAGATGATGGTTTTGTTCTGCAGCCGTTCCCAGTGATGGCTCGGAAGTATCCGGCCAGAATCCATATTGATAGCTTTGATTTTACCAGAGGAAGTGTTTAGAGGCCATTTAAGTTTATTATTGGCAAAAAAATGTTTCAATGTTTTTGGAAAAAAAAAAAAAGAAGTCTCTTATGCTCACCAAGTCTGCAATTATTTGATCAAAAATACAGTAAACGGTAATATTGGGAAATATTATTACAACTTAAAATATTACAAAGAAAATTCAATATTTTATATTTTAAAATGTCATTCATGAAAGACATGATCTTTCAGAAATCATTATGATATGCTGATTTGGTGCTCACGTAACATCTTGTTTTTCTTCTTTCTTCTCTACATATCGCCTCATGTTAAAAAGCAATTGTGCTGCTTCCATTTTTTTTGTGGAAACCATTATGTTTTTCAGGATTCCTTGAATAGAAAGTTCAAATAGTATTTGTTTGAAATAGAAACCCTTTGTAACATTATTATTGTCTTTATTGTTTCATTTGATCAATTTAATGCATCCTTGATGAATAAAAGTGTTAATTTCTTTAAAAAACAAATCTTAATGAGCCCAAACGTTTTGAACAGCTGTGTAGTTGTAGTGTGTGTATGTTTGGCCTCGTATCTAGGATAAGGAACTACTATATTACTGCACTAATTGGTCTGTTGGAATCATGCTTTATAGATTTTGGATTTCTTCCTAAACAGATATGGATGATGAAGACTAGAGTGAACTGGAGTTCATCCTTTCAACATTTGTTTTTTATTTATATTAAAACTTTAGATCTCTGGATTTAGATCACTTGCATAAATCCAATGTATTTAATCTAGGCAATAAATATGAATCATTCATAATCTTTATTTCACTAATCTTTAATTGTTAATTGAATGCCCATATTAACGCCTCATATTAACCATAAGCCCAAATCGTTGCGTATAATGCAATCAAAAACATTTCTAAGAATTTCTAAGCCACACACCCATAATGCAACAGTGTTAATGATGTGTGGTGGAATTGAATCGTGATTCTGTGCAGCTGCTTGGCCTTCCCTCTAGATCTTTCTATTGATCCTGCAGCCATCTGTCTGAGGCTCTCATGGGAGATATCATTTACTACACAAAAACATGCTTCCTGAAAGCAGCAGCACCAACTCTTCACTCATTTAGTAGCATAGGAAATCCTAAAGCATTTCATGGCAGCTTAAAGAAGTTCTTGAGGAGAGATTTTGTTCCTTGTATCTGATTTATTGTTGTTTGTTGCAGGAGCATGACATTGAGACGCCCTACGGTGTGCTCCATGTCACCATGAGAGGCACCCCTAAAGGCAACCGCCCTGTCATTCTCACCTATCATGACATCGGCCTCAACCGTATGTGAAAAAAATAAAATGACAGACAAATTGTATACTTGTCAGAAATCTGAGTATGATGATGACAATGGTGTTTGGTCGGTTTTCAGACAAGTCCTGCTTCAACACGCTGTTTAACTTTGAGGACATGATGGAGATCACTCAGCATTTTGCCGTCGTGCACGTGGACGCCCCTGGCCAGCAGGAGGCAGCACCCCCCTTCCCCACAGGGTGAGTGGCACGTCCCCACAGCCAATGAGGCAATACCGTTGTCAAAATGTTGTGATTACGCAGCCCTGCATCTTGAAAAACATTTTCTGCTGATTTGCAGGAAGTTGCCTAAATATTATGTAGTTTGATGTGAAGATTTTTCTAGTTATATATTACCCACAGATGTATCAGAAAACATCTGTCTTATGTTTGAAATTTCTTTTGTCACTGGCCATAATTCTAACTAAATCTAACTGAAATGATGATCAGCCATAAAATAATGTCGTATATGTGAATATCAGCTGAAGATTGAACAAAGAGTTCTAAGCTGGCTCAGAGGAAGATAGGAATCATGTCTATGTGGCAATGTTTCTGGTGATTAAGGGAAAATACAAGGTGTCTTCACCTTACAAATGGCAAAATTGCTATGAAATGCACATCATATTTTGTGAGTGCGGTGTGCAAAAAGGCACTATTTCTGGAATCAGCACCCCATAAAGTTGGTAAAAAAAACAGTATTGGATTTCATTCAGCAAATATGATACAGAGTGGTGTTATTTATTAGTTATATTCCCTTGGTTAGGATTGGTTGGTTATATTCTCATTGGTTATATAATTCTCATTTTCTGTCTTTGTTGCTCTTCAGGTACCAGTACCCTACCATGGATGAGCTGGCAGAGATGTTATCCTCAGTCCTGACTCAGCTGAAGTAAGTAACAGCCTGTCCATTAGTAATGAATTACTCTCTACCACATCAATCAGTGAGGTCTGTCTGTGAACCTGCAGTCTGGATATCACTGCGTCTGTAGGACTCAACCTGGCAGAACTGCACACAGTGGCAGTTTGTCACGGTTTGAGTGAATTACAATATTTCTCTGTAGGGAGCACTGATGAAACACTGCAGATGTTGAAAGTGACACAGGATGTGTATGTATCCGTTTGCAGGGTGAACAGTGTGATTGGCATTGGTGTGGGAGCAGGTGCATACATCTTAAGCCGCTTTGCCGTGAGTTCTCTGACATTTTTCAACTTTTCATTTTATTGTCTTAAAACATTGTCTGTGCCTTTCCCTCTGTCTCACTCATTCTTTCTTTCTTTATAATGGTATTGAATTCCCTAAATTAGCATTCTGTTTGTGTACGGAATACTGAATTCCCCCCCAAACCCATTGGCGTGTCCATAGCAACGTTTTGGTGTCCCTCAGCTGTAAACAAGGAGTATGGATGCCAACAGTTTAACTCGTTTGCCGTTATCTGTTTTTACTAAAAGAAATAATAGCGACTGGAGATTTATTAGTGTTTGTCAATTTTAAATAATTTTAAACTCTCTTTGGATTGTAATGTGGCTGTAAAATAACTATTTGCAAATCAAGTACCACTGCATGGATCAAGAAGAAGATTTTTTTTCTGCTGTCTTATGTCAAGTTCATATTTTACTTTTCCTGCAGTATTTTGAAGTTTTCTTTCAAAACTAAAAGCTATTAACAACATGTCATTTATTTGTTTTTAATATAATTAATTTAAATGACAAAAATACATTTTACATAATGTACCGCTATAAACTTCATGAATGCTTTTGCTGGAAAATAATTGTTTTTATTTATTTTATTTTTTTATTTCTTAATATTATGCTTTGTTGTTTTTTTACTTTTACTTTTTTTTTACTTTTTTTTTTTACTTACAGTTTTCTTTCAAAACTAAAAGCTATTAACAACATGTCATTTATTTGTTTTGAATATAATTAATTTAAATTGACAAAAATACATTTTACATAATGTACCGCAATAAACTTCATGAATGCTTTTGCTGGAAAATAATTGTTTTTATTTATTTTATTTTTTTATTTCTTAATATTATGCTTTGTTGTTTTTTTACTTTTAGTTTTAGTCATTTTATTTCTTCAACTTGAACTTCAAAAAAAAATTTTAATAGTTTTAGATAACAATAAAACTCTGAAATGATGCTGCATATTAAACTGCAGTGTGTACAAGGCCTATATCACATATTTTTATATCATCCCCACCTGCCCTTTAGAGCAGAGTCAAAATAGTGCCGCAGAACTGCATTGCCCCCAGAGACTTTGAATGCAGGACTGTTATTATACTGCGTGCACTGCAGCCTCAAGCATCTGAGGCTATTGATCAAAGTCTAAATGTCTCAGACACACTCACAAGCCTGATATATTCAGCATTTCTTTTATGCAAAACAGCCCATAATACATCCCTTCCGCTCTCTCTTTTCTCATTCACGTATTACTAAGTGCCCTTTGTCATTTTCCTGTGCTGTGCTCTCTCATCCTCTCTTCGTGTGTGTGTGCATAGTCTGGCACACTGAAAGATTAATGTCAGTGACAGTCAGCAGCAGAGGATTCTGAAGGAAGATGCTTTGAGTTCAGCTGCTAAAAGCTCCTCTTCTGTCATGACTACATGCATTTTTAAATCACTCTCCCCACGTTTCCCTCATTAAAGACCCTAATTCCTTTTCTCTGTGTGCAGCTTATTCAGCCATCCCTGGTAGAGGGGTTGGTTTTGATCAATGTGGACCCCTGCGCTGAGGGCTGGATAGACTGGGCTGCTTCCAAGGTGAGTATACGATTTGAACCAACAGAAGGTGATTATATAGATGAATATGCAGTATTTTATTTAATATATTTTTGACTGTTCTTGCTGTGAGATGTTGCTCCACTCTTCCACAAAAGCACTTGCAAGTTCTTAAACATGGCTGGAGACACACATGGTTTGGCATTGCAAGGACGATTAGCTGTCCTTCTTGTCTCCCTTAAGCAGGCTGTCTTACATTACAGACATTTCAATTTATTGCTCTATCCACATCTGCAGTTCTCATGCCTTCATGCAGCAGGTCTATAACATGTTCACGCAGGTGATCAGGGAGCATCTTTCGCTTGGTGTTTTTCAGAGTCAGTAGAAAGGTCGCTTTAGTGTCTTAAGTTATTGTAATTGTGACATTAATTTTTGTAAACTGTTAGTGTCTTAAGGACCGTCTCACGGATGCATGATTATATTTATATTTTATCACTTTCTTTGTGTTATCCACATCCATATTATTCTGATTTTTTTTTTCTAGCTCACTGGGTGGACTAGCAATCTAGTGGACATTGTGATGTCTCATCACTTCAGCACCGTGAGTACAACCCTCTGGCTTTATAACAATGCTTTGTGAGCACCGTGAGAGCCATCTGGCTTTTATTTCTCTTTAAACACAATTTTTTGTCATTTGTTGTTCTGATAAATTAGGAGGAGCTGACTGACAACCAAGAACTGATTCAAACGTACCGTCTGCACATTGCCCAGGACATCAACCAGGACAACCTGGCCCTCTTCTGTGGCTCATACAATGCGTAAGTTACTTTTCATTAAAGAAATTGTATTGTATTGGTCATTACTTATGCTGACAAACCTTCTAAATTTGGTCTTTGTTTCAACAGGCGTCAAGACCTTGGAATTGAGAGGCCAGTTGTCGGTCTCAACGAGAACACAGTGAAGACGCTGATGTAAGCTTTTATATTTCATTTATTTAGTTATTTTGGTTTTATTTATTTCTTTATTACTTTTTTTATTTTATTTTATTATATTTCACCACTGTTTGTCCCTGTACAGATGCCCTGCTCTTCTGGTGGTTGGAGACACTTCCCCTGCTGTGGAGGCTGTGGTAAGTATGCAAGTACTTTTTTTTTTTTTTTTTGATCACAATTTGGTTTAAGGTCCTATTCTATCTACGATTTTTGCCTCAATTAACTGCTAATTACTGCTTATGAATAGTAAGTAAGGTAGTTAAGTTCAGGTATTGGGTAGGATTAAGGGATGTAGAATATGGTCATGCAGAATAAGTCAGTAATATGTACTTTATAAGTACTAATAAAAAGCCAATATTCTAGTAATATGCATGCTAATAAGCAACTAGTTAGTAGTGAGAATTGGACCCTAAACTAAAGTGTGACCTTTTTTCCTTTCCTGCTGCACCCTTCATTACTTGAAGTTTATTGAATTATTTTATATTACAGGTTGAATGTAACTCTAGATTAAATCCAACCAAGACCACCTTGCTGAAGGTAAGACAACATGGGTATTTTGCAAAGCCCTAACTGTTCATTTTTAAGTCCAGCATTTAAACCATCAAACTTTTTCTCTCCTGAAATGGTACATTGTGAACTGCCTGTTCTTTACGGGGATATTTGTATCTCTTTATCCCTGTACATTATTTTAATTCTCTCTCTCTCTCTATGCCAGATGGCTGACTGTGGCGGTCTGCCTCAGGTTGTGCAGGTTAGTCCGGATCTTTATTTCTTGATATTGAACACCGTATTAAACGCCTCCACCCTTGCTGTTATCTTCACCAATGTAATATGAATGTGTAAACCTGTTTAAATGACCTCTAATCTCCCAACAGCCTGGAAAGTTGGCCGAAGCCTTCAAATACTTTGTGCAAGGAATGGGATACAGTGAGTATTTTTATCCGTTTACCTCAACGTTTGACATATTCCAACCTGTGAATGTGTCTTCAGATGTTTGTTGAATCTGCCGAGCAATCTGAGTCAGCTTTCTCCATAAACATGCATTTGTTTATCTGAGTTTCTCAGACACCGGGCTATGCTGATTATCAATTCAGCACAACACTATGACTAATGGGTGTCTTTTTATTAAGACAAATCCGGCTCAGGGAGTCTGTCTTTGTTTCTTTTCTCTCTTTTTTTACTGCACACAACTCACCATGACTTCCCACACACCCTGTGTTTTGACTAGTTTTCGTTCCAAACTACAGACGTGCACGAAATCACAATGTCCTCTGAATGAGCCCTCCTCACATATTGGTTGACAGGTTTCGGCGCACCAGTATAGCGCTCAGTGTGCTGCCAGCGCTCTGTGTGAAAAAATGTCACCCTTTCTCTGACCTCGTACCTCCCCCTCCAAAGATACTTGCTGTTTCATTTCTACATTGTTGTATAGTCCTTGTTGCAATCAGGCAGGAATTTACATGTCAGGAACAAAGCGGTGGCTTTTCAAGAGCATTATACTTTGTAACATTCATTCCAGGCTTTTAAATTAAGCCATCATAGCTCTAGAGAGTTTTTAAAGGGGTCACTCCATGAGGAATCTAATTACTAAATCTTATCTTGAGATTAAAGAGAACATTGTACTATGAAAACATACTGTGAACTTCCAAACAGACCCAAAAAGAGCATTTTATTCATAATTTTCAAATTATGGGGATACAGTAAAAACATGCCTTGAAATTAAAGTGATAATGGTTATGAAGAACTTATTAGGGCTTCATTGTGGATCTCGGGGGGGAATTTATTAAATATTATTATGCAAAAAGTACCTACTTTAAGTAGTTTAGTTGCTGAAAAGATCATTATTTAAGTATATACAAGAGTGTTATGCTGGGTCCCAATTTGAATGTTATCCATCCTAAATAGTGTTCATAATTAGAATAGGTTTGTCTCAAATCATAGCATGTTAAAATGAGTATTGCAAAGATACCCAGATAGTCTACTATTTCCAGTTAGAATCTGTAGTGCAGATCCATTCACACTCTAAAGCCCAACGTATACTTCACTTTTTACGAAGCGTGTTTCGTCATGAGAAGAGTATGCACACTGCCTTTTTTTTGTAACCGCGCATACTTTGTACGTGCAGGTTGCACATATGCATTTAATTTTTTTTGCAATAATTAGTTTATCCACAAGGTGGCCCAGGAGCGTCAATTCACAAGATAGTCAAAAAAACCTGTATAAACAGAACAAACCGGAACGCATGCAAGCTACAGTGGCAATGGAGACCTACATAGATGAGAGATTGTGTGAAGAGGTTAGAAAGTACCATTAGCATGAAAGAATACGAAGATATTTACATGGGTTATAACTCGTGGCGAGAGATTGCTCAAAACTACCAAGCGCCGAATGCCTGTGTACGCGTACGAGTCAAATTAAGTATACTTTGCAAGACCGTGTGTTTGACTGTATACCTTGGCCTTCATGGCTAATATTGCCCACAACCCATTGCACGTTGGATGGGTTGTGCAAGACTGACAGTTAAGTAGTGAGGGGTTTGACTCGTGATTAATAATCAGATAAAAATAAAGGCCCACGCCTGGTAGATCAACGTAAGAAATTACTTAGAATATGGAGGTTTTTAACTAACATGATGATTAACAGTGACAGGATGCATGTAACTAAGCAAAAGAGCGATCCGTTTAAGATGCGGTTATGATAAAGTAGTATGTCCCAAAGCTTGCCTACTCTTCTGCTACACACTCAAAAGTATTTACTTCTTTCCCCACAAAAACAGTAGGCCTACATGTTTTAGGGTGTGTTATAAGTAGGCAAATTTTGACACAGTACATGTTTTTTGCCTCTTGACTCCCTCTGTTGGTGAGGAGCCATAAAGCAGCATGAGGCTCAGCTCGTGTCATTGCAAAAAACAGATTTGCGATTTAAGACACTGCTGTGATGCCATTAAAACAAAGCTGAAAACACCTCCGAGATTTATAGTGGTAATTGATAGGGTTGAAGTTGCAAGGTTATATTTTAAAACACAGCCGTCCCCGACCTCAGTCAGTATCTGAACGTTATCTGGCATGTATTCAGATTAACAGAAATGGTTAAAACATTTCCATGAAATACTACACAACTACACATCCATTTAAAAAAAAAAAACCTGTATTGTACAGATATCTTATTATTCTGTGTATCTGTCTCCCTTCAACCTTTGCAAACAGTTCCTCATGTTTTGCTCAGCCATCTGAGCACTGAATCAGGTACCCAGATGAGTTATTTTGACTGGTGTACATGCTTGCATGGTATACTTCTGTGCTTGTGTTTAGACATACTGTATTTGCATGTAGCTATTTGACGTGGTATTAATTAGTGGTCAACCGATATGGGTTTTTATAATGACCGATGCAGATATCAATTTTAATAAAAAATAAAAAAATTTTTTTTTTTTACAATTTTTTTTTTTATACTGAGACAGTACCAAGTAGATATAGTTATTGGCAGATGCCAAAAATATTTTTTTTTAAATAAAAAAATAAAATAAATAAATATCTGCCTGTTACTTGGCTTGGTCTACATATCGGTCCATCACTACAGTTAAGATGTTGTGCAGACCTTGTTTAATTTAATTTATTAACTTTTAACAAAGATTATAGAAGAAAGTATTATTATTATTATTTTATTTTTATTATATACATTTTCTATATTTTTATGAACTACATGATTAAACTTTATTTATATTTTTTAATTTTTTCTTCATCGTTACTTTTCTGCAATGGTATATGTTGCTTTGTAGTATTACTTGTTATTTGTATTTTTTTGAAAAGTTTTATTTTTTTTATGTTTATTTTTCCTCATTTTAATTTTATTTCTAGTGTTCTTTATTTTATATTATTATTACTTTTTTTGTTGTTTATTTTCCATTTGTTTTTCAGAAGGTATGTGCTTTTTAGTTTTGCTTGTATGTGTCTTTGAGCTGTGTTTGGTAGGTCTACATTTCTTCTGAAATGCTTCCGTGTGGACAATTATATTCTGTTGTGGCAAACACAAGACGAATTTGTGATAATCTATTATTGCATTCTCAGTGTGGTTTTCCTCTTGCATGATGCTTGTTGTTTCTTTTTACTTGCGACCCCCTGAAGTCTGAAATAATCACGTTCTCATACATCTCTCTCCTATCTCACCAGTACCAGCGGCTGGCATGACCCGTCTGTCTCGGTCCCGATCCTCCTCTTCCAGCATCACATCCATGGAGGGCTCACGCAGCCGCAACCTGAACAGCCCTCTGGACGGGCCCAACTCTGGAGTCCTAGACAACCAGGCCAGGCCACAAACCATGGAGGTCTCCTGCTAAAGAATTCGCTGTCTGCTGTCCTTTGACCCCTCACCTCCTGTTATTTGTGTCTTAGATACCTGCGTGTTTCTAATGCCTTTAATAGTGAGGCAGGGGAGGCTCGAATGAAATGTATTATATACTGAAGGTATCATAATGAATATATACAGATGTTACTATATGCTAGCCACATTTTCAGTCATAAAAGCAGATAAAATTAAAGACTAATATATATTTACACATAAAGTGTCTTCCATCAGGCTTTTTATTTTCATTTTTCATCTCGGTTTGTGTTACATTGAATTAATTCCACCTTTTTTTTTGTCACTCACGTAAAACACATGCATTTAAAAAAAGTTTTGTTTTATTGTGTGACCTGTGACCTTTACTGTGCTCTTATCTTGCAACACTGTGTTGTTTAATTTGTTGTCCTGTTTAACTGTCTTACAAATGTGTTCTGTCATTGAATCCACTTTCCTGTTCATCCTATGAATGTAATGAATGTTCAGTAACTGACTTTTGTTGTATTTATATTAAGAACTCTAATGGGTTATACTAAAAACCATCAGCTATTAGCAGACAAACGCTTGTTATGATTCATCAGATAAAATTAATGGAATATTCTATTATTTTCATTGTAATAATTGTTTCTTTGTATTTTTTAAGTTACATTAGGCTATCACCCTTTTACATATTTAAAACAAAAGTAGCAAGGACTTAGTTTGATATAAAATCATGTTTTTCTTTTGTACATTCCTCTACCTTCACACAACTATTCTTAATCAAAACATGAATTGATGTGCACATGGAATGACAGCTGTATACGAGTATGAAAGTGTCTGACAAAGTCCACTGATTCTCAATTACTAAATAAAGTTAGATCATGGAAAAATAACTGTTCATGCGCTTTTTAAAACCACATAGCTATATTTTTGCTTTCAAAATAGTAACGTCATTTTCAGAATCACTCAAGAAGCAACGTTATAGGAGACGGAAGATCAAGTCGTAAAGTTTCCAACCACAAATGTACTTTTTTTGTCCCTCACATCGAGCAACACTTATCCTCAGGTTGTGGTACACTATTTTTAAATCTCTGAACATAATAAAAGCTGCATATCACTCTGGCACCCAAAAGCTCAAAGTTATCACATGCACACAAAATTGCCTTTACGAATGAAGTATAATTTTCTTAACTTTGACATATATGTAGATGTGTCTATATTCATTCTCTGTAATCTATTGAAACTAGGCACTGCGTCTTGCACACTTGGTCCTGTCAGTTTAATTCTGACTTGAATGATTATGGATTTATGAAGTTTTCGCACAGGAAATTTCATTTGCATGTTGGTGGCTTCACCACAACTCCTACTCAAGACAACACAGAAGTCAATTCACATGCTCTCACTTTCAACTGACAAGAGAGGATAAAGGTCGCAGCAACAGCGTTGTGCACTCATCTAGTGATGGGACTCCCACACTATATGTTCTTTATCAAATGGCCTAGGGTTAATGTATATTAAGTTCAAACAGCAGAGTAAGTATCTGTCTATTTTTATATCTGTTGAAACAATAATATTGTGTAATTTAACTTTTAAGTACAGTGTTGTTTCTTCAGTTGTGTTTTCAGGCTTGTTTCTGTCATAAAATCAAAAAATGGTGGTAAAATAAACATGGGCTGTCTAACAAGCAGACTCTGGCATCGATCCGCTGTTCGACTGGAGGATCCAGTATTGACATCTAATGGCTGTATGAGTGTGATTATGCAATTAAACTTCCACAAATTAACAACTTTTGTCAAACACCTGTAACTCAGTTATTTTTTAATCTGTACTTAATATTTTATCCTTCACGTTGTGTGAAATTATCCCTCAAATGTGTCTGTTTTACTTCAGCTTTGGGAAATCGCATGAACGTGGCGGTGGCCTTGTGCAACTTTCCACCCCACCGGTCTGATGAACATACTATATTTTTTGGAGACAGGCTGAACATTATATCAGAGTAAGTAAAGATTATTTTTTAGACAAAGTTATTTAAGTCTTTGCTAAAATGAGTGCAGAATGGGTTTGATTTTGTTACAGAGATGATGACATGTTGAGGATTAGATGTACGTCAACTGGCACAGAGTTTTTCATTCCTCATACCTACGTTTCCAAAGTGCACAATCGGTCAGTCATGTTCAACCTTTTTTTTTTAAATATATATATTTATTTACAAAAAGAAAAAGAAAGACATTTTTGACTTTCAGTTTTTATTGGAGACCTGAGTTTGAGTCCGGCCTGCATGGGTCCTCTCTCTTGTCTTATTGTGTCTATCATAAAAATTGTGAAAAAGATAACCGAAAAAGTGTTATCTCATGTCATCAGATCATAATTAGGAAGTGGATTTAATCATGCCATATGATAACTGTTGATTGAGGAATTTTTGGAAAAGTGTCCATTATTAACTTTGCCCACCCAATCTTGTTTATATCTATAAAGGTGGCTGTTTGAACGAATCACCAGGACAAATGCAGAACAACTTCTTTTGCTGCCTGAAAACTACTCTGGATGTTTTCTAATTCGGGAAAGCCAGTCATTCCCTGGTTAGTCATTGCTCCATAAGCAAATTGACCCTTCGCAAACAGACAGACGATCTAACCAATCATAACCCCAAATCCGCCATTTTGTCTGAAAAAGCAGTCAGGGGAGTTAGTAGATTAAGGTTGGTGAACTTGAACTTCATTGCGTGTGCTCACGTCTTTCCGCGCTTGAAACAACTTTCCTTCTGCTGTTCATTCTTGTTTATTTGATGCTATAAATGAACTAGTATGAAGAGATTGTTGGTTCACAAGCCGATTGAAGAAGCTACCACTTGTCACGACACATTAAAGAGTCACTACACTGTATTTATTGTTTGAACTTCTTTAAAAAATTAGGATATTTTAAATGTGTCGCATTGCCAGTGTATTTTTCACTTCGTGAGAACATGATGTGTGTGCGTGAGAGTGCATGACTTGTTGGACATAGCAACAGTAACTAAAGGGGGCGGGTCTTTGCGAAGGGTCAATTATTGCTTGCCATCTTTTGTTTTAATCAAAATGTCTATTTCTTAGCCTTAATAAATGCATTGTTGTCGGTTATAGGTTGCTACTCACTCTCAGTGCGCCAAGATAGAGGCCATGTGCACAATGTAAAGCACTACAGAATTCATCAGCTCGTAAATGGCTGGTTCTATATCCACCATAAATGGCCCTTCTCCACTCTCACCCAGCTGGTAGACTATTACTCACGTAAGCTCAAATGACCAAAAAAAAAAAATTATGTATTAGTCCCTCCGCCTCAAAAGACAGTCCATTGAATATTGATGATTGTAAATACAATATTTGGATATTTAAATAAATCTGATAGAAAAAATTTAATTCATTTACAGGACCTTTTAATGGAACATACTGTCAGCTCACTGAACCTTGCTTACTTCACGACTTGAGCACAACTGTAGCGCATATACCCTCACCAAAAGCATTCCAGAGGTCCAATTTTAACTGGAAAAATGTGTCCAGGTAGGTTTAGTTTTTTTTTGGATCACACTTTTCAGTCTTTTCCTATAATTTAGGATAGGATGCTGTGTTATGCATACAAATATCTGTTTATCATCAGGTCGATGATTCGAGGGCAGTTAAAGGGGACCGATCAGCAGACTCTGGTTAGTGAAGGACTGCGAGAGACTCTAAATGCGTATTTTTACGTCACAGAGGAGTCGAGCTGTGAAGACTGAGTGATGTCCAACAAAGAACAGACAATGAGAATGACAATTTCTTTTGTCATTCAGTTATCATTTTGGATATTTTTTTTTTTAATGAAGATTTGTTATGTTATAGTCATGTTTAGTGTCTGTTGTAAAGGACAAAATGCATTACCTTGGGAAACGAGGTAAATTGCTCAGTTACAGAAAGTAAAGTAACAATACAAACAAAAAAGTGACACACTTTAACAATTATGTAAATAAAATTGTGGGGAATTAATTGTGCAATTGTGGGGAAAGGGGAATAAAACCAAGAAAAATGCTTTTAAAATGCCTTTTATTTTAACTTTACTTTCTATAATTTAATGTAACAATACTTTAAAATCTATTTTTATAAGGATGATTTGATATCATCAAATTGGGACTCTGCATTACAGTTAAACTACAAACAGAGGCAGTTCTGATTCAACAGTTAGCTCAATGAAGACCAGGAGTCAAAGTTGAAGTTCAATCAGTCGACAGTTTACTGAAGACAATGTTCTCCACACATAGGCCATAGGAAATGAGTAAAAGCGTCCAGGCTCAAACTAACATACAGAAACACTATAACTTATCAGTTATCAGTTTATCAAAATCAGTTGACATTATTTCTACAAGTTCTCATATTACAGGTGTCAGCAGCATTCAAACATGGTGTTCTGTTCTTTACGCAAATGAGACATTATCTTTGACACACTTTGTTCTGTATACGTCAGAGATGTTCACAAGTCCCTGTGGTCCAAGTCAAGCCTCAAGTCAAGTCTTTGTTCTATTTTTAGCAATAGTTTTTAAAGCTATTTGTTATTGTTACTTTTACTTTAAAATTGCCTGATAAAGCACACAAAATACAACTCAAGTCATTACTATTACTTTCCAACTTTATACAATATTGTACCATTTAGTTCCACCACAAAGAACAAAAGTGCTGTGTATTTTGAGCTATTTGAGTTGCCGTAGTTTGCTGTAGCTCTCAAGCAATGCTGAATAATGTAGTCTTCCATAAGCGCCGGCGGAAACAAAACGTAACCGTAAACAACACAGCACAAATTTGTGAAATTCGCTGCCGCAGCACATATTTGGGAATGAATGAATAGTAAATTGTGGTGTTTTGTGCAATCATGTGGGGTAGTAAAAAGAGAAGGTATTCGAGAAAGCCATGCCAAAAGTACTTGTAATTACTTGTACTTGTAATACCTGCCAAAAGACTTGTATTTTTACACAAGTCTCTCTCTTCAAGTCCGAGTCAGGTCTCGGGTTGCTTGTTCACGAGTCCAAGTCAAGTCTCAAGTCTTTAATGTGTCAAATCCAAGTCGTAGACTTGAGTTTCCATTTCTGGTATACGTAAGTAACTTCCAGAAGGACTCTTCTTATCTGGGTCGCTGTTGAACTCTCCTGGAGACTATTCCTTGGCATGGTCACATGGCTCTAAAAATAACATACAACCCCTGCAAACACAATTAGATAAAAACATAGGCAATTTGCTTTCCTGTGTTTTTGTCAGGATTTCACTGAAACAGAATATTAAAACCAAGTCCACAGAGCACAGAAAGCTGATACAAACCTCTACACATGATTCACTGTAATATTTTAACATATAGTGACCAATAGTGCTATAAATCCTATAAAGAAATTCCATTGACCTTCATGACCTTAAACATAGTTGCGTCATACAGCTATCAAAAGAATAAAGTGCAAACTGACAATTCTCTTTCGACAAAATGGCTCTTGGTTAATTTGGTTGTGTGAGCAAATAAATGAAGTACAAAACAAGCACATATTTATTCTCTGGAAACACTGTTACTGCATTCCTGACACGGGTCACACCCTCAGTCACCTCTCAGATAGGCCTATTAAATATAAACATTGCCTGTAACATTTCATGAATCAAATAGCTTTTTGATTTGTTTAAAATAAAAATATACATATTAAAATGAAATCTATATTTTTAAATGTACGTAACATTTTACTGTTGTTTTTAATCAGAATACAGAAGTCATTTTGTGAAATTTTGCCACTGCATGGCGCCCTCTACTGGTTGGTTAAAAATCGTCCACACGGGGGCGCTCAACTCACACAAGTGAGCGTCGAAGGCTGAGCGATTTTAACTTCCTGTTTGGAGCAGTTCAGGAAGACGAAGTAATGGCGACGCTACTGGGGCCCGAGTCCCCTTGGATGGGAGGAAAGAAACGGACTCGAAACAGGAATGTTCTCACCAGAATACGGCAGAGTCAGGTCGCTGGACGAGGCTTCAGCAGAGGGACGCAGGTAAACGGGACAATTTGTGCTGCTGAGAAAAGCCACTGTCAGGGATCCGCGGAACCGTCGATCGACCTGCTTTAAGTTAAGCAACAAAATAAATCGGACGGGTGTGACGCTTAATTTTGGTCCAAAGGTTGTTTAAATAGTCCGTTAAAACTTGTGAAGCCAAATGGTCAGTGTAGTTTAAAAATAAACCATGTAAACGGAGAATGACAACTAATTAGGTTGTGCTTGGCTTTGACTGTCCCATAATAATTTGGGTTAAACGAGGCTTTAAATGCCGTCCAAATACAATCCAATTAAAGACACGGAGCCGTATTATTATTATGAATGAGTAATATTATCACTTACAATCACACTCGGATCAATCTGTAATCATGTGATGTTTATAACCGATCAGCTGTGTCAAGTAAACACGGGTTAAGTCTCTCAACCTGAAGCTGCCTACCTAGACCGCATTTGCGATCACTATACGGACTTCTGAAAGTCATGTAGCCCATAAATGTTGAGGGTTGTCAGCATGCTGGAGTTTGACAGACACAGATGTCAAATGTCATTTTATCTAGTGTCCAATTTTCTTGTCCGTTTTGTTCCACCTCCAGCCTGAACCGAAAATTGCGCTCATTTTGTGCTTGTTTTTGGATCAGGCAGTGATATTTTGCTGGCTCAGACCTGGAGTTTAAACAGCTTGAATTATGTAAGATGTCCTGTTGAGTTGGACATGATCTGAGCCTGAGAATTTCACTCAATTTAAACCCCACTGATTTCACTTCATGCACAGTATTTAACTGACACTGAAGACCTATACAAATACTTAATGTGTCTACCATGAATATTTCTAAATGGCCAAAGTTTTGTAGAAATGTGGTCTGTTTTGCATGCAGAAAACAATAATACTATTATTAAGCTTTTTTTTGGCACCTATTACTAGTTCCTCTGAATGTTTGATTGTATCAATATGATCTTGTAAAACACTTAATATGTATTGTATGTAATATCGTATCATACAAAAATGACTCCAGCTGGGAATAGGCAAACCGTAACTACTGATACAATGAACATTAAATCAGGTTCTTACCTAAAGGAATAGGTCACTTTTGTTTCAGGATGTGGAGTACTTTGAAGTCGTATTAACTAACTGCAAAGGGCATAAATGCAAAGAATATAACCTGTATTTACACGTCATTTGCATTAGTTTGAAAGCATTGTGTGTAAACGGTAGTTACAGCCTCCAAAGTAATACACATGTAAATTCATTCATTATTACCATTAGTTGTGAATCATCCAATGGGCTTTTTTCTAACCTGGCTTTACAAAAAATGGATGCAATTTTAGTACTCAAACGCAATAAATTCATTGCAGTATATGTTAATGTGTTAAAAAATAAAATACAAATGTATAAAGTGTATCTTACAGGAATCTATGATCTATTGAAAGTTCAAAAGAGCAGCATTTGAATTAGAAATCTTTTGTAACATTATAGTAGATATCTTTATTGGCTTTGATTGATGTAATGCATCCTTGCTGTAGTGTCTATCTATTAGCGTCTACAGCAACGGTCAATCTGTTTATTATAAGTTTTATCATCTGCTGCTTTAAATGTTTGAGCTTGAATCACATTCTGCTTTGCTGTCAATGTTTTTATCATTCATCAACTGGGAAAAATTGTTAATGATTCCACGATATTTTACCTTTGTGCCTTTATCACTCTCCTCTTCTTTTAAATGTATAACCTATTTAAAAATATATCTTCATCGTTATAGCTATCTTGCTTGGTGTGAACAGGCGTTGACACTCCTTTTGCTGAACTGCAAGAACTGGTTTTTCCTTAAGGAAATGCAAATTTATTTACAGTTTATTCTTTGTTTTCAGCTCCCCGAAGTTCTTCTTAAGGAGAGAGATAAGAGGGCGAAATGGCACGGGATTCCAGTCTTACTCCAAGAGCTGTACGAGAGCAGCCACCTAAACAGTGACTTCACCCGCTCGCATATTGTTCTGAAGGTGAGATCTCTTATCCTGCTCTCTCTTTAGAGTCTGGGGTGTCTTCTAATATCTTGTAAATATTTGTTTTGATTGACTTGATTTATCGCCTTATTTCAGAGCAGACTTCACTCTGAGTGTCTCTCTAGGTTGAATTTGTCTCATTGTGTTGTTCTGGTACAGGAACTGTCATCATTGCTGTCTATGGAGGCCATGTCTTTTGTGACAGAGGACAGGAAGACTGCGCAGGAGTCCACCTTTCCCAACACATACACCTTTGACCTGTTCGGAGGTGTAGATGTGAGTTCTGACACACTCGTGTCTGATGAAGGAATTGGCACCCTAACTTTGATCAATATAAAGTGCTAATGTAAATGGCTGACGGTGAAGTTATTGATTAGCCAGGTCTGTGTGGCTGCAGATAGAAGCTTTGTCACTGCTGTCACTTTACAGAAGAGAATGATTATCTTTTTAAGTGCTCAACACTGCTAAAATGTCAAATGTTTTGAAAATGTTAAAAGCTCATCTGGAACTTGTCTTGTAAACTTATAAATATATATATATTATATTAAATTCTAAAATACTTTAAAAATAATAAACACACACACACACACACACACACACATTACATGTTTGTTGATTCAAAATAAATATTATATTTAAAAAAATTTGTGATTTATCTATCAAAAAGATTGTAGTGTCTGTTTGACAATGTTCAGCACATGTTTCACCCTAACCAGCACAGAAAGAGTCCTTCTAGGCTTAAACATTGGGTGGAATGTGGGCAAAAATGTGTTTTCAATAAATTACAGTGAATAAAATGAACTTTCATTTATCTTATTATTCAGTTAATCGAATAAATAATTGGCAGATCCATTTATTTATCAAATGGATTTTAGTTGCAGACCTAGATCAATTCACAATGATGACGGGTTGTTTTGTCTTTTCAGCTGCTGGTGGAACTTCTGATGAGACCCACTCTGACAACGCTACAAAAGCCCAAGAGTATGTTGACTAGTAGAATATTTTATGGAGATTATTTATAATTATTATTTATTGCTATATATATAAATGTATTGTTTATACGAAGTAAGAACACCAATGATAATTTTTTATCTCCACTAATTCTAGTAACCATTGTTGTAATACGTTTGTCATCAATCAAATGTGAAAATCTATCTTTTTTTTAATTTTTTAAACTGCTAATAGTGAATGATGACTTGGTTAAAGACTGCCTTAGTGTGCTGTACAACTGCTGCATATGTGTAAGTATTCAGGTATCATTCTCATTTAGTCATTGAACACAAGGGTGACCAATATCCATGTGATGAGTTCATGATGATTTCAATAAGTGCACTTGTTTTCCTATAGACTGAAGGGGTCACAAAAAACCTGGCATCGAGGGATGATTTTGTCTTATTTCTCTTCACGTTGATGACAAATAAGAAGACCTTCTTGCAAACAGCTACGTTGATTGAGGATATTCTTGGAGTTAAAAAGGTCATCTTAAAATGCATTGGGAGGATTAAGAATATTTGTCTTATCTACAAAAACAAACGCCTAACAATTAATGGTGATAAGCATGTGGAATATGTGACCACTTATATCTGATGGGGTTTAATAATGGTTCATAACAGGAAATGATTCAGTTGGAGTGGATCCCGAACCTGTCAGGACTGGTCCAGAGCTTTGATCAGCAGCAGCTCGCCAACTTCTGTCGTATCCTCTCCGTCACCATATCTGAGCCTGATGTGGGGAACGATGACAAACACACACTCCTGGCTAAAAACGCACAGCAGAAACGCAATACCAGCCCCTCACGTGCCGAGGTCAACCAGGGTAGGTGGACAACAATCTTTTACAGTAAAGTGGTGATGGAGAATAAGGCCACTGCCAAACAGAAATGTGTTAAATTGTAAAGTGACATTAAGCGTTCTGTTACTTTCCAGTGTATATGTGGAGTATTTCTGGCAGAGATAGATTTAAGGGGTTAATACGGCATGAATAATAAAAAAAATTATGTAATATTTTCCAGTCACACTCCTGAACATCCCTGGCTTCATTGAGCGTCTCTGTAAGTTGGCCACACGGAAGGTGTCCGAGGCAACTGGAACGTCAAACTTTCTGCAGGAACTGGAGGAGTGGTACACTTGGCTCGACAACACTCTAGTACTGGATGCGCTCATGCAGATAGCAACTGATGAAGCGGAGCACAGCAGCACAGGTAGAATTATTGCATCGCTCTGGAAATTAATGTGACACATCTGTGTCTTTGACAAATATTGCATTTATTTTACTTCAGTTGTGATAAAGTATACAAACACAGCGTGAGCATCACGCTCTCAGCAGTCGTTTGGATCAAGCCACAGCCAATGTTGAACACACCTTTTTACTTATTCTAAATGTTTAGACATTTTCATTTAGACATTTACCACCACCTACCAGCAGTTTTTTTATTTAGAGTATTATTTCATTTAAAAAAAAAAAAAAATGTCATATTCCATTATTAATAAAACCCCCATTAAAGGTATAGTTCACCCAAAAAATTAAAATTGTCATCGTTTACGCTGTTGTTGCCTGAAAGTTTGTGTAATAAATTCTCTGTTGAATGAAATATAAAATTTCTTTCTAAAGATACTTTTTGTGATGTCTATTTGATGCTTTTCTCGTTTAACACAATAATGATTTTAAATGATCATTTGGGGTTAATTTTTCATTTCTCAAATTTGATGTGCAATTAATTTATCGCCACATTGTGTAATTAATTAGATTAAAAAAATGAATCACTTGACAGCTCTACTAATATATAAAATTATTAATTAATTTATTTTTTCTCTCAGAATCATCTGATGAGAGTACTTTGGCCACCATCCCATTGAGGCATCGTTTGCCACAGTCCATGAAGATTGTTCATGAGATCATGTATAAGGTGGAAGTCCTGTACGTGTTGTGCGTCCTGCTCATGGGCCGACAGCGGAACCAGGTAAGAGCCTCTCATATCTGTAAACGATGTACATAGAACTTATTAAAATCCTAATGTTGTAATTCCCATCCTTGTTTATTATAATCTGTTAGGTGCATAAAATGTTGGCGGAGTTTCGTTTGATTCCTGGACTTAATAACCTATTCGACAAGCTCATCTGGAGGAAATACACCACTTCTAATCATGTGGTTCATGGACAGAATGAAAACTGTGATTGCAGTCCGGTGAGCATTGAGCGAAATATATTGTAATTTTTCATCCCATTCGATTAATCCATTTCCCATAATTCTCATTGATTGTGTTATGCTATTGTTTATTGTGCAGGAAATCTCATTTAAAATTCAGTTTTTGAGGCTTCTGCAGAGCTTTAGTGACCACCATGAGTAAGTTGCAAGATTGTGAGCTCAAAGTGGCATGTCACATACCTGTGGATTGACAAAAGAATGTATTCATCCATTTTTTCTTTTGTTCTCAGAAATAAGTACTTGCTTCTGAACGCTCAAGAGCTGAATGAGTTGAGTGCCATCTCCCTAAAGGCAAACATCCCTGAGGTTGAGGCGCTAGTAAACACAGACAGGTACTGTTCAGATGTCAAATCTAAATGCTAATATACGTTTCTTCTCAGCAGACAAATATTAGAATATATCTTTTTTGTGATATCTTTCAGGAGTTTGGTGTGTGATGGTAAAAAAGGGCTCCTCACACGGCTCCTCACTGTTATGAAAAGAGAACCGCCAGATTCTTCCTTCAGGTGAGACACTTGAATCATAATGACTTGGCTAAATGTGTTTTGAAATGCCAGATGAGTCATGGTGACATATTTTCTCTCTAAAGGTTCTGGCAGGCAAGAGCTGTTGAGAGCTTCCTCAGAGGGGCCACATCATATGCAGACCAGATGTTTCTGCTGAAGAGAGGCTTGCTGGAGGTATAGATGTTTATATAGTACATTCCTGTGCTTGACTGATTGGTCAAAATGTTTTTCCCCATCGAACTGATTGAGTTGCTCAAATATTGTCTTTTGATTGTAGCACATCCTCTTCTGCATCATCGACAGTGGCTGCAAGTCCAGAGATGTTCTGCAGAGCTACTTTGACCTGCTCGGGGAGCTTATGAAGTTCAACATCGATGCCTTCAAGAGATTCAACAAATACGTCAACACGGACGAAAAGGTACCGGCAATAACAAATGTGGAGAAATAAAAGCTGTTGTTAAACAGCCTCTGCTTGACTTTGGTTAAACAATGTGCCTCCTTCAGTTCCAGGTGTTCCTCACCCAGATCAACAGCTCTCTGGTGGACTCCAACATGCTTGTCCGCTGTATTGTCCTCTCTCTCGATCGATTTGAGAGCCAGACGGAAGATGTGAAAGGTAAATTCGGCCATTGTATTCTTAGATTGTTAGCGATATTGCTAAAAGTATACACTACCGTTCAAAGGTACTTTTACATTTTAAATCAAAAGTGTCAGTAAAGTTATGTATAATGTTAGAAAGGATTCAAATAAATGCTGTTATTTTTGAACTTTCTATTCATCAAAGAATCCTCCAAAAAAATGGATTATGGTTTCCACAAAAATATTAGGAAGCACAACAGTATTCAATATTGAAAGTAATAAATGTTTCTTGAGTACCAAATCAGCATCGATAATGTGTGTGTAATATATATAAATATATATATATATATACAGTACTGTGCAAAAGTTTTAGGCAGGTGTGAAAAAATGCTGTAAAGTAAGAATGCTTTCAAAAATAGACATGTTAATAGTTTATATTTATCAATTAACAAAATGCAAAGTGAGTGAACAGAAGAAAAATCTACATCAAATCAATATTTGGTGTGACCACCCTTTGCCTTCAAAACAGCATCAATTCTTCTAGGTACACTTGCACACAGTTTTTGAAGGAACTCGGCAGGTAGGTTGCCCCAAACATCTTGGAGAACTAACCACAGTTCCTCTGTGGATTTAGGCAGCCTCAGTTGCTTCTCTCTCTTCATGTAATCCCAGACAGACTCGATGATGTTGAGATCAGGGCTCTGTGGGGGCCATACCATCACTTCCAGGACTCCTTGTTCTTCTTTACACTGAAGATAGTTCTTAATGACTTTCGCTGTATGTTTGGGGTCGTTGTCATGCTGCAGAATAAATTTGGGGCCAATCAGATGCCTCCCTGATGGTATTGCATGATGGATAAGTATCTGCCTGTACTTCTCAGCATTGAGGATACCATTAATTCTGACCAAATCCCCAACTCCATTTGCAGAAATGCAGCCCCAAACTTGCAAGGAACCTCCACCATGCTTCACTGTTGCCTGCAGACACTCATTCGTGTACCGCTCTCCAGCCCTTCGGCGAACAAACTGCCTTCTGCTACAGCCAAATATTTCAAATTTTGACTCATCAGTCCAGAGCACCTGCTGCCATTTTTCTGCACCCCAGTTCCTGTGTATTCGTGCATAGTTGAGTCGCTTGGCCTTGTTTCCACGTCGGAGGTATGGCTTTTTGGCCGCAAGTCTTCCATGAAGGCCACTTCTGACCAGACTTCTCCGGACAGTAGATGGGTGTACCAGGGTCCCACTGTTTTCTGCCAATTGTGAGCTAATGGCACTGCTCGACATCTTCCGATTGCGAAGGGAAGTAAGCATGATGTGTCTTTCATCTGCTGCAGTAAGTTTCCTTGGCCGACCACTGCGTCTACGGTCCTCAACGTTGCCTGTTTCTTTGTGCTTCTTCAAAAGAGCTTGGACAGCACATCTGGAAACCCCTGTCTGCCTTGAAATTTCTGCCTGGGAGAGACCTTGCTGATGCAGTATAACTACCTTGTGTCTTGTTGCTGTGCTCAGTCTTGCCATGGTGTATGACTTTTGACAGTAAACTGTCTTCAGCAACCTCACCTTGTTAGCTGAGTTTGGCTGTTCCTCACCCAGTTTTATTCCTCCTACACAGCTGTTTCTGTTTCAGTTAATGATTGTGTTTCAACCTACATATTGAATTGATGATCATTAGCACCTGTTTGGTATAATTGTTTAATCATACACCTAACTATATGCCTACAAAATCCCTGACTTTGTGCAAGTGTACCTTGAAGAATTGATGCTGTTTTGAAGGTAAAGGGTGGTCACACCAAATATGGATTTGATTTAGATTTTTCTTCTGTTCACTCACTTTGCATTTTGTTAATTGATAAATATAATCTATTACCAAGTTTATTTTTGAAAGCATTCTTACTTTACAGCATTTTTTCACACCTGCCTAAAACTTTTGCACAGTACTGTATATATATATATATATATATATATGTGCATATATATGCATGCATGCAAACATCAAAAAACTGGCAGGTAGATCAACAAAGTTTAATGCAAGAAGTTTCTTTCAAAAGGAATGCTAATTTTCACAATTAATACAAAGAAAGATTTATGTATCGTTTAAATGTATCAATAATCTATGTGTACCAAAATAACAGTACATAGCAAAAGGAAAATTTAGCTTCATATTGTTTTTACTAAAACTATAAATACTACAAATTCCACACTGGCAATTTTTGAACCGATTCACTCAAAATTTGCCAACTGTAATACAATTTTTACAGGTGAATTGAATCAGAGATTTAAACATCTGTTTTCATACTTGCTAGTCTAATTTAGGCTAATTACAGACTTTAGGGAATTTAAGTCAAATTAAAAATACACTAAAATAATCACAATATATTACTTTGTTGCTTAATTTTAAGTTGCCAGGCACTGCAAATATATCATAAGTGTTTAATATTTTGCCCTGCCCCAATTGTTAGTGAAAAAGATATAGAAAGATAGAAAATTTATGTTTTTCAGGCAACTTTGGTAATTTCAGGCAAGATTTGGTAATCTGCTCACTTAAATTGTAACTTGCTTGAACAGATTGGTAGTCCATTTAGAGTCATTCATTTCTGATAGCTGTCGACAAATTGCGGTGTCTATTTTAGTCTTTGTGTTTGTGCTTCTGCAGTGGTTGAAGTGCTCTCAGAGTGCTGTCTGCTTTCCTACATGGCTCGAGTGGACAACAGGCTGTCCTTCCTTTTTAGGCTGGTTAACATCATCAATGTGCAGACCCTCACACAGGCAAGACCACAGTTCAGATCTCTTCTCCCTGTTTGTCTCATTTGAGTCCATGATCATTATTCCTCTGTTTTTCTCCTGTGTTTTTTCTGGCTTCTCTCCCAGGAGAACGTGAGTTGTCTTAACACCAGCCTGGTGATTCTGATGCTGGCCCGGAGGAGAGGCAAGCTCCCGTTTTACCTGAACGCCCTGCGGGAGAAGGAATACACAGAGAAATATCCCGGCTGCCTCCTCAACAACTTCCACAACTTGCTGCGCTTTTGGCAGCACCACTACCTCAACAAGGACAAAGACAGCACCTGCCTGGAGAATGTGAGTCTGTGTACGGTTTCGGGCTAGGAATAAAAACGATATCACGCAATGGCTTAAAGCCTGTCATTTGCTCTTGTGTTGATGCACTGATACACTGTTTAGCCTCAGAGTGGCTTGGTTCATTTTCTGAGACGCTGTGAGCTGCACGGCATATGAAATAACAAGGTACCTTCACTCTGAAACCAGCGACGTATTTATTTACTTGCCGGCTACCTGCCAAAATAAAAGATTGATGGTAAAAGACATTAGTGAGGTTAGACGGCGTGTTGAATTTAAGGCTGTAACAAACTTCAAGCTCAGGCAAGGGAGGTGCGAACCAGCAAACTGTGAACATAAACTTTAATCACAAAGTAAACAAACGACAAAATGAAAGCAAGCAAAATAATTGTAATAAAATAAACAAATGTAAATGTCCCAGGCCTGGTCCTCTCTCGACTTCCACTGACGTCACTCCTCATTTTATCCCTCCGGAGCTCCTCTGTGGGACTCAAGACCGGTGTGCAGCACGGGTCTCATTTATTAGGATTGTCTCTACAGGCCTCGCTCCACTCACACGGCTCTCAGCCCCACTCTGCCTTGCCACAAAAGCAAATGACTACAAAGCTGCGAGGGATAGAATTAGTCTTTTTTTTCCCACTTAACTTTTTCAGAAGGTTTCGTCAGCTGAACAATTTGTAAGTTGTTAAATAACTGTACAAACAATTAAAGCCCTGTAATTCCATCCCTCACAGCCTTGTTTTCATTCCTGTCAAAAAAAAAAATTCTTTGTCAGAATTGTGCTATTCTGACTAAGACCTATACCATTTAAAAAGGAAGAAATGAAGACCTAAAGATTAGTATTATAATTTTACATATATACGAGAGAGAGGGAGATTTTCTCTTCACTGTATCAATCAGCCCTTTTTGTGGGGGGGAAAAAAGTCTCGAGACTCCAATTATTAGTTAAGTCATCTGGGGAAACTTCCTGTATTTTTTTGTTTCATTTGACTATATATGTCGCAGTAATCTAAATATCATAGTTTTTTCCAATATTGTGCATTCAGTTTGTTTTACTCTATGGACTATTAGGATAATATTTAACCATCAGTGTTGTCTCCTTTCAGAGTTCCTGTATTCCCTTCAGTTACTGGAAGGAGACGGTTTCAGTACTGCTCGGAGAGGACAGGACTTCTCCCTGTGCCATTATCAGCTACATAGATGAGCCTTACATGGAGCTAGACCGGGACCTTCTAGAGGATTGACTAGGGGAGGGACTCGGACGTTCGGAGAGCGTATAGAACAGCCTCCTGGCTCATCCGACTGCATGCTATGGCTCAGTGAGCTGTCCATTCTTTACTTGGTGCCCATGTTCCACTTCTCATCTCCAGGTCCTGGGTGCAAAGGAACGTCCCGTGAAGGATCGCCCACCCTGTCATTCATTCAGCGGGAATGCAGTACCCGGACAGCTCAAGCCAGAGCCGAAACTCTGACCTGACGCTGTCTCGTTGTGTTTTGGTGCCGTTCTTTCGGTGAAGTCGCATGGGGCCTTTTGTACAGAATTACACAAAGAAGAAAATATTTAGGCTAAATGTCCGATCGGATGTTGGATCAGAAAGATGTATCCTCGACCGGGGGCGGTTGATGGTCTAGTGATCTAAGAACTGCACAGCCAAACGATTTTCTCTGTAATTTAGAATGAAGAAAGAAAGCTAAAGAGAAGTGTTGGATTGATGAATGGAGGCTTGGATGTTACTTTACCAAGGTGTCAGAAGGTTATTCTGACATTTAAGAGGTGAACGGCACTCATGCTTAACTGATTGATGTCAAAATCTTTGTACAGTGTAGATGAATTAGAACTGAAATTGAATATGGACAAGTCTTATTTATTTTCTCACATTTCTCTTGTAATTTTGCGCTCATGATGAGATCATAAACCTGTTTTCTTTTCATGTTCTCCATTGCTTCTCTCCTTTTTGTTAGGTTTTATCAAGCACATATGAAATGAGATTTTCTGTTCTTGTATTTTTAATTTTTTGTATAAATTAGTTTTTAATTGTATGTGTATCATCCCTTTTGTTGAATTTTTTTCACAATGAAACACTTCATATCTTGTGGGCACGGAAGGTGTTAAACTATGCAGGTTCACTCACACCATGGTCGTAAATATCCAGCTAGCCTTGACCTCCATGCTGCCATCTGTCGTTTGTTCCGTAGCAAACCACTAAATCACCATCTCCTAACTTTACAGGCCTCAGCCGTTGACAATCTGTGTTGCGCTCAAAAACATGCAGCTCCGGCTCGGTGGCCGGGAACCTGCGAAGGTGCTGCTCTCCTGCGGTCGCTTTGTGCTGGATGTGGTAGCTGAGCTAGACTAGAAGCGCTAAACTAGAAACTTCCAATCAACTACCTCGTTTCATTCGTGTTGTTTTCTAACCCACTCCTATAGTTTAAGCATGCTGCGGATTCTATTCTGTTGCACCTAATTTCGCTGTGTATGCAAAAGTTCCTGTGTATAAATGACTAGAATTGCTTTGCTTTTACCTGTGGATGGTCGCAAGTTCTCGTTTTTCTTTGTCGCTTTCTTATACTGTCAAGGTGCTTTGGGTTGGCAAATCAATTTCATACCATTCATAAAAAGGCGGTTTGAATGCCACAGAGTTTTCGGTCACTTCCTTTGACACCAGGAATGTGTAGCTGTAATAATAGCAGTGTGAATGTGATTTTTCTGATTTGAATGATTGCTACATCAACACAAAGGATCTGAATGTCTCTTCTTTATCCACAGGCCTTTGTTCAAGTCTCGCATGGGTTGGGTTTGGTTTTAAATACTGACATTTTCTGCCGTAGCTCTGTCTGGATGAATTTAGTCATAAGTGATAACCATGTCAAGCCCAGTAAACTTAATGCTTTAAATAAACCTGAATTCAATATCCTGCCTCTGAGAGTTAAAGTTTGATGGTGTTTATTTATTTATTTTATTTTATATTTGCTTATTCTATTCTATTACTTGTTCTATAACAGGAATCTATAACAGTTTGAATGTTGCCTCTCCTTTGTTTTTGTTTTAATATAAATGCACAATTCAAAGACTGTCTTAATAGAAAAAAAGAAAATAGTTCATATACATTTTATTTAAGAGCAACAAAAAAATCGAGAATTTCTTTAGGAATTTAAATAAAATATTTTTTAAATGTTTTTAAAAGTTTTGTCTGCTCACCAAGCCTGCATTTATTTAATAAAAAAAAAACAGTAGCATTGGGAAAAAGAACAATTTAAAATAACTTTTCTATTTGATAATATTTTAAAATGCAATTTATTCCTGTGATGATTTCAAAGCGGAATTTTCAGCATCAAACTACATCTTACCAACTCCGAACTTTTGAATGTAGTGTATAATGTTACAAACACATTGTATTTCAGGTAAATGCTGTTTTTTTTTTTTTCTGAAGGATCATGTAACACTAAAGGCTTTGCCATTATGGAATATCATGGAATAAATTTGTAAAATATATATTCAATTAGAAAAGTTATTTTACATTGTAACAATATTTCACAATATTACTGTTTTTAGTGTATTTTTAATTAAGTAAATGCAGCCTTGATGAGCAGACGAAACTTATTTTTAAAAACATTAAAAATCTTACCGATCCCAAACTTTTGAACGGTAGTTTATAAACACACACATGCATAGACATACACGCACTTTGCTTTCAGTGATTTCTTTTTTTTTCCATTCTGATTTAAAATTTTAATTGATCATTTTAATTTTAAATGTGTACTTAGTATTATTTAAAAATGAATGAGTACTTTTAGTAAATTAAAAAGTTAAATGGTTCATTTTTAAAAGGTTTAAAATCATGTACGATTGCGTTATTGCTTTTGTGTAAAGCTGCATCCAAGCCACTAAGTGTCAGTATACGTCCACGGCGACTGCCACATTGACCAGAGCAACAGGAAGGTCTGAGAGCAGATGGAAGGTATTTATTGTAAACACATTTGTTTACATTGTGGTATAGTCATACTCTTTCTTTTCAAGTTTAAAGTCAAACGAGTTGTCGTGAAATTGCAGTCTACATCGATTCAAATTAGAACAATATGAATTAGACTACACATTCCTATGGTCTACATAAAGTCATTTCTTTATCTTGCTCATTGCTTTTGGCACACAAAACTGTTGCAGTTGTGGGCTGTGCTCATGGTACGAGAGGGGTTTCCTCTTCACTCTGCAAGCTGAAAAGGGTATAAACAAAGCTGATTACTCAGTATAGCCTTAATGGAACAAAAAATGTAGCCAATTAGTTGAAATGCAAGACTCAAGCAACATGCCTTTGGACTAGCCTTGCTACCCGAGTCTCTGGTGCGGGTACGTAGTTTATTCACTTGAGACTCTGCAATATCGGCTCGTTCCTCAGCGTCATCCAGCTCATGCTGGATCTTCTTACACTTGGTCAAGTTGGCATTAGCTTGTTCCTCCTACAATACAATAAGCAGGAGCCATCAGTGATGTTGTTTTAAGTATACATGAGATGTAGCACATTAAGGTCTATTTGTAGACTCACCGCCTCCTCTGCTTGTCTCTTGTAGGTCTTAACTTTGGCCTGCAGCTTGTCTATGAGTTCCTGGAGGCGAGCCATGTTCTTCCTGTCCTCATCAGTCTGGAGAAACAGCAGGTGGTGCCACAGGCTTTATTCTTTCAGAGTAGTGCAACTCAAGCTATTGTACAATCTAAAATGAAGTTGTGCATCGGTCTCATGGAGTTTGTACCTGGTAGGTGAGCTCCTTGATCCTTCGCTCATATTTACGAACGCCCTTCTGGAATTCGTTGCTTTTTTTCTGCTCAGATTCCAGTTCATTCTCCAGGTCTTTCACCTTGAGGAAGGTTTGTTTTATATTTTTAAAGGTGTAAGATGTCATCAATAAAGTTCAGGTTTGAATTATTTTATAGACGGCAAATGTCTGTACCCTGCTTTCCAGTTTCTGAATTTGCTTCTTGCCTCCTTTTAGTGCGATCTGCTCAGCCTCATCCAGACGCATCTGCAGATCTTTCATGGTCTGCTCCACGTTCTTCTTCATACGTTCCAGGTGAGCGCTGGTGTCCTGCTCTTTCTTGAGCTCTTCCGCCATCATGGCAGCCTGTACTTTGAAAGCTTCATAATAAGTTTCCTGTACTATACACAAAACAATATTTACCAAAATGCAAGCTCCTCACATCAGTGATGGCCTTTTTGGCTTTCTCTTCTGCATTTCGGCACTCCTGCACAGCATCGTCCACCTCGCTAGACAACGTGGAGAGATCGCTCTCCAACTTTTTCTTTTGATTGAGCAGTGATGTGTTCTGGGGAGGCAGAAAGAATTATGGTAAATGACTAGATATTATTTACTGCGATTGCTCGGAAGAGCTGCCTTGATGGAACATCTGGCCATTACTTGGGAATGCAGTAGGTTGACCCTCTCCGTGGTTTCCAGGAGCTCATACTCTGCCAGTTTGCGGGCGCGGTCGTTCTGCTCCAGTTGGCTTCTCAGTTCTTCCACTTCAGCAGTCAGGAGGTTGTTCCTGCGTTCAGTAATGGCAACCTGTTCCTTCAGTTCTTCATTTTGATGAATAGTCTCATCCAGCTCTATCTGAAGGTCCTTTTAATTTATAAGATGCATTTTATGTTATTTAGGCTTGAGTAGGTGACTATTTGTTTAAATCATTTTGCATATATATATGATAATATGAAAATAATCCCCCCCCCACACACACACACACATTAATAATGCAATAATTGAAATATGTTCGTTTTAATAGAAGTAACATTTGGATTTACCTTAATCTGTGTCTGCAGGTTACGGACCATTTTTTGGGACTCAGTGGCCAAGCGATTTGCACGGTTCAGCTGAACCTCCATTTCATTCAGGTCGCCCTCCATCTTCTTCTTCACCCTGATGGCTTCATTGCGGGATTTTGCTTCTGCATCCAGGGTGGCTTGCATGGACTCTATTGCACGCTGGTGGTTACGCCTAGTAGAGGTGAGTAAATAAATTAGGAGTACTTGTGGTATAAACAATAATGGTCATATAATGGAATGGAGTAATGGAAAATAAAGGTTCAAAAATCAGTCTTCCTCACTAGTCATGAATCTTTTATATTTGCTTTCCAATTTCTCACCGAAGATTGTCGATTTCCTCATCTTTCTCAGTTAACTTCCTGTCAATGTCTGCTTTGATCTGGTTGAGCTCCAGCTGTATACGTAGAGTCTTACTCTCCTCGTGCTCCAGAGTGCCCTGATACAAAAATAAGGACATTCAAGTCTGTTTGGTGTGATACTATAGGCCAGTTTTAAAATTATTATTGTTTATTTATTATTTCTAGGGATTTCCTTTATAAGAATGGTTGCTTGATCATACTTGAATCAAACAGTCTCTTCTCTTTTATACATACATGCACAATGTAACCTTACTATGTTTTTTTCTAAGGCAGGTTTATAAAAGCTACTTAATTGTCCTGATTGAACTAAGGGCTCATGTGTGTTGTTCACAAGTTAAGTCAATAAGTATACTTCTGGTGTAAGGTAATATGAATCAACTTTTCAGACACAAAAATCAATACTTCAGCTTCCTCCAGTGCTGCTTTAATTTCAGTCTTCTCCACATCCAATCCCTTCTTGATCTTCTCAAGCTCATGAATGGTCTTGCCGCCCTGGCTTATTTGGTCATTCAGATCAGAAATCTCCTCTGTTAAACATGATGGTATTGATAAGTCCCATTTTGTGACTGACAATATATGTTAATTTGACGTCATACTTTTTTCTCCATTCATAATCCATAAAATTCAAAACATACCCTGTAGATTTTTATTCTCCCGTTTGATGCTCTCCAGATGGTCCAGAGCTTCTTCGTAACAGTTCTTGAGTTTAAACAGCTCGGTGCTCAGATTACGAGACTCTTTCTGTGAAGATTCCAGCTCAGACTGGCACTCCTCGTACTTCTGCCTCCATTCGGCCAAAATCTTGTCAAATTGCCTCTGCTTCTTATCCAGGGCAGCAGCTGCTGCATTAGAGCGCTCCAGATCTACTACGAGATCCTCAATCTCTGACTGTAGCCGATGTTTGGTCTTTTCTAGGGAGCAGCACTTGGCGTTTGATGCCTCAACGTGCTCCTCAGCCTCTTGGAGGCGGGCGGCCAACTTCTTCCTGTCAAGTTGAGGAATATCATGGTTCAGTTTTCGATTGAATGAAGCCAGTCATTATTGTCCTTCTAATACACACACTCACTTTGCTTCCTCAAGTTCCTCTGTCTTCTGAATGGCGTCCGTCTCATACTTGGTCCTCCATTGGGCGACCTCAGCGTTAGCCTTGGACAGTGCACGCTGCAGCTCAGATTTGCCCTCTTGCTCTTCTTCATACTGCTCCCTCAGCAGATCGCAGTCATGCCTGGATGATTGCAGGGCATGAGCCAAAGCATTCTTTGACTGAAAGGAGCAGGAGCCAAAGACAAGTAAAATTACAAATTTGTTCCACATTACAGTCAATACATGTTAAGCAGTGAGGGAAAAATGCTTTCTCTTACTTTGGTTTCTTCATCTAGCTGTTTCTTGAACTCCTCTATGTTTTGGCTCAGGGAGTTCTTGGTGCGCTGCAGTTGAGACACCAGAGCTTCACGCTCCTCCAGCTTTCTGCCCAGTTCAGCTGTTTTATGTAAGAATGATGTAGGGTTATTAAATGTCTCAAAACCATTGCACAGATGTCTGAGTGATTCTTGTTAAGGTTGAATTTGTTCAGTGGGTAGTTTTTTGGCATACCACTTTCAGCCTGAGCACGGGCTCGCTGCGTGTTGGTGTCACTGAGCTGTCTTTGGAGCTCCTCCACTTTGGCTTTTGACTCATTCATCTGGTCCTCATAGAGCCGACACATTTTCTCAGTGGTAGCCTGCGATGTTTTTATACAATTAATGAAATAAGATGACACATTTTCAGTAAATTGTCTCCCACGTAAATGTTTAAAATGAAAAAATATATAAATATATATATACACACACATATACCAAATACATAGTTATTATGTTTCCTGTTAGATATATGAATATTCATTTATTTATTCCTTTAATTGCGGATCTTTACCAACACATTGTTTTATGGAAATCCACTCAGTAATGATACTGACACACAATTTCCAGTGAGTCGTTTTGATTCAGTTCAGTTAATTTTATTAAGGCTGTCTGGATATTTTGTTATGTGCAGACGTCATGTGTTTGGATGTATATATATATTTACTTATTTTTCAATAAGGTTAAAATTTTGACATTATTTAATGCATTAGGTATCATAAACTAACAATGAACAACAATTTTTATTTATTAATCTAGGTTAATGTTAATTCATAGATATACTGTTTTTTATTTGTTTGTTCGTAATAGATTCACTGAAGTTAATTTATACAACTAAAAATGTTTGAGTTTATTTAAAAGCTACATTAATAAATGCTGTCAATTATTGTTCATTGTAAATTAATGATACCTAATAAGCATTTAAACTTGTAGAATACATTTTATAAATAAAAATAAAATAAAATAATAACAGTATATACAAAATGGGAGCTCGCAAAATTCACTCAACTAAGACAATTTAAACCTGAGCTTGAGCTGAAATCGTCCCTTGATTTTTCAGTGTTAAAGTCAATGCTAAATTAATACTAGTTAAATTAGATCAGAATGTGATGCAACACAGATCATATTTTCCACCTTGCTCTTTGCCAGCTGCTCTAAATTGGAAGTGAGGTCATCCACCTCCATCTTGGCTTCACTCCTCTCCTTCTCCAACTTCTGTTTGACTCGCTGAAGGCTGTCAATTTGCTCACTCAGTTCAGCCACAGTGTCCGCATGCTTTTTGCGCAGTGCAGCAGTCATAGCCTCGTGGTGCAAAATGGCCTCCTCAAGGTCACGACGCAGTTTTAGAAAGTCTGCCTCCCGTTTTTTATTCATCTCAATTTGGGCTGAGGTGGCACCGCCGGCTTCCTCGAGACGCTCACTGAGCTCTTCAAGCTCTTTGGATGCATCTCCTCGTTGTTTCTCCGTCTTCGCTCTGGTGGAACGCTCCGCTTCCAGTTCCTCTTCAAGTTCCTCAATACGAGCCTTGAACACAATGAAAGAACGCCTGAAAATGTGTTCTGACTGAAACATACATTTGGAGATTAAATTGTCTAGCTTCTCTGACCTGCAATTCCTTGATCTTCTTTTGGAGCTGGATGATTAATGCTTGCTCATCTTCGATTTTCGAACTGATCTGGCTCATTTCAAAATCTTTCCTACAAAAAGTCCCAACAAATTAAGAACACAAATGGTTTTATTTTTTCCAGAATCCTGTCATATAATAATCTTACTTCTTTAGCTTTTCTTCTAATTGCTGCTTGTCATTTTCGAAGTCCATGACAGACTCCACGGCCAGCTTCAGATCGCCCTCCAGCTTGCGTTTGGCCCTTTCCAGGTCCATTCGCAATTTCTTTTCCTGTTCCAAGGATCCCTCCAACTAAAACAAGTGATTAGATTGTATTACTGTTTCCTGACTCATTCTTAAATCTGTTAACAGTCCTGTTAACATCTATCCACATAAGAATGTACATCATCTACTTGCTGCTCCAACTTGGCTTTAGCCTTAGTCAGAGTGTTGACTTTGTCTTCCTCCATCTGCAAGTCATCCAACGTCTGCTGGTGACTCTCCTGTAAGGCCTTCTTCTCTTTGGTAAGCTTCAGAATAGTTTCATCCAAAGCTGCCATCTCTTCTATCAGATTCTTCACCTATGAAAAGATATTTTGATTGGTTCAACAGACTTCACGGTGACTCACAACAAAGCTTGAGCTTCATTTTTCTTTAGAATGGCCTGACCTTGTTTTCAGTGGCATGCCTCTCCTTCTCCACCTTGGCCAAGGTTATCTCCAAATCATCAATGTCTTTTTTCAGCTCAGCACACTCATCCTCCAGCTTGCGCTTTTTTACAAGAACGGTAGCGTTCATCTCCTCTTCGTCTTCCAGGCGTTCGGTCATCTCCTTCACTTTGGCTTCAAGTTGAATCTTGGTTTTGATGAGCAGGTCACAGCGGTCCTCTGCATCTGCCAGGTTATCCTGCTCCTGTAGAGCGATTAGAAAGTAAATTCAATCATTTTACCACCTGAATATATACAATTAATTTGATTCTTTTTGGACTATTTCACAATTTATTGAGTATCCACATTAAAACTCTAATTGTAGATATATTACACCTTCTTTCCCTGAAATCCAAATACATTATATATATATTTTTTATTTATTTATTTATTTTTTAACATTTCTCATGTCTGTCTAGGTGGGGTTTTTTTGTAAAGTCATTGCAGAAAATTTTAATGTACTTTGATTTTGAAGAATGACAAAATGTCCTGGTGTAATACAATAAAATATAAAACAAATAATGAGTAGTATGTTTGTGGTGTTTATGAACAAACAGTACATTTGCCACTCGTACTGCAAACTGATATTGTATGATACTTACTGCCTGGAGTTGCAGGGAAAGGTCATTCTTCTCTTGGATCAGGCTGACCTGTTTCTCCTCCAGCTCCTTACGTTTGGACTCTGATTTCTCTAGTGCCTCCTTTAGCTTAAGGAACTCCTCTTTTAGAGCGGCCAGCTCTTTTTCTGTGGCTGCGCTCCTCAGCAGGGGCTTGATTTTGAAAAAAAGTTTCATCCACGGCCAATTCTTCACAATGTTGAAGGCCCGAATATTCCATTGGATGATCATCAGAGCCTCCCTAATGACAAAAGGCATATATATTCTTTAAAGCGCATCAAATCCTATATTCTTGAATTGGGAAAGATTGAAAACTGTTTGTATTAAGTTTACTGTTTTGTTTTTTAACCCATATTTTTCTAAAATTCTTATTTTTCAGGCTAGTTCAGTTATGATTCAGTTGTGATTGGTCTAATACAATTAGTTTTAGTTTTAAACTTGCAGTTTTTGTCTCATTATTTATTGAAGTAGTATTTCTGAAGTCTTATTCATCCATATTTAAACTATAAAAACACTGTTAACCAATTGAACCCATCAACTATTAATGCATCATGGCAGTGTTATTTTACTATTATTTATATACTATCATTTTATTTTTCTGTTTGTTTGTTTTCTTTTGTGTGCTTTTTATTTCAGTTAGTTGCCGAGGCAACATTTCTAATTTTTTAATATTTATATTTTTATTTCAGTTAGGGAAAGCAATTTTGAATAGTTTTAGTTAACAATAACAACACTGATCATGGGAGGACTGTGTCAACCCCATATGACCCACTGGCTTATGTCCATGAATGCATGAAATGAGGCTCATTTTAGTTTAGTCTATTACTGGGGCAACTTTCAGATGTCATGCACTTGCTGTCACAGTTCTGCGGTTACATGTTTGCGGATGACGGCAGAAATTTCGGTCTGATCAAATAGCTGCCGTACATCTGTGCCCCAGGCCACCCAAAAGGTGAAGTGCCTAATATTTATTTAGAAACCGAGGCCTCCTGTTGGACCGGTGGCTTTAATCCTTTGCCAGTCTGCAGATATGCTTTCAATGTGGTCCTTTAGAGGCACAGGCGCCTTGGCAAAACAGAGCTTTGAGAAGGGTGCTGGCCTGTATTTTTAGTGGGGAGGTGGGGTGAGCAGCTGCCATGTGACCCACTGGACCTCGACGCTTTAAGGCCTCTACGCTTTAAGGACACGGTCTGCATTGTATAATAAAGGGAACGGGAGGTCATAGATGTGGACATGGAGAACCTTACGTGTTTCACAGAGTGTTGGAGACACATGAAGGGTCTCGGCCACACATGCACATGGACAAATGCATGTCTGAAGACACACGCCTCACACACTCCATCCACATGGCCCCAAAATACCTCTCATATGTTGAGGATTGAGAGGGATCATGTGACAACAGCTTGTTGCTAACTTTATTAGGATTGAACCTGTTGGATATCAGAATAGTTTGTGAATTTTTGTGTGGGGCGGTATCAGAATAGGTATTATTTCAGAATAAGAATATGGAGAATATAAGAGCATGGAAGATTTTTTCTCTATACTAGTGGATTGAAAGCAGATGAGAGGGTAAAGCTGCGGTCACATTTACTGTGGTTCGGTGAATTTTCAAGGTCACAATCAAACCATTTCATTGGGAAACCGCACGATTGGGAATTTCACATGAGGGCCTTGCAGATGTTGCATCAGGTTCAAGGTGGTCAATCGAACTCGCAGCTTCTATGTAACTTCTATGTGAGGTAGGCTTCAAACATCACTACACTATTGAAAATGAACATTGGACCTTTTTGCCTGTGACATTTTGTTAACGTGATGGCACTTTAAAGCTGAATATGTGACTTTCATATTTTACATCATATTCATAATCTCTAGATCTATTTACAATGGCCCCAAAATATATTTTGCCACTTAAACCACACTTAAAATTTATGACAAAATGTAAAGCCAAATAATATCTTCAAACAAATGACGATATAGCTTTTCTTAGTACTAACTTTACTTTTTTGTAAAGCCATTTTTGCAATAAGTTTTGACCTGGATGTTCATCAAACTTTTGATAATCAGAAAATGTTCAATAAAGTGATCATACCTTTTGTAAACCAGAGTCTTTTTTGGTGAATAACTTTCTTTAAAATAAGTGAAACCTGATTGGAAATGTCATCTAATGTAATGATTTTCATTCATTTTTAAGTGTGACTTAAATGTCCAAATGGGCCAATCTTTTTGCACGGAATCACGCATTACTTCCTCTCCATCATCTTCTTCAGCTCCATCCTCATGATCTTGCCGCGGCTGGCAGCCTGCAGCAGAGTCAGAACTTTAGCCAGACGCTCGTCCCTCATCTCCTCCAGGTATCCCAGCAGACCGGCTTTAAAGAACACCTGTAATGCAGAGACACAGACGGGTTGATTTAGACAATTTTGCCTTCTGTTCAGAGTAGCACCTCTGATTGATGTCCCATGGCTAGAGGCTCAAAGCAACAAACACTTTTACTATCTGAAGCCTGACTTGCCTTAGTATGCCCAAATCTATACTGATTATGGTCGATATCCAGTGAAGCCAGCAGTTTCTCTGCAGCCTTCCTGCTGTCCACAAACTTGTCATCAGGGATAGCGTGAGGATTCAAAATGCGATACCTTTGAAATGGAGGAATTTGCACATTCTTATCACAGTCTCATCTAAACTGCATTGCAACCATTACTTTTCTTCTTATTATTGTGTTCACTGTTGTACCAGGTCTGACTGACTGTTTATCAACTGGCTTATCATCAAGCTGACTTCTTATAAACCACTGAAGCTTAAAAGTGAAGTGTGCAATGTTATAATGTTAGAATACTTACTATCACAGTTTATTGTGAAGAAACTGCTACAAGTAAGTCATTCATAAGTTGATTTATTTGAAAGATGTAAAGGATGTGGGTGATGCAATCATTTAGGAAATCTTTTTGTAGACAGTTAAATTATACTTCATCTTCAACCTTGTTGAAATTCTTAAGTTTTCAAACCATACAATTGATCAAATTATGTTCACATTATTATTCTCTCTACACGTAAAGAAATATCATATGGATTTTTTGATGTACTCAGGAACACAAAGTTTATAAATAGTGGCTCTTCTTACCGTTGTTTGAATTCAGCATAAAGAATTCTGTTAGGAAATCCCTTCCTGCAAATACGAATGCCCTCCAGGACTCCATTACAGCGCAACTGGTGCAGCACCAGGAAAGCATCCATGATCCCTGCAAATAAGATGAAGATGTTCTTAGTTGGATGTTTGCACTGAGGTTTTGCAGCGTGGATACTTTTATACACCATTGTTTTAATGTAACATGAAGCTGTGATTTTGATTGATGCTCAGAAATAGTGATTTTCATCAAAATCCTGTGGGTTTGGATGTGTTGAAGTGCTCAGTGCAGCACCTGGTGTTTTGGTCTCATTGGGGATGATGCAGCGCACAAAATGGGGCTGAGTGCTCCGCAAGTTTGTCATCAGTTTGTTGAGATTCTCCTGTAGTTGAGAAGCAATCAAGGAACACACTCCTGTAACTCATGTCGGACAGCAGTTTTTCCATATTTTACACAGCCAAAAGCAAACACATTCAACAAATGCAAAGGTGTCGTTCTCCTCAAAACAACAAGTGTGTTTCTAGACTTACCTTGAGTTGTTGGTGCTCTTTGTGGAAACAGATAGAACAGGAGCCAGCACAGACTTAAAGTGATGTTCATGTGTCATTTCTCTAAACATCACTGCAAGTCTTAACTGCCTCCCTCTTAGTACTGACGAGTTTTGATTTTGATTTATTTTTTTAATGTTTTTTAGTTTTATGCCCATCAATAGTTATTTCTGTTTAATATCAGTTTCTGCCTAGTGCAAATAGCAGTAAATTCTTGTTACATTCCCACCTTGTGGACCTGTGACACTGTCTGGAAGGAAGCAGCCTTTTTCCTCTTTTCTTTCCCCCCTGTTTTTGCATCAGAGGCTAAAAGGAAAAGGTTGCATTCAGATAAATATTTTATGGTTTAGAAAAGAATTGTAGTATATTTCAGACAGAATATGTGGTTTATTTACCCGAGTCAGAGCTAACATAATTCTCATAAAGAGAAGCCAGAAGCTTGTTGGTTGATTTCTGGAAACAGACTACCACCGTTTCATTCAGGGGGTCTTTGTTTTTGTCTAACCAACCAATAATATTGTATGGCACCTGAAATTCAGATAAAACTCTTTTCATGTAATAATCAATCTCTTTTTTTTCAGCAAGGTTAATTAAAAACAGCTTAAACCAGCCTAAACTGGTTCCACAGTCCTCCCATACTAGCACTTTTCAGCCTCCCAGTCTGGAAGACCAGCTTAAACCTGCTAAAACCAGCAAATTGACTGGTTTAAGATGTTTTTCGGCAGAAAGCAAAGCACCAAAATTAATCTAAAATGTATAATATACTTTTAATATCAAGTGCTGCCTAAGAGACCTTTAAATTTGGTCTTGTTGGAGCTCTATTATTGGTACAAACTCACCACTCCTGCATAGTGCACCAGCTCAAAATGAGCCTCATACTTTCTCTTCTTGTCAGGCCTTGGCTTTTGAAAATTGGCAGACTTGCCAAGGTGATTATCAAACATCTTAGCCTTGAAGCTGCTGTCGCTAGCTTTAGGGAACATGCACTCCTCTTCCAGGATGGACATAATTCCTAAGGGCTAACAAAGAGAAAAAAGCTCAGAAGTATATAATAATATTCTCGGCACATTCTGTAATCAAAATTATTTTTTGAATTGTTACTGTATCTTATTTCCCTATTTGCTATAATATTCCTATCGTGTTTCAACTGCAAAAAACCTTTTCGATGAGGTCAATGCAGGCTTGGAGGTCAAGCCCAAAGTCGATAAAGGTCCACTCAATGCCCTCCCGTTTGTACTCCTCTTGCTCCAGGATGAACATGTGGTGGTTGAAAAACTGTTGCAGTTTCTCATTGGTGAAGTTGATGCAGAGCTGCTCGAAGCTGTTGAGCTGTTGAGAGAATCCACATGACAGATGCACAAGTGTGAATGCCGGCGGAAATCTAGATAAGTGCGGTGTGGAATTTCGAGAGTCACTCACCTCAAAGATCTCAAAGCCAGCGATGTCCAGCACTCCGATAAAGAACTGGCGTGGTAGAACGGTGTAGAGCGTCCTATTTATACGCCCCACCAACCACTTGAACATGCGATCGTAAGTGGCTTTGGCCAGAGCTCCCACGGCATAGTTAACCTGGTGGAGCCGCACAATGTGTGTGGAGCACATTAAGACCACAGCTGTCACTTACATAGATTGCAACAGTTGCCTGGATACCAGGCTGATTTCTCAGGCTGTTTTATTCCTTGTATCTCAGTAGATCAACAGTAAATGTCAGTGGTTTCGACATGCATCATTATTGACATAGCAAAGTTCCCGCCGAAAAATTTTCTTTCTTTCTTTCTGTAACTATAGACACATCCAAGGAGGAGGTAGGATTTTTGGAACACTTCTCACCTGTTCGACATTCTGTCCTTTAACCACATACTCGTTGCCAACTTTCACTCTGGGGTGCAGAAGACCCTTCATGAGGTCTGCTGAGCTAACACCCATCAGGTAGGAGGCCTTATCAGCACCTGGAAAGATCATTTCATTTCAATTTTGGACCATTTTTAAAACACATTTGTAATAGGCAAGGTTATATGGATTTACACTCACTTTCAGTGCCATCGGTCTCTGCCTGCTCTTCCCGCTGCTTCTGTTTAAATTTCATGTTCCCGAAGTGCATGATGGCGCCTACTATTTTATAGCAGCCGTACTTTTCTTCTGGAGTAAAGCCAAGGATGTCCATGGCATGCTATATTAAAAAGAGAATGATTTTGTAGACTTTTTTTTGTTTCATTTTGGTCTTTGTAGGTGATTTTTTTTTTTTTTTTTTTTTTTTTTTACAGCTTACATCTGTAGCCATAAGTTCCTGTCCATCATCCATGTTCTCTACCGTTGTCACTCCTTGGGAGCAAAAATGGTAGTCATAGGGATTTGCAGAGACCAGAAGCATGTCTGAAATCAACAAGGAAAGAATGAATGAAGGATTTTCTTAAATAATAGATCAATAAAATACACAATTATAGCATTTATCATACCTAGAAGTTCAGGCTTCTTTTGTGACATGATCTGGTAGTAGATGTGGTAACTTCTCTCTCCAGGCTGCTGAAATATAACTCTGGATTTTTCCAGTAGATCTATAAAAAATAATTGAAAAAGAAAATCATTGCACTGTCAGGTTTTACATTTTACATCAGGAAGGGCATCATCATGCTTTGAACAATTTACTTACACATGTCAATGTCAGCGGAAGCCAGTTTCCCTGTTGGTCCGAAATGGATTCTGATGAACTTACCCTAGAGCAATATTTATCGCAAGAATGTAAATTAAGACGCATATGGTTGAACACCTTGGTCGAATCAACCATGCTTTATAGCAATTATAATACGCATTCATTTTAATTTTACAGTATGGTAACATCCATCTTTTTGTATATATAAGAGGAGCAGACTTAAGAACTGCAAAATGTTTATATAGTGTCATATACTCACAAAACGGGACGAGTTGTCATTCCTCAGTGTTTTAGCATTTCCAAAAGCCTCCATTGCAGGATTAGCTTCAATAATCTGGTCCTCTAAAGTACCCTGGGAAAAGTAATTTTATAATTTATGAGATTTTCAACTTAATTTGTTTCCGTTTATGCTGTATGTCTCCACTTATGAAGATATACTCACCCCTGATTTAGTGCCAGGGGCCTTAAAACAAACAAACAAAAATCAACAACAAAAAAATAGTTGTTTTGTTAAACGGTACTAACTTTCTATATTTAATAGCCTGATTGTTTAATATGAATGTGATAAAATACATTAGGGAAGTTTACATTTTATTACTAATTTAAAAAAGTATATATTACATTATAAAACTTAATAATTGGTGTCATCAAAATAGTCAAATACAGATTAAAAAATAATTTAATGTTTAAATGCTTAAATTGCTAATTCATAGACTATTATGGGTTCAGAATGAAAGAATGTGGTAAAACCGTGTTAGCTCACATATGATAATCAGAAAGAAAAATTATTCAGTGAATAATGGGTTTAAAATGTAGACTGTAAAAACTTTAATCTAGGAAACAAAGATGTAGGGCCATCTTAAAACAGAAAAAGGAAAGCTTAATTGTTAATCACAAATTTGTTTCCAAAAAAAAAAAAAAAACAAAAAAACTTCAAGAACAAGAAAGAAAAATGCAGGAAATGATGTGCTGAGGTTATGCTTTAGAAAACACAGAGTCAGGTTAACCCCACAAAAACAATTGGGAAAATTGGCAAAGACATATGCAAATGGAAGGATAGTCAAACCTCAGTCTAGATGTCCATAACAGTTACATTTATAGAAAAAAAAAGTTACAATACATAGTAGTAATGTCACTGTAAAGATGTGCAAGACACCTAGATGAGGAACGACTTCAAAATGAAAATGACAAACACTTGCCAGCATGAGAGGTATAAAAAAAAAAAAAAAGCTGATTGAAAAAGAAGAGGGATATGATGTGAGGAAAACCGAGCGAGCATTGTGTCTTACTCCTTTTTTAGCTGGTGCCTCACCCAGGGCCGCTACTATGGCAAAATACTGAATTACACGTTTCGTGTTTACCGTTTTGCCAGCACCAGATTCTCCGCTATGAGTATCAAGAAATGATTGAGTGATAAGACATTGAAAAATAAAAAATTCAAGAAAAATACCATAGCAAAGAACATTAGAAAAAAACAGTGCAACAAAATGTTCTTTAAAAAAAAAAGAAAAGAAATTGTAATCTGAAAAATTGTTGTCAGTTGCTGAATGTTCTGTTAACGCAACAATACCAAATGTGTACAGGTGTGTCTAAACTTACGTGATTAGCATGGACTGATTCTCACGATCTGTGTAGGGAAACAATTTTTAGGTCATACAGGGCTTTTCTACATTGGTTAAAGTGTGTTAGGAGAAAATGATCCCTCCTGTAATTTATTGTAGAGGGCAGGGAAGAGACAAGCAATCCTTTAATTCAATACTTACTGCGCAACATGTCATTGTAGGCATTGTCAGCGATGGAATAGATGTGAGGTGGAACCTCGGAGCGGCGTTTGCCTTTGTAGGCGGCCACAACAGGAGCCGTGTAGACGGGGAGCCATTTATATGGGTTCACGGTCACACAGAACAGTCCGGAGTACGTCTGCCATGAGAGGATTTGACAAGATTAATCTCAGGTATGGTATCAAGTCATGACAAATGACACAATTCTTTAGGCCAGGGGTCTTCAAATTTTTTCAAGCCTTGTATAGAGAGATGAAGCAGAGGGTTGAATTTTAAGCCTGGACCTTCAGAGAAAGTACTAATGTATTTACGTTTTTTTCATGATGCTTACATTTGTAAAGCCAAAAAATAATCATTATTCAAGTTTGAAATATTGGGTTATTGGGTTTGAAGACAAATGAATAGCCTCAGAAAAAAAGGTAACTTTATTTGTCATAATGTGACGTTTACTTCCAACCCGAACTCATTAGAAAATGTATCCATTTTTTAAGATGCTGATTTTGTATATATTTGTACGTTGTGATTCGTACAGAAATGTTTTCTAAGGGAGAAAAGCAAGAGGGTCCATCCCTAAAACTAACCATCAGTGAGGCTTAAGAGTACGGTACGGAAACATATAAATGAGATCAGCCATCAGTTCGCCAAAATGTAAAATAGTAGCAAACTGCCATGAGAGTGTAGTTATATGTCACAATGTGACTTTATTTTTTATGCTAATTTCACTATTATATGGGCTTCCAATATTTTAGTTTTCCCATGTACACGAACTGTTTAAAGGCACTTCAGGAACCCGTAACCTTCCTGAGATGACTTTATGAGATGCTTTGAATATGGCAGTTATAAAGGACATGCCTCTAGGGAATTCGCTTGTATTTGTCCCTTGGCAAAGGCAAGTGTTAAATTCATTACTGAGACTGTAAAGTTCTATGAATAGTGCCGGCCCTCTATGTTTAATGCTCCGGTCAGGTTATTTGTGGCATCAAAGATTAGTGAGAAAGGGCAGATCTTTTCTTTGCTTTGAACTGTGATGTGATGGTACCAACATAGATCATCCAACTGCTGTAGCGCCTCCGCAGATTATAGAGCACCGAAGCTTCATTCAGGTGTGTGAGCATGGCCATGTCCTCTATCATGTCAAACTTCGGGGGGTTCATCTGTTGAATGTCATCGTCCTTGACAGTTAAGCACTACAGAGGGAATAAATACAACGTGTAAAGAGTTGCAGATAACAAGAGACAAGAAAACCAACTTAATTGTTATTCCTTTGTACATGGCTCTCTGAAATATTTCATTGTAATTGGTCAGCGGCGCATTGAGCAGTCAAATATTTTTATATTTTTAAATGACCGCTAAACTGGATCACAGTTACTCATGTCAACACACCGGTACTACTTTCATGTCTCTCGTATCACTCCGCTGTCAGCGCACTTTAAAATAGTTAATGTCGACATCTGGCGATTCAAAACGGTTACTACTACCGCCTGTAACGACAAGTAGCCTCAGAAAACAGTATTATTTTTTTTTTTTAAATATATGGTTAATATATAAAAAAAAAAATTAAATGGCTTAGAAGTAAAACAAAACATTGACGTTGAAGAACATCGGACAGGTAAGATGCAAAATTTGAAATGGTGGTTACATTGATAAACATGGTTAACTAGTTCGTAGTCACGTAGTTAACGTGAATTATAGATTAATAATAAAATGACAATATATGAATGAGACCATAGCCTAATTAAATATCTTACGCAATGTTTGTAATGGGGGGGGGGGGATTTTACTTCGCCGACTTGTAAAATAATTTAAACACAAAACAATGGGCCTATTTCATGTCCATGCAAGTCATTATCGCAAAATAAAACATCATTATCAGAATTTAATTTCATTAATAGCTCAATTGATTCTCTCCACTTGAGTCAAAGCCCTATTAATGCAGCAAAAGTTCCTCGAATCATTCAATTTAGATGTCCTCTTTTAATCAAATTTCAGTAAAGAGTCTTACCTTTCCATCCTTCGTCTCAACGATGACTTTGTCAGCATTAATCTCCTTGATTTCCACCTCAATGTACGCGTCCCTTTCATCAGGTATCCAAGCGCGTTTCTTTCCTGCGCACAAGGAAGTCTGTCAATATCCATGCGTCGAGAAAGTTTTTCGTTCGTTTGTTTGCTTGCTATGAATCCAGCCATTCAATTTATCTCAATATGCCCTTTTCAACATTAACAAGTTGAGAACCTAACATGCAATTACTAACACATAAAAGCAGCCGCGTAAACCAGATGTCAAGTATTTCAAAGAGACTGTTCGTGTTCGTATCCACTGTAAAACATTTGCTGAAGTCACTTGAAAATGTATTTCAAATAGGCTACCATCAAACGCCACAGTTTGCGCTGCCAGCAGCTCCAGGTTGGATTTGCGCAGAAACGTTGCAGCTTCTCCAAACTCGGTCAAATCCAACAGGCTCGACATGATGATAAATCCACCGATCTCTGACTCGCAGAAGACAACACTTTCCAGATAGCCTACCTTAAAAGAAGACAGAGTAAGATGAAATAATTCAGAAAAGTATAGGCTAGTATTATGTTAACAAAAGTAAATTGTACAAAAATTGAGGGAATAATCAGAAACAATTACAGTATAAATTAAATATATTTTCCAGCATTATTTAATGTATTATTTAATAAAACAAAGCAATTCATTACTGACAGAAAATTAGATTTTAGTTTTAAGAATCTGATTTGATGACATTTTATGATTCCTGTTGTATAAACAAATGATCAATTAAATGAAATGAGATAAAGTGTCCAGTCATAATTTGCTAACTGACCTTAACACGGACTGAAGGGTTGGAGTGGCCAAACTCCTTTTATCATCTCCTCCAAGGTCATGGTCACAGAAATTATCATGTGTCACCTCCTCCACCGCCTATTGGTGCTTACTGTGTGCCCAAACTGACACAAAAGGGCAAAACGCATTTTTATCTTTACCCAAACCCAAGCTTAGTTATTTTTATACACCATTATATTATGTAGACTAAGTGGAGGGCACTGATTAGAAACTAATCAATAGTCTTTTTTTATACCAAATTTGCATTTACATGTCTGATTATTATTTGGCTTACAAAATTAATATATTTTCAGCTTTTTTTACAATAAAAACAGCAATCATTAAAATTCAGCAATAAAATAATATTTAATGACATTAAAAAAAATTATTATATGAGATATCAATGTAAATGTTTTTGAAGTTTTTCATTTCATGCTTTAGCTGTTACGCGTTTCATATTTCTCACTTTAAAATGAACGAGTAATTTCTAAGTAGCTAGTAAGTTTCTTTTCCTGTTAACACCATTATTACACCTGTATCGTCAAACGATATCACTCGAGCCGATTATCAGATTGAAATATATGCATGTTTACTTGTTTTGAGACTGTTACTGTTATAAATATGCATCAACTTAACACTTAAGTTTTTAATAATTAATAATTAACATGTTTCTCTGTCAAGTTTCTCAGTTTATAATTTTTTTATAGTTATATTTTGTTTTCAACACCGACAATCGTCTGAGACGGCTGTGGTCACTGCAAATTCCTCCGGTCCCTGCTTGGATAAAGGTTACAGAGATCCACTCAGCGGCAACAAGCAACACCCTTACCATTGGCTCTTTAACATCTCTTCAATAACTCGTCAACAATTCTCTCCTCAACATACAGGACAAGTATTAGGTGAACATAATGGCCATGTGTTCAGTCTTCTCCCTTACTTTAATTGCTTGTTTGCGGAATCCTTTGTTGTAAACGCCAGTGGAGGGAGGCATTGTGTGTGTGTGTGTGTGTGGCCACAGTAAATGCAACCCTAGACGAAATTACTAAAAGGTCCCTTGTGCTTGACATGATATGAGACGCTAAAAATACATGCCAATATAAGCCAAGATGCACTGCCCTTAATGATAATAGCAACATAATTGAGACAGATATTCTTTCCACGATGAAAATGAGCACAATTTTCTGATTGTATATAAGGAAATTCAACTCTAAATCCGTGATAAATGTAGGATGAAGACTTGGGGGTGGAACACCAGGCTAATTTTTACCTCAGGCTAATTATATAAGTCTGAAATATTTCCTTAAGGTAGCAATTGCATGTAGCTTCAGACCTTCTCATATAATCATTAATTGACACATCCAGGCCGCTTCACTGCCGACACACATTTTTGATTTACGAAACTGCAGGTGTGGCTCAGAACTTTCCAGACAAAGTGCTAAAATAACAGGCCTAAATTCAGCTTATTATGAAGGCAGGCAGCGCTACTTTTCCACTACGGTGTCAGTGCAGTAATTGAGCATGCTGGAGAGCAGCGCCTCTTTTTACACACCAGCCCCTGTGGATCTGACCTTGAGATCAGTGTCCTTGTATGTGGAAAAGGGGTAAAGAGTGTGGAGCAAAAGGGGAGGGGGCTCATAGTGTCCCGATATAGATGAGAATACTCCATCCCTGCCTCATGCCAAAGGCTGACATTTCTGACAAAGAGCAATAGACAAGGGCTATTGTTAAAGACCCTCTGCTCTGCTCATTGTTTAAGAAAGAAACCACTCAAAAAAATGTATTGGACCCATTATGAACACTATCATGATCTATGAAATGCTGAAACCTGTTACTGCTATTATTATCAATCAATCTTATAGCAATTTAGCGGAATTAACTACAAATGACTGTTGTCGCTGGGACTGCGGCTATCTTTTGGCAAAGCAGGGAGTGTTGCATTGATGACTGAAACTTTTAGATATAGCAGGCCAGTTGAGGGCTATTCTGGGACGCTTCATAAGTGTGGCAGCTGCGTTATGTACAGCCTCACTCGCTAGTCTGTGCATAAAAACGTTGACAGACAGATAAAGCGTGAGAGATAATGAAATCGCAGGGTGCTTGTAACATTTTAGATCCTTTTATGCATACGCAACATTTAGGAAGATTAAAATAACTGTTAACAGCTACAGTAATTCAATAACACAAGCTCAGAAACATTTTAAATGAGCCAGACTTTTGTGCGTGCATATATGTATCTGCATGTTTATCGGTTGTTGCGAAACAGTAGAGTTAAATCAGATCATCCCCATTGAAACAGGGATTCCTGGAATCAAAGTTGCAATTGCAGTTGGGTCACAGTTGTTTTAGATCATCGTGCACCAAATGCCAGCAGGCTTAGACACTGAAGTGGAGGGAGGCTGAGATTTACAGGCACACACACACTTTTAAGGGGGTAGACCACCACGCATACATACCTAATTTGTCATGTAAGACCTGATAATTCAAATAAACGCCCAGCCCAGCAAGTGGTAATAGGAAAAATAGTAAAGCATGTCAGTGTTACAAATAAAATAGTGCCTGTGTCTGCCAGCGGCCTTTAAAGGAGAATGCACTGGTGCCTGTGAGCAGCAGCCACTCCGTCGGCTAATCGCTGTGATCGTCCGCAAAACCTTTCGGCAACTGTGCTGTCTGTGTCGCAAGTCGTCTATCCGTCTGAGGCGAGACTGGAAATGAGGAGACACAATTTAATACCTCAGCTCTTCAGTAATCTCGTCCAATACCCTGAACGAAGCCTAACACAAACACACAAACAGGCAATGAAAGTGAGTCAATTAGTCTGGGTAAAGAGACTCTCCTCCCACCCCTGTGGCTTCAGATAATAGTCTTTCACTGGTTAAGTCATGGCCTTTGGCCCCTGCTGGGGATACCAGCAACTTTAGCTGTTTTTCTATTTATGCCCTGTCACAACATGCCTTTGTTCGGCTATCTCACTGCCACGTGGCTTTATCTAAACCAATGCAGACAAGCAGTCGCACTTTGGGATATTGCAGAAATCCCTGCATCATTCCGGTAATGCATGAAGCGTCCCCAGACTACTTCATACTGATGTGGTGACGGCCAGCAATATGACTGTTGTAATGAACTGGTGCTTTTTGTCCTTCTTGATGATGCTTTAATTTTACACAGTTGAAATCATGGAGGCCTTTTAAAGGGATAATATGGTATATCGTTTTCAGAGGCAGTAGTGACTGTTGTTTCCTTTTTATTTAACTGAACTACAAAAATGAAATACACTAGAGGTTTAAAAAAAACACATCTGATGCCTAGGACTCCCTAATATGATAATTCCCTTACCCTGATAAATACCTTCTCCTTATTTGTATATTAAAGCTGTATTTTCATGTATAAAGGCCATTTTATACTGCGTGAAAAAAGTGAAGTATGAAGACATTGTTGCAATATGCAATAAGGGCTTTTATAATATTATTAGTAGTATTACTATACTGAAACCAGTGTTATTTTAGTATTATAAACAATTAGGGTTTATTAATATTTTGTATTAAATTTAAATTTTATATTTTCATTTTTCATTGTCATTTTTAGTAATTTTGACATTTTATTGTTTTTTTTATTATTATTTTATAAAGGTTTTTTTTTATATTACTATTTAAGATTAATTTGATTTTACTTAGTACCGTTTAGTTTTATTCCAGTTAGTAATTTTAGTGTTAAAACTTATTTCAGTTATTCCATTTCTAATTTTTAGTTTCTATTTTTTTTTTCAATTTAATGTTCATATTTTATTTTATTTCAGCTTTATTTCAATTAACAAATTGTTTTTAATAGTTTTCATTTTAGTTAAAGATCATAACCCTGACTGAAGCCAAAGCACATCATTAGAACATTTTCTGGATGATATAGATTATTATTATTATTAATAAGTCTATCTTTACCCAGTGATCTTTTTCAGTTATTCATAATTTTATTTAGTACTTTTCACAAAAGATATTATTCCAGAGCAGTTTTACAGTTATCTCTTATAGCCATAAGATACATAATTAGAAAACACGTTGTTACCTAATGTTAACAAAATCAGGCAATTCATTTGATTAATCAATATTGGCTCCGTGCATTCATTTTATTTTATTGATTAAGATTTTTTGTTTTTATCCAGTGGACCACAGACCTGGATTCCATCACAAGTTTAATTTAAGCTGCCTGCACTAAGCAAAGAATATTAAGGCTCTGTCATGGGCATAAAGTGAAAGCAGTTCTATCCCTCATCATCTTGTTAAGAAATTTTAAACCTGATTCATTTGTCTGACCAGTTGTTGCTCTGATAACTTGCTAATATGGAGACCTTGCTAATATAGTTGGCATGTCTTGCTGAATTGCTTCTCATGGGCTACCTGAAGACAGCATGCATATCAGATGAATGAGGTGTAAACACATTTACATTGTCCACCTCGGGGCTTTTACCATGTTTCCTCTGAACCTTACGAGGGCAGTGATTCACATGCCAGAGGCCACAGTTAATCTTTAAGGTGGTGTGGAATTTGCCCACTACTGAAGTCAGTTTACTCTGCCTCTGCCCCCTGCGCCTCTGAAGCTTCCCGGGGGAGCGTGGCACCTGTCTCATGGAGCAACTGCTTAAACGCAGACACAGCCTACCCATGACACAGATGGCTTTCAGCATGCCTTTCTCAAAGACTAAAGAACTGTGAAGCATGTGTTTTAATTTTCTATCGTTCTCTTCACATGTTCATTTGAACATTTGATCCCATCTTTAGTTTTAAACTCAAAACTCCTAGCAAGCAAATCAACGCTGTCGGGCGGAAACCTTGTATCTTCATATATCATCTTTATTCTTTATTTTTTGTACTATTACTATTGGCCACCCCTTTTGTATTTAGCCAACGAAGAGTATTAAAAAGAATATTGGTAAAAAAATATTTGGTAATCTCATAACTCCACCCTATCTGTTTTGTGAATGAAGTTTGGACCGTCTCTGCTTGTTTTCAATGCAATGCAAGGTAAATAAACAGCTTGATGTTTGAATAAGAAAATGACTTTCTTTACTCAAGAAACACTATATAAAGGCTAATGTTTTATGCAATTGAGGAGCAGAGAAGACAAATCCTTGACATTTACCCTAAAGGGTCCTTACTTATATAAGTACTTATATTAAAAGCTTTGTATTTTATCTTCAGTTAAAGTTCATATTAAACAGTTGCAATAGTCTTTTCTTCTCTATTGTGATGTATATATCCAAGTAAAACGGTTTCTCAAACAAGAAAAAAGAAGGGAGGGACTTGATTTTGCCCATCAGGAATTGATTGGATGTTTGTGGTTTGCTATTGCTGTGATCTCATTTGAGTGACAGGTTTTCCCGTCCTCATGCCTATAAACACATCATTAGAGAAGAGATGTCACTGCAAGAGGAAGGGGAAGTTATTTTGATTAAAGATTACAAGGCCACATTAATTAAAAAACAAAAATCAAATATGTATGTTATTTGTTATTTATATATATACAGTGGGAAGAACAAGTATTTGAGACACTGCCGAATTTTGCACGTTTGCCCGCTTACAAAGCATGTAGAAGTCTGTCATTTTTATCATAGGTACTCTTCAACTGTGAGTGAAGGTGCAGGTTGTGCTCCTTCTTCTTCCTCCAAACACGGCGAGTGGAGTTTAGACCAAAAAGCTCTATTTTTGTCTCATCAGACCAAGTGACCTTCTCCCATTCCTCCTCTGGATCATCCAGATGGTCATTGGTAAACTTCAGACGGGCCTGGACATGCGCTGGCTTGAGCAGGGGGACCTTGCGTGCGCTGCAGTATTTTAATCCATGACGGCGTGGTGTGTTACTAATGGTTTTCTTTGAGACTGTGGTCCCAGCTCTCTTCAGGTCATTGACCAGGTCCTGCCGTGTAGTTCTGGGCTGATCCCTCAGCTTCCTCATGATAATTGATGCCCCACGAGGTGAGAACTTGCATGGTGCCCCAGACCGAGGGGATCGACGTCACGTCTTGAACTTCTTTCATTTTCTAATAATTGCGCCAACAGTTGTTGCCTTCTCACCAAGCTACTTGCCTATTGTCCTGAAGCCCATCCCAGCCTTATGCAGGTCTACAATTTTATCCCTGATGTCCTCACACAACTCTCTGGTGTTGGCCATTGTGGAGAGGTTGAAGTCTGCTTGATTGAGTGTGTGGACAGGTGTCTTTTATACAGGTAACGAGTTCAAACAGGTGCAGTTAATACAGGTAATGAGTGGAGGACAGTTTTTCTTCTTAAAGAAAAACTAACAGGTCAATTCTTACTGGTTAGTAGGTGATCAAATACTGTTGTCATGAAATAAAATGCAAATTAATTATTTAAAAATCATACAATGTGATTTTATGGATTTTTGTTTTAGATTCCGTCACTCACAGTTGAAGAGTACCTATGATAAAAATTACAGACTTCTACATGCTTTGTAAGTGGGCAAACGTGCAAAATCAGCAGTGTATCAAATACTTGTTCTAAAATATAAAATATCTAGTTCATGATTCTATATGTGAATGATGTTTTGGCGAATAGACGGGGTCGTTATAAATCTGACATTATTACAGAATGCAGTTACATGTCTGTGTAATAATAAAATTGTTTAAATGTTTATTTGTTAACAAAAGAAAGAAGAAAGTGGGTCCAAACTTTTGACTGGTAGTGTGCACAAGCTTTAGGTCTTTTTTTTTTTCTTTTAAGAAATGATTATTTACATTTTCAGCAAGGACACATTAAAATGACCAAATGTGGCAGTAAAGACATTTATGTTTTTTTTAACTGCCTATTCACCAAAAAATACTGAAAAAAGCATTATGTTTTCATAAAAATATCTAATAGCATAACTGTTCATCTTAGAAATGTTTCTTAAGCACCATATCAGCATATTAGAATGATTTCTGAAGCATCATCTGACTGTGAAGACTGGAGTAATGATCCTGAAAATTCAGCTTTGCCATCAAAGGAATAAATTGCATTTCAAAATATAATAAAAAAGAAAACAGCCTTGTTGATCTTAAAATACCTCTTATTAAAAACAATAAACTATCTTACCACCTCCAATGTATACATAAAGTGTATCTATCATCTTAAATTTGGATACAATATAATAAAAAAATTGAAAATTGCTTTATATTTTCTGGAAGTTAATACAAAAAACGTTCAAACATGTTTACATTTAATTTGCCCTCTGTTAACATGTCTGGAAGATCTAAATGCAAAAATAAGTACATTTAATAACACATACAAACATTTGCAGTCATTTTTGTGTAAATGAATACATCATGGAGATGTTTGCAGCACAACATTACCCTGGAAGTCAGGTAGTTCAGCACTATGTCTAGACGGCTTGGCAATACTACTTTGACTCATATAACGGCAGCTCTCAGGGGCCTGATATCTGTATACAGTGAGAGAAAGGGTGTTAGTTGTGTGTGCATCCCTTACACTTCTAACATTGTGGGGTGTTGGTGTGAACCCCGAAGCATCTTGAGAAGTGCTGTTTCTTGGCAGAGTCTCTGGCACTTGAGCAGTGTCACAAGACCCTTCTAGTAAATTAGGTGTTCATTTTGCACTGAACTGACCATTTGGACTTGATGCTGTACACATATCGTGCCATCCAGTTGCACTTACAGCCCATTGTTATGAGATAGTAGTTTATGTTCTGCTCATTTGAGTCCCAAAATTTTACCTGCCATTTTGAAATTAATCAGAGATGATCACTAGAATGTTCCTAAAACAAATGTCACTTTCACAAATTATGTTTCATTACATTGCTGTTTTCTGTGTGCCATCTCACTGATTTTTTTTTTAATTGGAATTTATAATTTACTTTATAATTTACTTCAATCAAATTGCTATTAACTTATTTTTTGTCAGATTTTCTGTTGTGACAATTTATGAGAAATTGCTTTTGCAATAAATAAATAAATGCTATTGTCACTTCATGCAATATTTGTCTATTTTTATAATTATTAAGTAATAAAAGAAATTTGTGAGAAAATGATGATATAGGATGATATAGGAGGCTGTATCATTATATTAACGAATACCTCCGAACATGTTAATCAGAGTAATCCAAAATAATGTCTTCATATATAGAAACGTTTTGTCCCAGTACTGAATGAGATGCGTTTGGTGCCCTCTACTGGTCTTGTCTAGTCACTGGTGATTGTGCAGGTGTGTCTAGTGGGAGTTTAGTATGCGAATATGTTTTGGACAATGTGCTCTAAAAATTATACGTAAGACTAGTGATGAAATACATAACAGTGGCCAGTCACGTCTTCTAAAGTACGTTTGTGTGCAACAAATTTGAGTCTTAATGGCTAATGCAACCTCCCACTATACTAAATAGGATCCTCCAGGCCTGATTATGTTGACTAATCATTGCACTGGTAATTAAAGTCACTTGAATGAAAATACCTTCACCAAATGGCAATTAGCAGTAAGATTTTAATCATTTTAATTGGCTCTATTTTTAGGGATACTATGTTGTAATCAGCCACTAGATGGCCCTATGTGCCACTTTAACTGTAAAGTTAACAGAAGGAAGTAAATCATTGTTCACAGACTTAAATTTACCATTAATTTACAAAGCTTACATACACCCGCTTTTTTCTGTATTTATAAATTTGTAATTGTATTATAGGTCCTCCTTTTAGCATTTGTTGTGACACCAAATGGTGACACCAAGGCAGAACAAAAGTAGTTTTAAGAAGCTCCTTGCTGTTTTCTGAGAGTTTGTTTGTGTGTTGGAGACCGAATTTACAGGTCTGCATGCCCGTAATGTCTGAAAATGTGTTTCTCTGCCTCATATGGAATTTGTTCTTGAACATTCCCCCTTCACATCCAGACATGGTGGCTAAGTGTGTTTATACATAGCCATTTGGCTTCCAAATCTAATAAAACATCTATATTTAGATCTTTACAGCAATGTTCTCTCCGTTTTCATTCCGTTCTCCCACTAATTCCAAATATCTTGATTTCATGTCATGTTCGCTCACAGATATGAACTATGACGGACGGGAGAGCAGATCTCAGAAAAAGCTGCTAACAACATTAGCTCAGAGAAGAATGGTGCCTTGTTCGATATTTCACTATCACGTGAATATCTGCATCCACTGTTTTTCTTTTCAGGCATTCTTTCTCTGGATGTCATATGGACAGGAAAGGGTTATCTGACAGGAAGTGGAAGTCCTCCTGCCGCCCCATCCTGTAGCTGAAGGCCTGTGAGCCAGGAACCCCTGCTCCCCCCCCTCCCTGTCCCTCCGCAGGGCATGGCTGCCCGCTTGTGTTTTGGTAATCTTCATCCACCCTGACCTGCTGGCCTGCTCCTGGCGCCAGCAGTCTCAGAGCCCCCCACACCCCCTGATCCCCCCGGCTAATTCAGTCCAGCTGTTGCAAGGTGCCTCGGCCACCCCCACCCGCCGCTGCACTTGCCATATCCTTCACTAACATTTATATGCTGCCTTTGCGGAAAAGACAGAGTGCTTTTTATGCTTTTGTGAGAACCAGGTAGAAGAAGAGCCTTGCAACAGTTATTTAGTGAGTAAAAGAAATCCGTTCAGGCTGACTCAAGAGTTTGAGTACCCCTTGACCAAAATTTAGATGAACGTACCAAACGTTCCATAAGGTTTGCCTACCAATAAATCATTAAAAAAAATATTTTTTTTTCATTTCCATTTTTGTCCTGTCTTCCACTAAACAAGATCAATAAAAGTTTATTATATTATATGATATTACTTATTATCATTTTATACAAATACATTTTGTTTATTTTTCATTACTATTTTTACTGTTATTTCTTTATCCCACTGTTATTATATTATATTATATTATATTATTAATTTATTGAATTATTATTTTTCTTATCCCGCTGTTGTTATTTTTTCCTCATATTCCTAAAGGCTTTCTCTACCAATGTAGCACATTAAAAAACTATAATTACATTATCATTTTTATTTTTTTTTACATTTTAATAATTTTTGCCATGTCCTCCAGGAAACAGTCTAAGCATTCATAAACCAAGACCATTTAAATGTTCATATTTATTTTTGTAATCATATTGAGTTTGTTTATTTATTCATTCATTTATTACTATTAACCCAGTCATTTTTTAAATAATGTTTTCTTTTATCCAAGACAAATCTCTGCATGTGTTTTTTGCTTTGCCAAAATAACACATTTAGTTTGTTTGCTTGTCGATCTCTTTGTTACAAATATAAGAACTTCACAGAAACGTATAAATCCCAAAAGATTTGTTTAATTTCCCGCTGAAACGTTTTCAACAGCCGCTCTCACATTAGCATGAATGTGAACAGACCCTCAGTTGACTGTGTCCATATTGAAATCACATGCAGACCATGAGCTTTCTGAATGAGGAGATGATAGAGAGGGCTCTGTTTCCTCTACTGTGGATGAGTGCAGAGGAATGCAGCACTTTAAGAGACCTCTATCTCTGCTGCTTCGCAAGACTGTGGGAATGCACTTGCTCAGTTTTGTACGTGTTTATATGGGACATATAATTGTGTGCTTTGTTTAGATGTTCGTTTCAAAAATTGCCTGTGTTTTCGTGGCTGGTGCCACCTTACTTGTTTTTGCCAAAATGTCCTAAATGGTAATAGTCTATAGAGACATGGAGCTTTTGATGTGCCTACCACACCCAGAGAGAGAGAAAGGCATAGAGAGACAGTAGGTGAACTCATGTGTAATGTTGGCTCAAATGGAGGTCAGGTTGCTGTGGGATTTCCTCTCTCAACCCTCTGATGTTCTCTTGTTCTCATCATCCCTCTTTTCTGCGTTTCCTCTCCGACTCTATTGAGATTTACAACACTAGTTTTCATTGTGCACATAAAACTTTTTTTTTTTTTTTTTTTATAGTACCAACGTAATTGAATTGAAACAAATTGAGGACTATTTTAAAGTTGCATTACACAAAAAGTTCACTTAGGTGTCAACCAACTCTTTAATGCATGCATTTAATGCATCCGTCTAAGCAAACACTTGTGTTTGTTTTGTAAAGGGCCATTTAGAGGGGGATTCAAACTCTCTGGTCCATGCACATAGACTCAACCACTTAACAAACCGACCATGTCGCAGAGACAATGAAAAGCCCCTTCCTGCTTCGTAAAAGTGAGAAGCCCTTTCACAGCTGATGGCCGACAGGTGATTGCACAAGGATGATGTCAGTGTTTGAACTGCAGACAGGTGTTTGTGCCATTTGCCCACTTCAGACTTATCACTGGGGTGTTAAAAGTGAGGGTTGGTGGAGGAGGGCTGGCCAAAGCTTACTGGTATGTGAGCAAAAGCCGTTATCCTACAGTTCTTTGATCTAAGGTGTGAATGTCCGGCATGGTGGGCGAGTGTCACTCATTTAGCATTTCAGTGAGAGACGGTGTTCTTTTGATGAAGCTCTGCATTAAAACACTGCTGTGAAAGGCCCGGCGGTCAACGTTGCTTAAACACACAACTACCTTTGTGTATGTGTGAACATATAGGAGCAAAAGAGGAAGAGCTTCTTATACAAATGTTACCCAGCACTAATGATCATGATGAATGCTACCTTTTAGGATGCTTCAAAAAGCATTTTCTTAATAACTATTTTTGACTATTCAGGAAAAGGATATAAACTTATCTGAACATGATATTGTATGAGATTTATATTTATGTGATATAATTTATTTGTTTTTCATTTATATTCATTTTGCTCATTATTTTAATTTAATATTTTCATTTCTATTATTCTTATAATCTGATTCATGGTCTTAGTGCTGTCAAACGATTAATCGCATCCAAAATAAATGTTTGTTTTTACATAATGTGTATGTACTGTGTATATTTATTATGAATATATGAATATTGTATTTATATACAGTATAATATAAATTATATATCTTACATAAATATTACCTATATACATGAGTGTGTATTTATAGATGTAAACACAAACATTTATTTTTAATCATGATTAATCATTTGAAAGCACTATAATATACAAATCTTTTGACCCAAAAATGAAAATTGTCATCATTTTACTCACCCTCAAGTTGTTCCGAACCAGTATGAGTTTCTTTCTGACACATATACACACACACACACACACACAAAAGATATTTTAAAGAATGTTGGTAACTAGACACTTGATGGTAGCCAACCGTCTGGGGACCAATATTCTTCAAAATATCTTATTTTGTGTTCAACAGAAGAAACTCATACATGTATAATGTTTGCAATTAATTTTAATTTTTATGTGAAATTATCTTATGTATTTATTAATTTTATTTATTTACATTTATTATGTTTAACATCTTATAAAAGACATCATATTATCTTACAGAGGTTTGCCTCTCGAGTACATTTATCTTGTTTTAAGCGATGTATGGATATTTTTACTTGCTTTTAAAATTGCTTTTTCTTTTGCAGTAAACTTAATTATAAATGTCCTCCCAAGGTTCCCATACTCCTCCTATGAAGATGATCTATATTAGTTCTCCTCTTTCTAGATTTCATGGTCACCACATAGTGTCTGCATCGCAAATTGATGTCAGAGAGAGGAAAGGAGTTAAATGGAGGGAAATGCTTTGGTCTACCATGGCAATATTTATTTACATGGGTGACTTTACCTTTGAAAAATTTTAGATTTTACTCCGTATGTTCATGGCTCATTACAGTTTTTATATTTCAAGCCAGCATTCCTATAACCCAAAGCTCAGTTGGGTGGCAAATCTTTCAGCATTCTTTGCGTGAAGCCTTTTTACTTTTGGGAAGGGAAAACAACAAGCTGCAGTCTAATCACTTCAGCATGTGAGAGTTGTTAAACTGACAGAAGAGAACAAGATGGCAAGAAGATCTGCTTTGTTTAACATATATTCACTGATGTTAGAAGATGCAATCATGTAGGGGTGCAAATATTGGGTATGCTTTATATTTGCAACACATATGGAGCCATTTTCACTTGGGGGCCCAAGAAAAATATGCACAAAATACTTAAACATTATATTCACTATAATGAGCCTTTTAAACCCCCAAAAGAGGGATGTCCGGAGTCAAATCTCACATATCCCCCTCCAAAGAGCTTGTTGCACCCCTACTAGCATGTATGAGAATATGAATGCGTGTGTGGTTGTGAGTTTTGGAGGAGTTTCATCTCATTTCCTGCTCAAGTTCTCTGACATTAATGAGCGCATCCCCCCCTCTCATAATATGTTAGTTTAGAGATTGTGGGTTGTCAAACTCCTCCAAACAACAGGATGAGAAGATCAGAACGATGTTTCATAGAGGATTAGAGACTGCCTCTAGATCAGGGTGACTGTGAGGTTGCAAAGTGCTTCTAGCCATTACTAGGCTGCTGTTTGGTCTCTCTGCAACAAAAGACCACCCCTGGACATATGTATTTGTGTTGGGGGAAGGTGCTGGTGGGTTGCATGATGTTATATGACAGCTGTAGATGAACTGTGTATGTTAGTTTGTGTTAAACTGTTTAGTTAGTTTGGTAAACTGAGAGCCACCCCACGTGATTCCGGTGTATAAACAGCTTTTCATCAGGCATGCATTAATTTTTGTCCTTTATATTTGAAGGACAGTAGTTCAGAACACACCCGTAGTTCACGCCCCCTTTTATAGGTCGGCAACATATAAATTCAAGAGTTAAAGTCTCAAAATGCTGTGAAGTAGCATTGATCTAGCAGTAAAGTTTTGACACTTGTCCATCTGGGGTTTAGCCTGTGAATAACGACACTCTTTTCCCTCCGCATATGTGAGGAAAAGCCTGGGCAGCGGGAGCTGAGCACAGGATACAAGCTATGCTCAGGAACAAGTTTAAGTACGACCTGTGAGCCAGAGACCTAAAATTGGACTTACATCCTCCATGTGCCTCACTTCCCTCTCGCTTAGGTTTTCAGCCAACGCCTAGATTCATTTTTACAGTCAAGGATGTTTCTCTTGTTTTGGCATGATTTTTAGTCATGAGTTAGGCATTTCTACATGACTTGAAGCAATTGACATTTCGAGAAAATGGTGTGTGTCATGGTCTTACATGATAATTTGTACAATATGTCATGTTCATGAGTGTAATGAACTCTCATTAATAATTCAACAAAAACCATCTGAGGAATTGTTCTATTAGGCCTTAAAGGTGAAGTGTGTGATTTCTATACTACTAGTGGCAGCCAATGGAATTGCAGTCTGTTTGTTTGAACCATAGACTGTTAAAAAAAAAAATATGGATGACGCACCTACACTCTCTTCCTTTGTAGAAAAGTGAAGCCGCCAATGAAAAAAAATTATTTAAAGTGAAATTTAATCGTTTAGTTTGTCTCACGTCCCATTACATTACATGGAGTGGGCGGGGTTTATGACCTACACTGGGACCAACCACCTGGGGGCGATCGAGACGCTTTCAGGACTTTTGCAGCACGCTTGGTTTGAACTGCCCCAAAAGTTTGGACATTACAACATTATTGGTTCTCTAACACTTTACAATCAAGTTGTATTTTAGTTAATGCATTGCGTACAATGAACTTAAAAAACTTAAAACTTTTTGTATTTTCCATAATCAATATTTTTTTCTAAAATACTAAATGTATGCTTTAGTATATATATATATATATATATATATATATATGTATGCTTTAGTATATATATATATATATATATATATATATATATATATTTTTTTTTTTTTTTTAAATTGTCAGATAAATAAGATATATTCACAATTTTACTTCTCACGTATATTTATCTCATCTTAAGGAAGATTGTAAATTTTCTACATTTTTATTTAGATGTTTATTTTTTTAATATTTTTTTTTTTGCAGTGTAGTTAATTATAAATGTCTTAAAGGCCCAGTGAAGTGCCTTGAAATGTGCAGCATTATTCATTGTTTTGAGCACTGAGCGGGACCAGCTCCTCCCCTTTTTTTAAAATAGCCAATAGTATTTCGTTTATATCACAGCTTGGCCAGAGCCGTTGAGCTCCGCAGTTTCCTCCTAATCCCATCCATATCGTTTTAAAATATAGCATTCTGTGCAGAATTCACTTGGGTCCGATACGTTGTCTCTGTGCTTTTTTGTCTTTGGACCCGAGTGTTCGCGCTGTGGCGAGTCGCGTGACACTAAAGTGAAAAGAGACTTCATTAGGCCCAATGGAAAGTATATTTACGCTGTCTGAATTTTTCCCTATTTATGTGCCATTCACCATGTATGAAATAGTAAATGTGTGAACATGTGACCACAGCTTTAGCGCCTTTTTATAATGTAGGGGGCATTACGCTTTAGATTCTAGAGAGCATTTGATTGGACAGAAAATCTGATGAGAAACTCAAGTGCATACTAATATTGGCAGATGAGAGAGACTGTAAGTTTTGAATGCTTTTATCTTCAAAATGCAAATTTTGTCATTGTTCTGGTGCACACTAACTTATAGATAACAGGCTAACAAAGTCATACTAAAAGCCAAAAAACTTGATTTCATGGGGACTTTAAGGATCCCATGCTCTTCCTATGTTAATTCCTCCTCTTAGTTTCCAAATATACAAATGCATTTGTTAACCATTTTATATCATAAGTTAAATAAATGAACAAGGTTAATGTATTATGCTTTAGTTATTGTAAAGTGTTACCATTGGAGTTGGATGTCCTGTGTGTGCTGTGTAAGACAGCAGTGAAACCTGTTTGAAAACAGTCATTTTTGCAGTAGTTGGTACCACTAGTGGGCAGATCTTTTAAGTTCAGTTGATATAATTATGAAGGTTACTATGAGATGCTTCTTGAGCGCCTTTGTTTGCTATTTCAGTGTATGGCAATGAATTTTGGGACTCTCAAATAGGTTCAAAATAAGTGCATGGACTGAAATTAGAGGCTTTATGCCCTCGCTTAATGTGGATCTCCTCGCTGCAGTCTGCTTCCT